>CM077286.1:4166066-4263566 GCA_039654925.1 Anguilla pacifica
ACACACACACACACACACATGCTCTCACACACACACACACACACACACACTACACTGCTCATCTCTTATTCAATAACACAGGCACAGAACCGCAGGGCTGCGGAGAACCACAGAGCAAGACAAACAGCTGCTGCTTTCGTGTGATGACCTCTGACCTCTGACCTCTGACCTCCGACCCTTGCCGTCAGCTTTCAGTGATTCTTTTACCGCACCTGCACACCCAACCAGCAGATAGCTAGGTCCCTCCCTCCGCCTCCTCTTTCATTTCATACCCCTCTCTCTCTCTTTCCTTTTACCTCGGCAAAGGTAACCTCTTTTACCTCTGGCAAACCCAGAGTCTGCACAGCCGAAAAAATTAAGTCTGTAAAAATCACAAAATGATGTGGGAGACATGATCGCACCAAGGCTCACGAGCGGTTTGAGTCAAAGCAACGCGAGTCGTACATTTTCAGGTTTTTATTGAGCTTCCAAGCCCAAAGACCAGCAGGAACCTCCTCACTGTTTCCAGCACTGCGGCGTTTGTCTGAAGCCGTTCAGGGCCTCGCGCGGCTGAAGGATGGCGCTCGCTCCCGGAGCAGCCGCTGAAGCGGTGTTGTGTGGAGACGGGCGGAGCTCCTGTTTCGGCAGCGCAGGACCCACACTGGCTTTGGACGGCTCGCCTTCTAATGCTCAGCAGGACCCGGCCCGCTGCAATCAGCCTGTGCACCAGCATCGACAGAAACCTCTCGCTCAGCTCGATAAACAACAAACACGATCTCTGCCAGGCCCAGGTCTCTCTGACCCGACTGGAGAGAGTTTTCAGTCTAAAAGCAGGATTCAGGACTTGCCATGTCATTCTGGTGACAGGAAAGCAGAGGTTCTCTCTCTCTTCTTCATCTACAGTATCTATCTGTTTCTCTTTATATCTCTATTTCATCCGTCTGTCAGTCCATCTGTCCATCTGTCTGTCCCCTTGTACTTCCACACAATGCGCCCATTTGTCTGTTTCTCTTGTGTAAAGAAGAGCTCATTATGATCAGCAGCTGTGGCATTTCAGCAGGTATTTTTAATAGATGCACAAATCTTTTCCGCTGATGTGGACTTTTAGCTGTTTTAGTGTTTAAATGGTAATACCCCCCCGTCCTGACAGAGAGCACCTGTTCTCTCCTGTATGGCCCCAAGTCACACCCGATTCTGGCGTCATCTAAACCCGATTCTGGCGTCATCTAAACCCGATTCTGGCGTCATCTAAACCCGATTCTGGCGTCATCTAAACCCGAAGCCGAGCTCGTCTGAACCCGAATGCTATCCAGTGATAAATACGTACTGTCTGAAAATGTGGACGTGCTGTTCTATAACTCAACCCAACCTGAATGATTCATTATAAAAGAAGTGAAAGAAAACACATGCAGACTGCTGCATATTTTTAAAAACTGGATCAAAGCTTCATGCTCCAGAATTAACACTGAATGAATATTAAGCTCGAAAGAACAAAAGAAATAAAACCAAACCACTAGGCAGAGCTAATGACGCCCGCAAGCTTCTACCTGAGAAGAGAGAGGACTCAGAAATAAACACCTTTCGGCACAGACGTTCACAGGCACTAGTTAAAGTGGGACGGAGCGACAGGTGAGATTTAAAGGGGAGCAGAGGGACAGGTGAAAGACAAATTGGCCCGAAGGGACAGGTCAAATCAGCTGAAACCCACATTGGTGCTTGTTTTGCCCCAGGAAACCTTACGAGCTCAGAAAGGGTGGCACATTAACACCACTCTGGAGAGCCTTTACTGAGCTCAGAGAGGGTGGCACATTAACACCACTCTGGAGAGCCTTCACTGAGCTCAGAGAGGGTGGCACATTAACACCACTCTGGAGGGCCTTTACTGAGCTCAGAGAGGGTGGCACATTAACACCACTCTGGAGAGCCTTTACTGAGCTCAGAGAGGGTGGCACATTAACACCACTCTGGAGAGCCTTTACTGAGCTCAGAGAGGGTGGCACATTAACACCGCTCTGGAGAGCCTTTACTGAGCTCAGAGAGGGTGGCACATTAACACCACTCTGGAGAGCCTTTACTGAGCTCAGAGAGGGTGGCACATTAACACCACTCTGGAGAGCCTTTACTGAGCTCAGAGAGGGTGGCACATTAACACCGCTCTGGAGAGCCTTTACTGAGCTCAGAGAGGGTGGCACATTAACACCGCTCTGGAGAGCCTTTACTGAGCTCAGAGAGGGTGGCACATTAACACCGCTCTGGAGAGCCTTTACTGAGCTCAGAGAGGGTGGCACATTAACACCACTCTGGAGAGCCTTCACTGAGCTCAGAGAGGGTGGCACATTAACACCACTCTGGAGAGCCTTTACTGAGCTCAGAGAGGGTGGCACATTAACACCACTCTGGAGAGCCTTCACTGACCCTGCTGTAATGTTCTCCTTCAGTGTCCATAATGGGCAGGGCCAATCACAACAAGCGAAAATGACCACAGGACCAGGACAGGGGCCCAGAGGAATTACACACCTGTCCCATCAGAATTCAGATACGGGATATCCCTGCTACCTTACACACCTGTGTCAGAGTCCAGGTGACATGATATCCTGACCTGCATGGCCTCGGAATGGAAACCATGAGTGCTGTTCTAACACCTGTACGGAGAAATATGCCAGTATGGGACACAATTTCCTTCTCAGGATTTCTACCTTCAGACCTCGTGTCTACATTAGGATTTACTCCTCAAACAAGGCGGGGTTATTACACCAGGGACACAGGGCTTCAGTGCACAGTTTTATCCCATCTAATAACT
Organism: Anguilla pacifica; assembly: GCA_039654925.1. Classification (NCBI taxonomy): domain Eukaryota; kingdom Metazoa; phylum Chordata; class Actinopteri; order Anguilliformes; family Anguillidae; genus Anguilla; species Anguilla pacifica. Next base: position 4,168,846 of record CM077286.1, read on the forward strand.
GATTTCATGCATGCATACATACTCTCTCTCTCTCTATGACACACACACACACACACACACACACACACAAATGTACATGCACACACACACACACACGTATGCACAGTGTAGCTCAGCAGACTGACAGAACAGATCTGGATGTTTTGGGTGTGGTGGGGGATAAGGGGGGTGTGGGGGGGGGGGGGTCTCTCATTCCTTCGTGCCTCCTGAGTGAATCCAAACATGAAGATCATCAAAGACTCCCCCCACTTTGATCAACTCTTCAAAGACTCCTCTGCCATCAAAGTCCATCAGGGTGGGAATCGGCAGGGAAAACTTCTGCCTCAGGGAGAAGCCCAGCGGAAAATAAAAAGGGCACCGCTAATTGCTAATTATACAGTCCAAACGAGCGCGGTGTGGTGGGCTGCTACAGGGGGAGGAGCCTCGCAGATAAACCCCGCCTTCCAACTGGTGGTGGGAGGGGGCTTGCACATCTATAGACTGAGCACCTCAGCTGGAGTAGAGCAGCATATTTCATGTAAACAGCTGTTGCGCTGGATGTGGGAGTGGCCTGGCAGAAACACCATGCCCCCCCTAGCGGGTGGTGGGCGGGGCATTGTGTAAAGACCCCGCCCTCAGCTGGAGATGCCTGACCTCCATTCCCGTGGTGGGAGGGGCCTAGGAGATGGTGGGAGGGGCCTAGCAGGACACATGGCAGTACTAAAGAATGTTCCAGCCTGAGCAGCAGCAGCAGGGGGAAAGAAGGGAAGAAGTGTAAGAACAAGGCTGAGGAAGAGAGAGAGAAAGAGAGATAGAGATGGAAAAAAGAGAGCAGAAGGACGATAGATGATATAGAATGAAAGATGTTTCACTTATTTAAACGCTTGTATTAGTAAGTGACATACTCTTGGCAGCTGTGTGTGTTTTAAAAGAGACAAATTTACATATAATGTGTCCACAGCACTTAGCTCCACTGTTCCCACCACTGAAATATGGGCATGGTGTCACCTAAGGCAGCAAACTTCACACGCACGCCAGAGAGAGAGAGAGAGAGAACGAGACAGAGAGAGAGAGAAAGAGAGAGAGACAGAGAGAGAGAGAGAGAGAGATCTGTTCTCTGAAGCTCCATCTGCGTGTGAGTGAAGTGAGTGAGTGAGATTTTTTTTGTTGAAATTAATGATTTCAGTGTATAATGGAAGTCCTGGGGTCAAGGGAGAGGACTTTTTTTTTTTAAACCCTTCCCATATTTTTCTTATTTCCGTCTTTCTCTCCTGTCTCTTTGTAGTTAGCGAGATATTAAACGGATCAGAGGTCCCCGCAGCGACCTCAGGCCATATTTCACATCCTGCGCTCGGTGGAAGTCACATGACTGCTTTATGAAAGGCCTCCAATCAGAGAACAAGGAAGAGAGATTAGATTACAGCAAATTAGAAAGACAGAAGCGGGGTTTGAGTGACCTGCGACCCCCGTTCTTACCCCCGCACCCCCAAAGCAGGGACAGGCTCATGACCCCACACCCACAGCTCCGCCTCTTGTTCAGTCCCGCGCGATTACCGCTGGACTGCCCCTTCATCAGTGGTAACGGGAGGGAAGGGCCTCTCTTCCTCCAGGCAGTAGAGGAAAAGTTCCGCACGCAGGTACTCAGCCAGGAGCTGAACCAGTAAAAGCTTTGCCAAGGTCTGGAGAAGCACAACACACCTGCTGTCCAACTCTGAACTCGTGCACATGCAACGCATCCGAAAAGGAGGAAGTTACTGGTGCTGATAGAGAAGAAGTCTGAGTGTGCAGCACAGTACAAAACAGCCATCTGAGATACAGACACAGAGGTTAAAGAGAATACTGGAAAAAAATCATGAATAAAAAATAAAAACACAAGTCCTCTTCTCTGAACCTCAGCCATCTGCAGGCTGTGACCCTGACATAGCTGCTCTGTATGGACAGAGAGACTCATGGGAAATCAGCAGATCACAGGCATTCAATCCCATCATTCCTTGAGGTTTGGCAGCTAGCACCTTTAAAAGGATGTAGAGGCTTCCTCAGAGACCAGGGGCCCAGCCATAAAGGCCTTCAGACACACACACACACACACACACCCACACACACTGCACCGCACAACATCTGAAACACACACATACACACACTCAACCTTGCAACGTCTGAAAGACACACACACACACACACACACACACACACACACTCCACCGAGCTGCGTCTGAAACACACACACACACACACACACACTCCACCGCCCTGCATCTGAAACACACACACACACACACACACACACACACACACACACACCCACCTCGTATAAAATAAGTACATAACACCAGGCCCAGTGCACTTACACTCGCACCACCACCCAAACCGCTCAATACCACTGCAGTGCTGCCAGAGACACAGCACAGCATGAAAACAGAGCTAACACACACACACACACACACACTCCACCGCGCTGCATCTGAAACACACTGAGCTGCATGTGCAGGAGGGGGAGCACAAACAGCGGCTGCAGCTGTGCGCAGTCAGCAGAGTCTGCAGCACAGCATGCACACCAGTGCATTTCCTGCAGCTGAGTTTTCTAAAGGAAGCAATGCGCATTTGAGCTGCACGTCTGCCATCTGAACGTCTGGGAAGGTGATTGGCAGGCGGAGTACCCAAGGTCGGGGTGGGGGGCAAGGATGCAGTCTCACAGAAAAAGTTCAGAATTTCACATAAACAATGTCTTCACTGATTTAAATCACTCAGCAGCAAACTGAGAGACGCAGATGAGTTGAGGATGCAGTAATGATCATTTCCTGTGCGCCTGAGTTAGCAGAGCTCTGGGGCTGCATTAGAAATGAGGACGACAGAGACGTGTCCTAAAAGCCCGTTCCACCTGCCTGTGAACACGATGCACACACTGGAAAATGCAAAAATTGCCTCAAAAATGACATTTTAATGGAAGTAAAATGAAATGGTTTATTTTCAAAATGCTTACTGATCGTTAACTTTAAAAGATGTCACAAAAAATCACCTGAATTACCCCTGCAGCAGTCACGCCGAACAGATCAGACATGTTCTACATTCGCTCACATTTCTCCCATTAAATCATCAAAACTTTATGCTTCTAAGTGGCAGAATTTTATTTGAAATGCAAAGCAAAAAAAAAAACTTTACGGTATTTAAAGTCCCTGGACAGACTCGGGTCATTAAAATTCCTGGATGCCTGATTCTGTGAACAGTGCCGTTCCTTCACAGAGGCCACATTACCTCACATTCCAGAGCACAAACATCCTTTTGGCAGCACACCGTCTCTGAGAGAGGCTGGGAAAGGGAGGCGAGATAACTGCGCCTCGATACAATGGGCCAGCTGCTTTCAGTCTGTGAGAAGGCCGGTTTCAGTCACACACACACGATCCAGCCCCAGATTCACATTCACACACACCACACGATCCAGCCCCAGATTCAGTCACACACAATCCAGCCCCAGATTCAGTCACACACATGATCCAGCCCCAGATTCAGTCACACACACCACACGATCCAGCCCCAGATTCACATTCACACACACCACACGATCCAGCCCCAGATTCACATTCACACACACCACACGATCCAGCCCCAGATTCAGTCACACACACCACACAATCCAGCCCCAGATTCACACACACCACACGATCCAGCCCCAGATTCACATTCACACACACCACACGATCCAGCCCCAGATTCACATTCACACACACCACACGATCCAGCCCCAGATTCAGTCACACACACCACACAATCCAGCCCCAGATTCACATTCACACACACGATCCAGCCCCAGATTCACATTCACACACACCACACGATCCAGCCCCAGATTCACACACACCACACGATCCAGCCCCAGATTCAGTCACACACACCACACAATCCAGCCCCAGATTCACATTCACACACACCACACGATCCAGCCCCAGATTCACACACACCACACGATCCAGCCCCAGATTCAGTCACACACACCACACGATCCAGCCCCAGATTCAGTCACACACACACAATCCAGCCCCAGATTCACATTCACACCACACGATCCAGCCCCAGATTCAGTCACACACACGATCCAGCCCCAGATTCAGTCACACACACACAATCCAGCCCCAGATTCACATTCACACACACGATCCAGCCCCAGATTCACATTCACACACACCACACGATCCAGCCCCAGATTCACACACACCACACGATCCAGCCCCAGATTCACATTCACACACACCACACGATCCAGCCCCAGATTCACATTCACACACACGATCCAGCCCCAGATTCACACACACCACACGGTCCAGCCCCAGATTCAGTCAGACACACCACACGATCCAGCCCCAGATTCACATTCACACACACGATCCAGCCCCAGATTCACATTCACACACACACACACAATCCAGCCCCAGATTCAGTCACACACACACAATCCAGCCCCAGATTCAGTCACACACACACAATCCAGCCCCAGATTCAGTCACACACACACAATCCAGCCCCAGATTCAGTCACACACACACAATCCAGCCCCAGATTCAGTCACACACCACACGATCGAGCCCCAGATTCAGTCACACACACACAATCCAGCCCCAGATTCAGTCACACACACACAATCCAGCCCCAGATTCAGTCACACACACACAATCCAGCCCCAGATTCAGTCACACACCACACGATCGAGCCCCAGATTCAGTCACACACACACAATCCAGCCCCAGATTCAGTCACACACACACAATCCAGCCCCAGATTCAGTCACACACACACAATCCAGCCCCAGATTCAGTCACACACCACACGATCGAGCCCCAGATTCAGTCACACACACACAATCCAGCCCCAGATTCAGTCACACACACGATCCAGCCCCAGATTCACATTCACACACACGATCCAGCCCCAGATTCACATTCACACACACGATCCAGCCCCAGATTCAGTCACACACACACAATCCAGCCCCAGATTCAGTCACACACACGATCCAGCCCCAGATTCACATTCACACACACGATCCAGCCCCAGATTCAGTCACACACACCACACGATCCAGCCCCAGATTCAGTCACACACACACAATCCAGCCCCAGATTCAGTCACACACACACAATCCAGCCCCAGATTCAGTCACACACACACAATCCAGCCCCAGATTCAGTCACACACACACAATCCAGCCCCAGATTCAGTCACACACCACACGATCGAGCCCCAGATTCAGTCACACACACACAATCCAGCCCCAGATTCAGTCACACACACACAATCCAGCCCCAGATTCAGTCACACACCACACGATCCAGCCCCAGATTCACATTCACACACACGATCCAGCCCCAGATTCACATTCACACACACGATCCAGCCCCAGATTCACATTCACACACACGATCCAGCCCCAGATTCAGTCACACACACACACACGATCCAGCCCCAGATTCACACACACCACACAATCCAGCCCCAGATTCACATTCACACACACGATCCAGCCCCAGATTCAGTCACACACACGATCCAGCCCCAGATTCAGTCACACACACGATCCAGCCCCAGATTCACATTCACACGTGATCCACATTAATATTCCCAAGTCAGATCCCACTCAGCTCCAGAATTAAAATGAAATATGATTCATTCCTGGGGGAATGTTAGAGAGAGAGAGAGACACAAATCCTCCTAAAGAATCTGAATTGATTTATATCTGTATGATTTAAGCTACCTGTCTTATCTGAACTAAACTGTATATTTAATATTGTAAATTAAGTTCATAAATATATATAGCCATGAACATCTTCAGTAGGTGTAATAAAGGGGAGTATTTAATTATTTCTAAGCTGGTAAAAAAGAATGATTTATTCTAAAGGAATATTACTTGTACCCTTGGGAGAAATACAAGACATGCATAAATGAATAAAAAAAAATCTGTACAAAAATAGCAAGGTACAGTATTAATAGTCTGTCATTACTAGAAATGCAGCAGTGAACTGGGCAGAATGGGAGCTGTCTGCACCAGCAAATGGCAAACAGCTCAATACTGTATAGGAGCAGAGAGGAAAGGTGTGTGTGTGTGTGTGTGTGCGAGTCTGTGAGTGTGCAGGTGTGCGTTTGTGCTTAGACTACACGGGGGGGGGGGGGGTGTCTGTGCGTACACTATGCGGCATGGGGGGGGAGGTGGGGGGGTTGTGTCTGTACTTAGACTACGGGGGGGGGGTGTCTATGCGTACACTATGCGGGCATGGGGGGGGGGTTGTGTCTGTACTTAGACTACGGGGGGGGTGTCTGTGCTTAGACTACACGGGGGGGGGGGGGGGGTAATGCAAAATAGCTTCAATTTGAAAGTCTATTTGAAGTCTATGTTTAATTTTTTAACTTCACACTAATCTTGGTTATTACTAATCTTTCTTGAGCAAACCTTCTATTCCTATTTATTTTGGAAACAGCCCCTCTCCTCATTACTGAGAAAGGCATTTCCTTCTGCAAACCAAACCAAGAATAGGTACATAATGTGCAGAGCTCTGTTGTACAGTCTGTGGGTAATAACAGCAGCAGTGTGTGGCAACATGAACCAAACATCACTACAGGGGACCTGAACACAGCTGTCTGTATAAGCCTCAGGTAGCCGGGGTCACCAACGTAATCAACGCAAGTTGATACCAGGAGACAAACAGAGGGTTGAGCACCAAGGATGCTGAGCTCATGGTTTTACCTCATCTTAAAAGCACACTGGTGACAAAAAACGTGTCTTCTGCACAGAGAGCTGGCAAGTGTGCTACAGCATGTAGTGAACATGCAGAGTTCCTATCACTCATTAACAGTCGTGTACACTACAGGGTGTGTGTTTGTTTTGTCTAACACTGGGTTTTTCATAGCAGCAGAAAAGGTTGTTTCTCATCAGGGAAAGGAATCATCTGGGTTCTCCCAGAGATACAGAGACAGGCGCTTGCTGGCAGTGAAACATTCACAGGAATAAAGAGAATAATCATGAAGACTCGGGCTCCTGTTCCGAAACACACCAAACAGCAGTCCAGCGGGTGCAGACGGTCCCAGCCTCCCTGTGTGGGACCGGTGTGGTGTCACTGATGGTGCTCTCAGCGAGCTCTGGCCTCTTTCACTGCCCAGAGCTGGGAGGCTTCCTACCCACAAGCCAAGGACATGGCATGTGATGACATCACTGGAGTCCATTGTCTAGGTAACCTTTAAAATTATGAATTCTGAGTCACGAGTTTTTGAAAAACTGCACTAGAAATAAAACTATAACTGTCCTCCCTAGATCTTAAAACAGCACTGCCAAAAATAAATGCAATAACTCTTCTTCTCTCGCATGTTCACACACTCAAAATAGCATCCCCTCTCTGGACAAATGTAGGTAAGGCTGACCTACAAATGGACCCAATTTTGATGGGAAAGACATTTATGATTTCATCATACTCAGCTGCTTTATGTCTCTCTTTTCTATTTAAACGTTACAGGATGGTTACAGGAGTGCTCACGAGCTCCCAGCCGCTGCTGGCTGCCACAGCACTGAGTAACGGTTTGAGAGCTAATGCATTAGCCGCTTTCTCTACTGACAGCACTGATCCTGCTAGCTTTCTCCTGCTAGCTCCCTTAGCCCAGCCAGAACAGCGGGGAGAGAGAGAGAGAGAACACAGCCAGAACAGCAGAGAGAGAGAGAGAGAGAGAGAGAACACAGCCAGAACAGTGGAGAGAGAGAGAGAGAGAGAGAGAGAGAACACAGCCAGAACAGTGGATAGAGAGAGAGAGAGAGAGAGAACACAGCCAGAACAGCAGAGAGAGAGAGAGAGAGAGAGAGAGAGAGAGAGAGAGAACACAGCCAGAACAGCAGAGAGAGAGAGAGAGAGAACACAGCCAGAACAGTGGAGAGAGAGAGAGAGAGAGAGAACACCACTCTGCCCTCCAGAATGACCGATCCTCTGAGGAGTCTCCAGTGCACAGAGAGATAGTACAGATGGGAGGCAGGGCGATCGGGGGCTTTAGACAAAGCTCCAAGGTTCTCACCCCATCCCTGCACAGAGCAGTCTCCAGTGAATCTAACATGCTCACCCCCCCGCCCCCCCCCCCCCCCCCAAACCCCCACGGCTCTCTAAAGCCAGCCATATAACCGCCCCCTACATATGACTGCCTACACAATCCCTTGACTCCCCAACCCAATTGAATCCACAGGTTTTCACTACAAAAGAATATTGATTTTCTCAGTTAATAGACCTGGTTAAATCAAGGTTAAATAAAAAATCTTTAGAATTCCCTCTCCAATCAAGAGCGGTGAGTCACGGGCATGACATCCACATCAAAGCCAGATGTGTGCGCCAGCTGTCTCTGTGCACGTCACAGATGTGTCACTCAAACACTACTACAGGGGCACTAACGTTAGCCTGGGAAGAGCCATATCTACCACAGGAGCGCTAACGTTAGCTTGGGTAGGGCTATATCTACCACAGGAGCGCTAACATTAGCCTGGGTAGGGCTATATCTACCACAGGAGCGCTAACATTAGCCTGGGTAGGGCTATCTCTACCACAGGAGCGCTAACATTAGCCTGGGTAGGGCTATCTCTCTGACGATGGTCACTGCTTGTCTGAGGGGAACTGATACACATCCCTGACAGGGAGATAGCAGTGGCCTCAGGAACCCTGGCTGATTTAACCCCTCCCTGCCCCAGGTGGGGTAAAACCCTGTATCACTCATCGCTGCAGGCTTCCAGCCATAGCCAGCTATTTCCATAGCCCAGGCTGGAGCCTGTGGTATCAGAGCTAGAGAGCCTGGCTGAGCCACAGCAGAAAACTGAACACACTGCAGTGTTCCAGACAGAAGATTTACATTCACCATAAACAACTGCATTCCTCTAGAGTGGTCAGTGTTGAAAACCACTCTGCACTCTGAACTCGATGGTCACGAAACTCCAGGAATCGAGACTGAAGCTAGCCGAGTCACTCCCTTGTCTACACGTTTTGGTAAACAAGCTGAAACAGCCTACTTTCTTTTTAAAAATTTCATTTCCTCATTCTGGGCAGTTAAATTGTCCACCGACAGAAGAACATTAAAAATGGATAGTCATTCACTTTTGACCATTTTTTCCTTCAGGGCAGAAGACTAGCCAAGGGCATGTGGGGTCATACTCTGAATAATTGATACTTTATCTTCCTGTTTTCATTCAAAATATACATATTTAATCAGACTTTATCAAGGATCAATTTTTAAGTTTCCACATTATTTTCTGTTTGGCAATAAAATCAAGGACAAGTAAAAATATAGCTGTACGAGGCAATAACTGGGATTGAAGCAGAGCATAAATCACAGAGACACAGTAAAACTGCAAACTAGCGATGTGCTTGGGCAGTAGCTCAGGCCCACAAACCCCTTATCCTGCCCCATACCACAGACTATTCACCCCACAAACCCCTTATCCTGCACCATAGCACAGACTATTCACCCCACAAACCCCTTATCCTGCACCATAGCACAGACTATTCACCCCACAAACCCCTTATCCTGCCCCATACCACAGACTATTCACCCCACAAACCCCTTATCCTGCACCATACCACAGACTATTCACCCCACAAACCCCTTATCCTGCACCATAGCACAGACTATTCACTCCACAAACCCCTCATCCTGCACCATAGCACAGACTATTCACCCCACAAACCCCTCATCCTGCATCATAACACAAAACTGAGCTTTTTTTCTGAAAGAGGAACCAAACAACATATTTTAAATGTTTCCTTCTCTGCAGGGTTGGTTGTGCTCTTCCTGTTCTCCAGCTGAGCTGAAATCTGAATATGAATGGACTGAACTTCAGCTGCAGCTGACCCTAGCAGCACGTTCACATGGACCGCCTGAGCCCCCGGTGTGTCAGAGCCTTAAACGAGGCCAAACCCGCCCCCCCCCCCGACCCCCCGGCCCTTACCCCCGACAGCGGAGCAACCTTCCCCACTCACTCAGGAAGGTAGAACCACTACTTTCTGCAAGTAAAACCCACCTTTCTGTAAGCAACTACACCTGAAATTAGTTTTTGTTTATTTATTTAAACTAGTCCTTGTATTTGTGCTGATTTACCAGGGTTAAATGTGCCTTTTATCACCATGGCTGAAAGTGCCTGGTGAATGCATTGTTTGAACACTGAAGTGCCACTGCATTGAGAACCTGCACTTTAACAGGATCAGCCACTGGAGCCACTTGCACAGGACAACCCTCCAGGAGGGCCAAACTGGGTGGTGTTACTGAGCTGTTTTTATACTGTATGATCGTCATGGCATGAGCTGAGTTTTTGTGTATTAAATTGTACTGAAGCAGCTGTGTGTCTGTATATGCAGTTGCAAGTTTTCCAGAGTTATTACCAAATCCACTTCCTGTTTTTCAGTTGGCACATAGAGGCTGCCATCACACCCAGCATGAAGTCGGTACAGTATGTCTTTGGGGCACAATGTCTTTGTTTTTCCCTTACTTACTTCTAATATAGACAGAGTGTGTGACTTCCAAAAAAACTGCAAACGAAGAATGTAAATTTATACTAATGAAAATGTCATGTACTTGCTCAAACACTGAAACAGTCCTGACAGCATATTTGCTTCTTTTCACTGTCAGGCCATCTAAATATATCAATGTGCTAATTTATGTTAAGTTCATTACAAATTCTCATTAATTTTCACATGATTAATACATTTCTGTGCCAAATTTGAAGACATATATATTTTTTTTAATAAAGTAGTTTTTTCTTAATTTCTTTAAATATCAACCTTATTTGAAATGTGTTAACACCTATAGATTATCTGCGGATTATACTATGAAGCAGTTTGCTTGCACGGTCAAAACAAACTGATTAGATTTGCATTCAGCCTCTTGGCTCTGGTTTAAGGCAACAATATGATCAAAGCCACACAATCAGTGCGAATGCAAGAAGGGCTGGTGAAGAATTTCAGAAATATAAATGAAATGGAATTAACCCGTCTCTGAAGTACCGCAGGAAGAAGGGAATTTCAAGCAAAAGCTCCGTTGTGATGATCAAGGAGCTCAGGGACGGAGGAGAGTCAAAACAGCGGAGCGATACAGAAGCAGAAAGGCACGGACTGGGGGAAGGCTTTTAAAAAGCTCAAAGTCAGTGACTGCCATTTTAACATGGCCAGGTCAACCACAGGTGTATTACCCCACCTGGATGCTGTTTAGAGCCTCAACACCCAACTGCTTGTTAACGGATTAAAGTAGTTAGGAAAAAACAACAACAACAACAACTTTTAAAGAACTAAAGAGTTCTACAGGAAAAAGTCCATGAACCAGAAAGATCCTCTCTGACGAGCCTGCAGTACATAATTGTCGATTTTGATGAAAAACTTCCAAATAAGAGTTGAATGCTTTGTTCTGTGCTCTAATCAGGATTTCAGAGGGTTCATACGGGATTTTAGAGGGTTTGTTCTGGAATAGAGATGGTTTGTTCTGGAGTAGAGATGGTTTGTTCTGGAGTAGAGATGGTTTTCTGGTCATGTCCGGCCCATTTCCGTCCCATTCACCCCAATTTAAACCATGTGGAGAAGGACATAACCCTGAGTAATTAATATAAAAATGCCCGACAGAGTGAACCCAACACCTGCCCAGGATTACCATAAAACTACAGAGAGATGATGCCTCTATGAAAGCACACAACTTCCCTAAAAACGATGGCAACAATGTCACAAAAATAATTCAGTCTCTGCTTTGCCTCAGCGCCATTATGCTCATTAACATTCATTTCTGCTGGCGGGGGGTGATGGGATGGTATATATAGTTGCCATTGTGACTGTCAGAATTTCTCCCAGAAGGCAGTGCTACTGAGGGGCAGGTCTGAGTGTAATGCATCTCTCCTGGATCCCCGAGGACTGTGAGACACAGAAAAAGGACCGCAGAGTAAACCCCCCCCCCCCCCCCCCCCCATGGAGGGTCCACCAAGGCCATCCATGATAAGTCCACCTCAGGGGACGCTGCCCTTTAAATTGCTTTGGAGATTAGGAGGTTCTGACGCTCGATTGTTGCCACCAAAAAAAAACAATAAAAATCTGTGGTGAAATGCATGAGCATGCGAGAAGCTGATGGGGGGGGGGGCAGCGTAAGTGATGGGGGCCAGCATGGCAGTCTCCCCCCCCCCCATCAGAATGACCTGCAATTTTACTGTGCTGCTCCTGGGGCCGATGGGAAAGAAAACACACACCCTCTCCGCCCCCCACCCCTACAGATACATCTAAAACATGGATTAGGGGTCAAGTGAAGGACGAAGGTTCCACAGCGCAGTTTAGATAAAGGAATGAGCGCTCAGGCATTTAACAGAGCTACATCGAGCACACATCCAATGGACTAAAACATCGAGCACACATCCAATGGACTAAAACATCGAGCACACATCCAATGGACTAAAACATCGAGCACACATCCAATGGATTAAAACATCGAGCACACATCCAATGGATTAAAACATCGAGCACACATCCAATGGATTAAAACATCGAGCACACATCCAATGGACTAAAACATTGAGCACACATCCAATGGATTAAAACATCGAGCACACATCCAATGGATTAAAACATCGAGCACACATCCAATGAATTAAAAACACAGCCCTGTTCATTTTCACAGACTGAGCAGGATTACTCCTTTCATGGTTTAATTCAATGTTCAAGGCCCATTTATACAGGTCTAAACACTGACACACCGCCACATACACATTAATTAATTACAGTAGAAATGAATGGACACGTAACAAGCTTTGGTAATAAGCTTCCAAGTCTGGTGTGGAAGTATTTAGTATAATAATTATTTCACAAATGTGCCATACATTTGCTGATCAAAGCAGTTTCAGGTTCACCAATTTATATATTTCAATATATATATCAATAAATACATGTTGTCATTTCCAGTCAGAAGAGAAGTACTTTCCCAGCAATGACAAAAAAAATTGCATCATTTACTACCCACTTTTAACTGGTAATGGTTTCAAATGTAAATACAAAGATGTTTTTTCAGATAAGCAGGCCCCTAAAATGTGAGACAGGCTATAAATGTCTATATTTACTGTCACGCACTCAGTTATGATCCTGAAATCTCCCTTGATGTTATGTTGTTGCTGCACAAGCCTGTGGGCTGGGGCAGTGCTCTTTTGAGCAGGAGTGTGACTGTGGGCACAGGGCGATGCAGAATCTTAACGCATTGCTGAGAGTCACGCCTGAGGTCAAACCCGATCGATGCTGTGTGTGAGCCAGTCAGCCTCGTCTAAGCAGAGCGGGGCCGGCGTTCGGTGAACTTCCAGCTCGATAAAACGCTGGAGATTCTGCAGCCGCTTGAGCAGCACGCTCCTGGGGAGGGCGATAGGAAAGGCGGCGGCATCACAGCGTAGCGCCCGACGCCTTGCCCCCCCCCCTCACCGCCACAAACCCCCCCCAACCCAAACCCCCCTCCTCCCATCGCCACAAACCCCCCCCAACCCAAACCCCCCTCCTCCCATCGCTTTCTCTCTTTTTTGTCTCGCTTCACAACTCAAACAAAAAAATAGGATTGATGGACACGCATATAACACACACACACACACACAGTTATAACACACACACACACACACACAGTTATAACACACACACACACACACACAGTTATAACACAAACACACACGCATATAACACACACACACACACACACACACACACACAGTTATAACACAAACACACACGCATATAACACACACACACACACACACACACACACAGTTATAACACAAACACACACGCATATAACACACACACACACACACACACACAGTTATAACACAAACACACACGCTTATAACACACACACACACAGTTATAACACACACACACACACACACACACACACACGGTTATAACACAAACAGACACGCTTATAACACACACACAGGCACACACACAGTTATAACACAAACACACACGCTTATACCACACACACACACACACACACACACACACACACACACACACACACAGTTATAACACAAACACACATGCTTATAACACACACACACACACAGTTATAACAAAACACACACGCGTATAACACACACACACAGTTATAACACACACACAGTTATAACACAAACACACACGCTTATAACACACACACAGACACGCTTATAATACGCTCATAACACACAAACACACACACGCTTAACACACACACATACACACTTATGCTTATAAGTGCAAGGAAGCAGCTTGGTCAGGTCAGCCATCAGATCAGTAAAACCTCAATGACTAACCCCCCCCCCCCAGTGGGAGTGTGTGACCTGATTAAGTTTTGGTGGGCGTGGGGGGGGTGGGGGGGGGTTGGATGATTGGCGCCTGCTCCTCGTACCCAGGCTTATCGCCAACATCAAACAGGCCGCCAAGATTGGATTGAGGGACAGGCGGGGGCAGGGGGCATGGGGGGGGGGGGGGTGATGCCACAGCTTAATTCCCTCCACACGACAGCCCAAGTACCCGCCCCAAATTCCCACAGCACCGCGGAAACACACGCCCAGGTAAACAAAGAACAAGAGCTGATACTCTACTCCTGTCATTTATTCCACACATCTCCGCATCTGAGGAGTCAGGAAGCGAGCAGAAAGAGGATTTTAAACAGATTCAGTCTGAACGCACAACACTTCACCCTCCTGGGAGTCAGCTGTGGACTACACAAATACGTCATTCATCTACACCGTCCCAAAATACGCACCTACACGGAAAAACGCTCAGCGTTCATTTAACGTAAGCAATGTAAGAGGGATCAAAATGAACTCTATCCAGTGTTGATTTAACACTGTGTTTACCTTTAAGAGCAAGCAGCAGGTATGCTGTATGAACTGAGAAGGTGAGGCTGAACTCGTAGCAGTGCGTCCCTTAGCAACGCGGCTGGAGGCACTGGACTTGTTAAATAACCTGCTGTGATGCGTGACTCACCTCTGACCTCACGCACGCGTGCAGACTGACCCAGGATCAGCGCTGTGGTGACCTGTCCTGCCCCGTTCCTCACATTAAGCCTGATCTGCAGACCCCCTTTACCCCCACAGACCACCCTCATCCAGCCCCTCTGCATTCAGCTCCTCTGTGTTCAGCCCTCTGTGTTCAGCTCCTCTGTGTTCAGCCCTCTGTGTTCAGCTCCTCTGTGTTCAGCTCCTCTGTGTTCAGCCCTCTGTGTTCAGCTCCTCTGTGTTCAGCTCCTCTGTGTTCAGCCTCTCTGTGTTCAGCTCCTCTGTGTTCAGCCCTCTGTGTTCAGCTCCTCTGTGTTCAGCTCCTCTGTGTTCAGCCCTCTGTGTTCAGCTCCTCTGTGTTCAGCCTCTCTGTGTTCAGCTCCTCTGTGTTCAGCCTCTCTGTGTTCAGCCCTCTGTGTTCAGCTCCTCTGTGTTCAGCTCCTCTGTGTTCAGCTCCTCTGTGTTCAGCCCCCTGTGTTCAGCCGCTCTGTGTTCAGCTCCTCTGTGTTCAGCCTCTCTGTGTTCAGCCGCTCTGTGTTCAGCTCCTCTGTGTTCAGAGCCCAAAGCCTCCAAGCGTGCCAGAGCCGTTTGACGGGATGCCGTTAATCCGACTCAATTACCACTCTGCACCCCCCCCCCCCCGCACCCCCCCGCACCCCCCCACCCCAACGACCCCCAGGTCTTCTTGCGCAACACTGATCTCCTCGTTGGAGAACTCGTTCATATGCAAATGAGAGGCGGTGTAACCATTTCAGATAAAGTCTGAGGATGGAAAAGAACAAGACCAGGATCAGAAATAACCCCCCCCCCCCCCCCCCCTTGTCCCTCCCTGCCCGCCCTCCCCATCCCACCCCGTCCCATCTCACCCACAGTCCCACAGTCACAGATCTTAATTAAAGGTTGGGGAAACCTGTACTAGTAGGGCAGCGTAAATAAGGTAAAAACATTAACGTTTACAACACGCATTCCAAATGCAGAACGAGCTCTAAGACGGTGTCCTGATGACTGTTTTATAATTCATCAGCCCATTAAGGCCGCCAGCTCCTGACACTGCGCAGGTCACATTAGCACAACGTACACAGCACTGACAATAAAGACCAGCCCAAAACGGCTGCGTAGAAATAAACAGCACAGGTAGCGAGCCATATGGTCTGCTCAGAAACGGGGAAACTACATCATCATACAATTACTGACTAAACTGCTGATTCTCACCCGTTTCTAGTGCACTCTCCCTGAGAGATGACATCATAAAGCAGGTGACCATGTCTGCAGAAGCCATCTTATACTGCCCTCTGTGATACGGGGGAAATATCTGGGGGATCCTTGATCGCTCCCCACCGCAGAATTTCTGAAGACCTTTCAAATCCATTGGCCTGTGCCCGGGGATTTCCCTCTTCAATTCCAAACCACAGATTTTCATGTCCAGAGACTGAAATGGCCATTGTTATATTCTGCGGTCAGTTTTTAATTTTTATGTTAGGGATCATTGTTATGAAGACAGGTTTATGCTTCATCAATCAATATATGTGTACGTCTAAAGAAATTATCTGCAGATATTTAGATAGAGCATGTTTCTGTGTTTTATCCAGTTCATGGAGTTTGGAGATACTTATTTATAGGAAAGCATAAACAGCGTGATAAGCTCCAGCGAAATGCCAGCGCCACCCTACGCGCGCTCTCTCACCGCTCAGCATACGGAGCGATCCTGCTGATCAGAGAAAGCCTTCGCCCGCATCTCCACACTCATCTCCTTCACACCGCAATCCTTTCCTTCCATCAGAAAAGCTCCACAATCCACTTCCTGCTGTCGGTGCACTCATGAAACGCAGGCGTGTGCGGGGGCAGGGGGGGCAGGGGGGGCAGCGGGTCCATCTCCGCCTGGCATTGACGCGCGTGGGGGAGGAGTCCCGCACTGATAAGGGGCGCTGAGGAAAGGTTTTGGGGTTGATTCCGAAGGTGATACGCGGGGCTCTGCACTTTTAGGGCCTTATCGCGCTGATGAGAAGGGTAAGAGAGAAAGGTAAGCCCCCCACCCCCCCATCTCGCGTCTCTATCTCTGCCCAAACGGAGACAGATTTGGCCTTCCGTCGGGGGGGGGGGGGGGGGCGCTCAGCTTGGACGCAAAGCTTTTAAAAAGTCAGACTGACCCAATATTGGTCTCTGAGCCCTGTCCCGACGGGCGAGGGGGCGCAGATAACCTTTCGGCGGGATTCGCGTTGTGACGGGACGCCGAGACACAGAGGAGGCGAAAACAAAATAATGGTGATCACCGCCTACAGCGTGGATTTAGAACAGGTACACACTGACGCAAGTGCACTTAAAACAGGTACACACTGACGCAAGTGCACTTAGAACAGGTACACACTGACGCAAGTGCACTTAGAACAAGTACACACTGACGAATGTGCACTTAAAACAGGTACACACTGACGCAAGACGCAAGTGCACTTAGAACAGGTACACACTGACGCATGTGCACTTAAAACAGGTACACACTGACGCAAGTGCACTTAAAACAGGTACACACTGACGCACGTGCACTTAAAACAGGTACACACTGACGCAAGTGCACTTAGAACAGGTACACACTGACGCAAGTGCACTTAGAACAAGTACACACTGACGCATGTGCACTTAAAACAGGTACACACTGACGCAAGACGCAAGTGCACTTAGAACAGGTACACACTGACGCATGTGCACTTAAAACAGGTACACACTGACGCAAGTGCACTTAAAACAGGTACACACTGACGCACGTGCACTTAAAACAGGTACACACTGACGCAAGTGCACTTAAAACAGGTACACACTGACGCAAGTGCACTTAAAACAGGTACACACTGACGCAAGTGCACTTAGAACAGGTACACACTGACGCAAGTGCACTTAGAACAAGTACACACTGACGCATGTGCACTTAAAACAGGTACACACTGACGCAAGACGCAAGTGCACTTAGAACAGGTACACACTGACGCATGTGCACTTAAAACAGGTACACACTGACGCAAGTGCACTTAAAACAGGTACACACTGACGCACGTGCACTTAAAACAGGTACACACTGACGCAAGTGCACTTAAAACAGGTACACACTGACGCATGTGCACTTAAAACAGGTACACACTGACGCAAGTGCACTTAAAACAGGTACACACTGACGCAAGTGCACTTAAAACAGGTACACACTGACGCAAGTGCACTTAAAACAGGTACACACTGACGCACGTGCACTTAAAACAGGTACACACTGACGCATGTGCACTTAAAACAGGTACACACTGACGCATGTGCACTTAAAACAGGTACACACTGACGCACGTGCACTTAAAACAGGTACACACTGACGCATGTGCACTTAAAACACGTACACACGCACACACACACGCGCACGCACACACGCACGCACACACGCACACGCACAAACACGCAAATAAACACACAGGCACACACGCACACACACAAACACACGCACACGCACATGCACACACACACACACACACACACACACACAGAGACAAATATGAGGCTGGTCTTCAAGTGATTGCATGTTCATTTTTCTAATCCTTTTATCGAGAGCTGTAGCACAGGGGCACAGGGGTGGCAGACGGCAGCTGGTTTGTACAGGTGTGAATCACCTGTGTTTCCTGTTCATTATACAGCACCACCAGAACAACCTTCACACTCATTAATGTCAATGACAAATCATGGAAAATATGAATTCTTTAATTAAAGTCATGACATATACTAGATCTTTCGTGACTCATTTTAAGAACATTGGGAGGTGACCATTTAAAAACGGTTCATTTTCCAAAGTTTGCTCACATGTAGCGATCGATATATTAGGTCAGACGGGCGAGACCACAGCATGTACTGGCGCGGGAACTCGTTTGTCTTCCTGATGGAGCCCCTAATGGGGCTGTGTTTCTCGCCACACTGACACCGCTGCATTCTGGGGTGGAGGAGGACCCTGTCGTCCATCAGCCGAACAAAAGCCAGCGCGCACACTGACATTTACGCCATAATTTCCACAGAGAGAAAGGGGGGAGAAGAGAGGGAGAGAGAGAGAGAGGCTGGAGGAGGTGGACAGAGAAGCAGAGGAAAAGAGAAAAAAAGGGAATGAAAGAGAAGTAGAAAGTGAAGGACAGAGAAAAGGGCAATGACTCATTTTGGCCTGAGAAAAGAATGTATAGCTTAATTTCGAATGGCCAGTCCATTAATCAGCACCTCCTGCATCAGCACCTCCTGCATTGCCACCTCCATTTATCTAGGAATGCTTTAACAACAAAAAAAGAAACAGATTCATGAAAACTAATACACAGGTAAAAACTTAAGATTTTACACCTCAGCAGTAATTACAGTCCTGCCCTGTGGAGTAGCCCTGAGTAGCACAGTCCTGCCCTGTGCAGTAGCCCTGAGTAGCACAGTCCTGCCCTGTGCAGTAGCCCTGAGTAGCACAGTCCTGCCCTGTGCAGTAGCCCTGAGTAGCGCAGTCCTGCCCTGTGCAGTAGCCCTGAGTAGCGCAGTCCTGCCCTGTGCAGTAGCCCTGAGTAGCGCAGTCCTGCCCTGTGCAGTAGCCCTGAGTAGCGCAGTCCTGCCCTGTGCAGTAGCCCTGAGTAGCGCAGTCCTGCCCTGTGCAGTAGCCCTGAGTAGCGCAGTCCTGCCCTGTGCAGTAGCCCTGAGTAGCGCAGTCCTGCCCTGTGCAGTAGCCCTGTGCAGTAGCCCTGAGTAGCGCAGTCCTGCCCTGTGCAGTAGCCCTGAGTAGCGCAGTCCTGCCCTGTGCAGTAGCCCTGAGTAGCGCAGTCCTGCCCTGTGCAGTAGCCCTGTGCAGTAGCCCTGTATAGAGCAGTCCCTGTAATGGCCTCTGCGCAGCTCAAAGCCAGCAGAAACCAGGCTCAGTGAAACACAAGGAAACTGGAGCTGCTTGCATCTGAATGTCTGATGAACTGTAAAACCTCTGCATGCCATCTGCACTGGTTTCACACTCACACACACACACACGCACACTCACGCACACAAGCACACTCACACACACACACACACACACACTCACGCACACACACACACTCACACACGCACACACATACACACACACACACACACTCACGCACACACACACGCACTCACACACACGCACACACTCACACACACATGCGCACACACACGCGCACACACACACATGCGCACACACACGCGCACACGCGCACACACACGCGCACACACACACACATGCGCACACACACACACATGCGCACACACACACTCACGCACACACACACACGCACTCACACACACGCACACTCACTCACACACACTCACACATACATGCATACACTCACACACACACATGCGCACACACATACACTCACACACACACATGCGCACACACACGCGCGCACACACACACGCACACTCACTCACACACGCACATACACGCATACAAACACGCAAATAAACACACAGGCACACACGCACACACACGCGCACACACACACACACACACTCACTCACACACACTCACACACACACGTGCATACACGCATACACACACACACACATGCACACACGCGCACACACACACTCACGCACGCACACGCACTCACATACACGCACACTCACTCACACACACTTACACGCATACACTCACACACACGCACACACTCACACACTCACATGCATACACACACACACACTCACACACACACACACACACACACACACACATACACGCATACACTCACACACGCACACACTCACACACACACACGCACACACTCACACACAGGCTCTGGGCTGACTGACTCTCTGATGGAGAGGGGGCCAGCTACCCAGGTGTCAGTGACCAATTCTAGAATGACACAGGAGCATCATGGGAAGAGAGCGCCGATTGGCACAGACCTTGATCTTTAAGCACACATTAGTAAGCAGATCCCCAGGGGACCAGGGGACTAAACAGGAGACTGTGACCTGCATGGGTGGGGGGAAAAGGTGTTCACAGATACGCAGCTTCCATTTTAATATATAAATATATTTAATATAAATTTCACTATGAAACGCTTAAGGCCAGGAGTCTGGACTGCAAGCTGTGCGATCTGTGTCAGTACCCACAATGCAGTGCAGCTAACAGGGAAATGAATGATATTAGAAATGGAATATGGGAAATCCTCAGGAGAGCCCCCACACACAGATGTTATGCTCGCCTGCGAGTACTGTACTGATTTTTGCTTCATTTTTTTCAGAAAAGTTATAAAAACTGACAATAAAGTCTAGCTAAGCTCTGAAAATTGGTACAGCTATTGATCTCCTCATACTGGACTTTTTCTTTGCAAATTTAAACAAATTCTACCATTAGATTTTGTACAATATTGGAACTAGTGTTAAAGACCTAAAGGGATGCTGAGAGATTGTGTATCATTTACACACCCATCTTGCACTCATGCACTCTTTCATCTTTCCTCCTTAAAAGATATTCAAATATTGACTTTTTATAAAACAATATCACCATGTTTACATTGTTTGCACGCAACAATAAAATTAGACTGTAAGTAAACCTTGGCAATACTGACACAATGATGGAAGATGAGTAAAGCACTTTATATTCAATCTAAATACAGACTCAAATAACTGCTTAACACAGCGCACCGAGACGCTAACATTAGCCCAATAAAACGATGCTACCTGCGGCACTTAAATTACATCTGTTCTGAGAATACTTGACCTGTGGAGCCAACTGTATATTCGCACGTGCTGGGGAGAAGGGTGCGGTCCTTTCACAGACTCTTAAATGGCTTTTCTGTGCCTTGAACAACAAAGACAAACTGGCACTCAGAAACTGCAAACAGCCAGGGGGTGTGCAGGCAACCAGGGTGGGGGGGGGGGGGGGGGGGGGGGGCAGTTAATATTTGGAGAAATTTTTACAGAACAGCTTTGAAATAAGTGAAATATAATGACTTCTGAAAAGAAAGTGACATAAGAGGGGGCGAAAGAGAAGAAAGGAAACATGTTGTTTTTAATCACAGGCTCAGGCAGTGTGTTATAAAACTACAGCACTTACGAGTAAGGCTGGGAGTTTGTCACCGAGCAGTTGGGCAGTGTGTTATAAAACTACAGCACTTATGAGTAAGGCAGGGAGTTCGTCACCGAGCAGTGCGGCAAGGCTGTCGAAAATCACAGAAAACTAAAAAATATGCAGCAGAAATCATGCAGTGTTTAAAAAAAAAAAAAAAAAAAAATTAACTGTCATTTAATAAATTAACCAATAGATCTCATGCACTGCAGTGGGAAATTATTGTAATAACATGCAACTGTGGCAACAGTAACAACTGCTTGAAGTTTAAAATGAATTCAGCAGGCAGTTGCCACTAGTAACAAATGTGAGTAAAATACATTAATACGCTGATGCATTTAATCACTTTGGCCCATAATGGAAAGAAAGAGCATGTTTTTTGCCTTCAGCAGAATGTTGTTAGAAACCAGGCCAGGCCAGACTTGCCAGGCCGCCATTGTAAATAAGAATTTGTTCTTAATGACTTGCCTGGTATAATAAAGGTGGAATAAAATAAAATAAATAAAAGAAACTCAGCATGCTCCAATCACTTTACCAAAATTAAATTAAAAAACTGGGTAACCACATTTCAGTTTATATTACCATGTCTATTTTGGAGTGAAATACTACAGCCTGAATTACTCGGGTTTCAATATTTTTAAAAATAAAATAAATTTTAAAAATCCTGGTTGTTGATGGGGGTGAGGCTAGACCCACCACACCCCTACCTCCAGCTTCAGTGAGATCAGGGACAGAACAGCCAGCTTCTGAACTGCAGCCCAAACCAGGCTTCACAGAGGCAACACCCCTCAGCCATGCCCCAGAGCCTTTACTGAGCGGATACTAATACACACCTGCAAGGTGTGCCCATGACATCTCTCCCTCTCCTGCCCAGAGCCTCAGGTGAGCAGGGCAACTCCCTGCTGCCTGTTCCCTCGACAACAATATCTGTTGCCAGGGTGACACAGCTCCACGTTGGTGTGGTGTCTGCTGGGAAAACTGGCTGTGGAGGGGAGGGGCCTGTCTGGTCCAACGGCAAACATGTCTTTCTGTCCTCCTGTTCCCTGCAAGTCTGTCCATCGCTTCAATGGACAAAGAGTCTTGATTTGATGAACACTAAATGTGATTTTGCACTTAATGTGTGAACCGGACCATCTTCCCGGGCGAACCTGCACTGGGTGCGAAGGAGCGGCCCTCCTCTGCGCCAGGTTTAAATGGCTGTTCGCGAGGGTTAGGGTTAGGGACACACACTCCAAGCGCAGCGTGTCCCTGCTGAAGGACTCAGTGACACGGCGGAGCATCAGACAGACGCGCGTGATGGAGCCGGAGCTTCCGAGAGACGCAAGGTCAACGCCCCCGCGACACCGGGACTCACAATTAGTTTCTTAACATGACAGGGAGGCAGCGGGCTTATTGTTCAGCTGCGAGGCTGCGAGCGGGGGGGGGCACCTTTGCCTTCCCTGAATGTAAATCTTTCATTTGCTCCAATTAGCCTTTAGCCTGCGCGCCCCCACCTCTCACTCAGAGCCTCTGTTCTCTGCTCTGTCCTGCGCACCATGTGTTTCTGCTGTAAGCCCATTAAATCCACAGAGCCTCCGATTCATCTCATCCACATTTTAATTACGGCATCTGAGTGCGCGTGTCCTCTTTAAAAGTGAACAGGCACCATCTTAAACAAGGGCATGCACTGTTTAAATGTGATCATGCACTGTTTAAATGTGATCATGCACTCTTTAAATATGATCATACACTATTTAAACGAGAGCATGCACTGTTTAAATGTGATCATGCACTGTTTAAATATGATCATACACTATTTAAACGAGAGCATGCACTGTTTAAATGCACACGTTTGCACGGATACAATCTGAGGTTTCCTAGCACATTGTCTGGTGAGACATCCCCCCGCCACCGCCTCCCCCCACTGTTAAATTAGAGGTAATGTAAAGTGACACACCCCTTCCTGACATATCATAACATAACCTTTTTCTTAAAGAGATTAGAGGCATACAACTTTCTTTTTACACTTTCATATAAATGTTATTTTTCAAAATTGCTTTTCATTAGTTTATCGTAACTAGTACTTCCTTAATTAAGCTAATTTGTCCTTATTACATTCTCAGAATGGTGGAGAGTCATTGTGAGATAATAATCCAGATCCCCAGAGTGATATTAACCCCCTGATGTACAGTACTAATAGTGGGGGATCACATTTTAAAAATTGAGCAGAATTAGCATGCAAAAAAGCTGAGACCCAAACACAGACTTTTATCACTTTGGATCAGCAGGTAGGTCTAAGATTACTTTGGATCAGCAGATAGGTCTAAGAACACTTTGGATCAGCAGGCAGGTCTAAGATCACTTTGGAGCAGCAGGCAGGTCTAAGATCACTTTGGATCAGCAGACAGGTCTAAGATCACTTTGGATCAGCAGGTAGGTCTACTTTAATCATCCACATCTAGTGTGTTTCTTTTGCACCTCTGCACCTTGAACTAATGCACTTGTTGTACGTCGCTCTGGATAAGAGCGTCTGCTAAATGCCTGTAATGTAATGTAATCATCCTCACTGAACTCGCATTCCGTCAGGGCAGACTCTGCCTGCGACCACTACACTGCAGCAGTTAGAAAAGCAGATTTAACTGAGATATGACGCCGAGGTAATTGCAAAGTTTTGTTTTTATTTTTAGTGAATTGTGCATGCGCTTAAACTAAGAGCATTCGACTGAAATCAAACAGAACTCCAGAAATAAAGATAAAACATTTCAGTTCAACATCCTTTTTTTTTTTGAAAGGATGTTGGTCAACCGAAGTAAAAACATCATACAGCTGAAGCATTTTTTGAAAATTGTGAATTTGAATTATTTTTCCATTCAAGTTGAACCTGTGCAATCCAAGGTCACATCGCAGCGGCAGACAATAAGAGAGAACTCAATTACCGGAGAAATGGTTTACATTGTGCATATTCTGTACAGGACATAAGCAAGGTGAGCAGGTGACTTCACATAATTACTTTACACTGAAATATGGGCCCTCAATGCACTTTTTCATTGTTGCATTGAACTGATTAAACAAATAAGTCATTTCTGCTGAAGGCCATGCATGCATAGTCATTAAAAACATGTCTGAATATCTGAGAGGTTAAAATGTGCACATAAACATGAAGTTAAAGTCCTGGAGTCCTCTCAGCCAAAGGCTGTTAAATACATGTATTTTTTCCCTTTAACTCATTAACACAACACAAGTTTGGTTCATTAAAGATTGTTTTGACTTTGAATTCTTCATTATCTTTCAATGGTTAGTCTTAGTGACCAGATGTCCACACTTCCAGCAATTAGGAACCTGTTGATTCACCACAGCCTTGAATTAGCTCAGTACTTTTTTCCTTCTTTTTATTTAATTGTTTGCAATATGGCAGAATGTGAATATGGGACTTTTATTCTTCATGGCATACATAATTCGTTTGACATAATTAATTTTAAGAGAGTAAGCAATCCTTCAAAACATGAAAATCACCTATTTACTAAAAATCCCAGCTTGTTATATTACTGGGATCGTAGTTAGAAATAAAACCAGCATACCCAGGGAGGGGGTGGGGGTGTGTGTTTGTGTGCCAGTGTCATTAGGCATTATGCTAGTTTAAAACTGCATGCTACAGAGGCACTATGGGTAAAAACTACCGCTCCTTCCCTAAAGGGTGCCACCTGTCAAGTGTCATGGCTTTTATCCTCTCAAACTCTAAAGGACCAGCCAACACAGGGATTCACCAGTTCATATAAAGCAGCCAACACAGGGATTCACCAGTTCATCTAAAGGACCAGCCAACACAGGAATTCACCAGTTCATCTAAAGGACCAGCCAACACAGGGATTCACCAGTTCATCTAAAGGACCAGCCAACACAGGGATTCACCAGTTCATCTAAAGGAACAGCCAACACAGGAATTTACAAGTTCATCTAAAGCAGCCAACACAGGAATTCATCAGTTCATCTAAAGGACCAGCCAACACAGGAATTCATCAGTTCATCTAAAGGAACAGCCAACACAGGAATTCATCAGTTCATTTAAAGGACCAGCCAACACAGGGATTCATCAGTTCATCTAAAGGACCAGCCAACACAGGAATTCACCAGTTCATCTAAAGGACCAGCCAACACAGGGATTCAGCAGTTCATCTAAAGGACCAGCCAACACAGGGATTCACCAGTTCATCTAAAGGAACAGCCAGGCCAGGAATTCATCAGTTCATCTAAAGGACCAGCCAACACAGGAATTCACCAGTTCATCTAAAGGACCAGCCAACACAGGGATTCACCAGTTCATCTAAAGGACCAGCCAACACAGGGATTCACCAGTTCATCTAAAGCAGCCAACACAGGAATTCATCAGTTCATCTAAAGGACCAGCCAACACAGGAATTCATCAGTTCATCTAAAGGAACAGCCAACACAGGAATTCATCAGTTCATTTAAAGGACCAGCCAACACAGGGATTCATCAGTTCATCTAAAGGACCAGCCAACACAGGAATTCATCAGTTCATTTAAAGGACCAGCCAACACAGGGATTCATCAGTTCATCTAAAGGACCAGCCAACACAGGAATTCACCAGTTCATCTAAAGGACCAGCCAACACAGGGATTCACCAGTTCATCTAAAGGAACAGCCAACACAGGAATTTACAAGTTCATCTAAAGCAGCCAACACAGGAATTCATCAGTTCATCTAAAGGACCAGCCAACACAGGAATTCATCAGTTCATCTAAAGGAACAGCCAACACAGGAATTCATCAGTTCATTTAAAGGACCAGCCAACACAGGGATTCATCAGTTCATCTAAAGGACCAGCCAACACAGGAATTCACCAGTTCATCTAAAGGACCAGCCAACACAGGGATTCAGCAGTTCATCTAAAGGACCAGCCAACACAGGGATTCACCAGTTCATCTAAAGGAACAGCCAGGCCAGGAATTCATCAGTTCATCTAAAGGACCAGCCAACACAGGGATTCACCAGTTCATCTAAAGGACCAGCCAACACAGGGATTCACCAGTTCATCTAAAGGACCAGCCAACACAGGGATTCATCAGTTCATCTAAAGGACCAGCCAACACAGGAATTCACCAGTTCATCTAAAGGACCAGCCAGGCCAGGAATTCATCAGTCATCTAAAGGAACAGCCAACACAGGAATTCATCAGTTCATCTAAAGCAGCCAACACAGGAATTCATCAGTTCATCTAAAGCAGCCAACACAGGAATTCATCAGTTCATCTAAAGGACCAGCCAACACAGGGATTCACCAGTTCATCTAAAGGAACAGCCAGGCCAGGAATTCATCAGTTCATCTAAAGGACCAGCCAACACAGGAATTCATCAGTTCATCTAAAGGACCAGCCAACACAGGAATTCATCAGTTCATCTAAATGCACGAGCTCCAAGGTTGAAAAGAACGCATAGTGCATTTCTCAGCAAAAAATGTAACAGAAGCCTTCAGAATTATATATTCCTCTTTTTAACCAGAATAATAAAAAGGGGAAAATAAATAATCTTCAGACTTCTGCTGCTTTGTTTCAGGCCCTTTAAAGGCTGGTAAAGACAGACTGTGAATATTTCCCAGCTAAATAAGGTGCTGTGGGCTCTGTGGAAGAAGCAGAGCACGTTCCAATCCACCTCCTCTCTTTGTCCTT
This sequence comes from Anguilla pacifica, assembly GCA_039654925.1. Lineage (NCBI taxonomy): Eukaryota > Metazoa > Chordata > Actinopteri > Anguilliformes > Anguillidae > Anguilla > Anguilla pacifica. The sequence goes on from CM077286.1 coordinate 4,196,545, forward strand.
CAAGGTCAGCACACCGCAAGCTACTCTTACACCTTTGTAATGTAAACAGCATCTTTAAAATTCAATTGGTTCTTACTGTGAGAACGGGGGTGGGGGGGAGGGATGGGGGCAAAGTGTGGGTGCCAGGGATGGGGGGGTAATGCAGTGTCTCGGGGTCACCCAACCCAAAGCTACCATATCAGCTCGTTACAGGAGCAGCCAAAATCCCCAGAGCATGAAAGAGATGCAGGAGGTGATCCAGCCCTCGCACCCGGGGATCTCTCTCTCTCTCTCTCTCTCTCTCTCTCTCAAACCCAGGGACCGCAGAGCTTTAGCATGTAACCAAGACATTTTATCCAAAAAAAAGTGTTCCCCCTGTCAAGAAGCTACACCGTGGCTGCAGATGGACCTTCCAGCAGGACAACGATCCCAAACATACAGTTTGTCCAAAGACAGCCCTCAGCCCCCAGCCCCCAGCCCCCAGCCGCCAGCCCCCAGCCCCCAGCCCTCAGCCCCCAGACCACAGCCCCCAGCCCCCAGCCCTCAGCCCTCAGCCCCCAGCCCCCAGCCCCCAGCCCCCAGCCCTCAGCCCTCAGCCCCCAGCCCCCAGCCCCCAGCCCTCAGCCCCCAGCCCCCAGCCCCCAGCCCTCAGCCCCCAGCCCCCAGACCACAGCCCTCAGCCCCCAGCCCCCAGACCACAGCCCTCAGCCCCCAGCCCTCAGCCCTCAGTCCTCAGCCCCCAGCCCTCAGCCCCCAGCCCCCAGCCCTCAGCCCCCAGCCCCCAGACCACGCCCCCAGCCCCCAGCCCTCAGCCCCCAGCCCTCAGCCCTCAGCCCCCAGCCCCCAGCCCTCAGCCCCCAGCCCTCAGCCCCCAGCCCCCAGCCCTCAGCCCTCAGCCCTCAGCCCCCAGCCCACAGCCCCCAGCCCTCAGCCCCCAGCCCTCAGCCCTCAGCCCACAGCCCACAGCCCCCAGCCCTTAGCCCCCAGACCACAGCCCCCAGCCCCCAGCCCTCAGCCCTCAGCCCCCAGCCCTCAGCCCCCAGACCACAGCCCCCAGCCCTCAGCCCCCAGCCCTCAGCCCCCAGCCCCCAGCCCCCAGCCCTCAGCCCCCAGCCCTCAGCCCCCAGCCCCCAGACCACCAGCCCCCAGCCCTCAGCCCCCAGACCACAGCCCTCAGCCCCCAGCCCCCAGCCCCCAGCCCTCAGCCCCCAGCCCCCAGACCACAGCCCTCAGCCCCCAGACCACAGCCCTCAGCCCTCAGCCCCCAGCCCCCAGCCCTCAGTCCTCAGCCCCCAGCCCTCAGCCCTCAGCCCCCAGACCACAGCCCTTAGCCCCCTGCCCCCAGACCACAGCCCTCAGCCCTCAGCCCTCAGCCCTCAGCCCTCAGCCCTCAGCCCTCAGCCCTCAGCCCTCAGCCCCCAGACCACCAGACCACAGCTGAACATCAGTGGTCTGAACTTGAAAAGGCAGTAAAGTCACAGACATCAGCCCAAGAATCTGAAGGAAGTGGAGCAATCCTGCACAGAGGAATGATTTACCCCCCCCCCCTTCCCAAGAAGTCATATAACCTCACATGACCCTGCTCAAGGGGGGGGGGGGGGGGGGGGCAAGGGAGGAACCCCAAAGCACTCACAGCAGGGATGAGAATATCTGGGTCCTTTACTAGAAAAAAAAAACAGTGAACCGTTCAATTGTGGTTTCTTCCAATGTATTATTAACGATCATTTTCTGCATTTTGAGCACAAAATACAGCTTAGAACTCATTTACTCTGTTTAAGTGTTTTGCTGATCATTATCAAAGGTGTGAATAAAAAGGAGTCCACAGTATGAATATAGAAGTGCTTTCATTTTTATATTTCTGCCAAACTGCTGGTCTAATGTTGTGTAAAATGAGCTCAATATGTTCTTGTCAATCTTTGAGAGTGTTTGCCAAGCAAAAGAAGAACCACGGGCAGGAAAGACAGAAAGAAAAGCAGATTCCCGCCGGAGTAATCCTTTAAATCAGCAGCCATAAGCGCAGAAGTGGGAGGGTAATGAACGGGCACACTGCACATCCCATAATAATCTGCTCAGGGCACAGCTGAGCGAAGGCCTGAGAATAAACAACAAGGCCTCGCACTTTTACACTAAACTACCAGCAGAGATTAGAAATGAGTCCCACAGTTATAACCTCATCACAAATTTCACACTGACTGACAGCTGTCAGTCAAAGAGCAGGCAGGAGTGGCTTATTGCCCGGCAACAGCTAAGGAGATGCAGAACAGGGAGCAGGAGCGAGGGAGGAGTGGAGGGGTGGAGAGGGGGAGCAGAGAGGAAAGAGTGAGGGGTGGTGGGGGGAAGAGGGGAGAGGTTGGCTCCATCGCTGTGCAAACACTGGGCAAGAGGATAAAAGGCTTTATAAATTATACACAGTAACCCAACACGAGAGGATGAGACAGGACAGGGGTGAAATTCCCCAAAATTACATCACAAGGACAGAAGAGTCATTCTCCCGGCATCCTGCACCCACGGCTGACATTTAGAGCAGGACAGAGAGACTACAAGGAAGGCCAGGGTTCTGCTTCTTTCATGATAGAGGTGTGTGTGTGTGCACATGCGTGTGTGCGTGTGTGTGTGATAGAGGTGTGTATGTGTGTGTGCACATGCATTTGTGTGTGTGTGTGTGCCTGTGTGTGTGTGCGTGTGTGTGTGTGTGTGTGCGTGTGTCTGTGTGTCTGTGCGTGTGTCTGTGTGTCTGTGCGTGTGTGTGTGATAGAGGTGTGTATGTGTGTGTGCACATGCATTTGTGTGTGTGTGTGTGTATGTGTGTGTGCACGTGCATTTGTGTGTGTGTGTGTGTGTGTGTGACTGTGTGTGTGTGCGTGTGTCTGTGTGTCTGTGCGTGTGCATGTGTGTGTGTGTGTGATAGAGGTGTGTATGTGTGTGTGCGTGTGTCTGTGTGTGTGTGCGTGTGCGTGTGCGTGTGTGTGTATGTGTGTGTGCACGTGTGTGTGTTTGTATGTATATGCATGTGTGTAAGTATGTGTGAGTGTGTGTCTGCGTGAGTTTATATGTATATGCGTGTGTGTGCGTGTGTGTCTGTGTGTGTGTGTGTGTGTGTGACCGGCCAGGGGCAGCCGACTGGATGTTGTTTCCACAGAAATGATCGGACGATGTTTCTGGAGGAATGACCGACACCTCCAGAGAGCAGGGGTTTCTGGGACCAAGGCTCTGATCCTTCATTTACAAGATTTCAAATAAATTCTCCCTTCAGCAGAAAATTATAAATCTGCCATTCAGCAGCCATTAAATATAAAAAATAAAAAGAGGAATACAATGTGCTCTTACCCAGCCCCTCCTCCAGCTGTGGAATATTCATTAAATATTATAAATGAAATGTGGTGGCGCGTGCCTGGGAGGGACAGCATGGCAGGGGACGCAGTCTGATTCCTCTGTCTGTTCAGCGGCGACCGTCTCAGACATCAGCACAAAGACACACCTCTCTGAGACTTCCAGTCACATGATGAGCAGTTACATCAGCAGTGTTTCAGACACCCTCATTGCTAATGTTCCATCATCAGATCTGCAGCAATTATTTATTATTGATCTTCTGATAGAAGTGTACATAGTGTATGCATGCTGAAGTTTAGATCAGATTTTAGACCTAACAGCACTTACACACTCACAGAAACACACACAAACACAGACACACACACACAAACACGCGCACACACGCACACGCACATGCACCCCTCTCTAATCCCCTACAGCACCCCACTCTCCAGGAGGGCAGCAGAAGGCTCGTGTTCGGGCTCAGAAACCCAAAAGCACCGCTGCGCTGTAACCTTTATTCTAAGAGTGCTGTGGTTTGGGGCCCAGGGTGAAAAATAAAATGAGATCTCTCTCCACTGGAGGTGAATGGCTTACCCAGCTGCTCTATTTAAGTGCAGCGCACTTCTGGAGAAGGGAGATAAACATCTGAGCTGGGGAGAGGATAGCAGCACACAGCCCTGGAGAGCTGGGCTATTTATTGCACTTTGGGGAGGGAAATCTTGCCCCTGGCAAAGTGAGTGAGATGCGGGGGGGGGGGGGGGGGGGGGGGTGAAACTGGAGTGAAATCAGGGCCCATTCAGTGTGGGAAGGACAGGGAGACTCGCCCATTAGCAGAGAGTCCTTTCTGGGGCTGTACCTGTACCCGCAGTCTGATCACAAGTGAACCCTGGCTTTCCGTGTAGACTCCCTGTCCTGCTCTAAGTGTCAGCCGGGGTGCAGGATCACACAGCTGCATGTCTGACTGCAGCCATTCAGCTTAAACACTTCGCTCATGGGAGCAACAACCAGTGTCCCACCTAGGAATCGATCTCATACCTACAGGTGTCCCACCTAGGAATCGACCCCATACCCACAGGTGTCCCACCTGGGAATCGACCCCATACCTACAGGTGTCCCACCTGGGAATCGACCCCATACCTACAGGTGTCCCACCTGGGAATCGACCCCATACCTACAGGTGTCCCACCTGGGAATCGACCCCATAACTACATGTGCTCCACCTGGGAATCGACCCCATACCTACAGGTGTCCCACCTGGGAATCGACCCCATAACTACACGTGCCCCACCTGGGAATCGACCCCATACCTACAGGTGTCCCACCTGGGAATCGACCCCATACCTACAGGTGTCCCACCTGGGAATCGACCCCATAACTACACGTGCCCCACCTGGGAATCGACCCCATACCTACGGGTGTCCCACCTGGGAATCGACCCCATAACTACACGTGCCCCACCTGGGAATCGACCCCATACCTGTGCAGCGGTGAGCCCCGTTTCTGACCCACAGCACCCCTCTATCTGACCCTCTCAGCACCTCCCTCTCAGCACTATGATGCTATTTTGAAAGGAATAACAGACAGAATCCTTCTGTAACTGAAGAAGGTTCCGTGCTGCTGATTGTGTGTTTGTGTCCCAGTAGTAAAGCAGTGTGGGACTTCATTAGTCTGAGCTGTTTAGCCTTAGCCTTCCAGGCTACGCTGACCTATGAAGAGAGACATTTAATCTCAATGGAAGTTCCATTGATCCGCCAGACACAGGTAAATTATTGGAAAGATTTTCACCCTTTTAACCCTGAACCAGGAAGTTCTTCCCTTTAACTGCTCATATAATCAGGTGGGGACGCGAGGCCAGACTACAGAAAGCAGGAAGTGTGTTTATTATGCAGCTGAAAACAGGGGGATTAGAAACCTACACAGGCAGATCCTGCATTTAGAGTGATCTCTTCAGAAAAGGGAATCTAGCTGGCCCAGTTTAGGATGCCTGGACCCACAGCCCTGCTCAGACATGCGTATTCTGGAGATCACCTGGGCCTTTCAGTTCTAAGCCCCATTCTCAGTCCCCCTTGTGTTCTCATAATGGAATCACACCTGCAGTTCTGATAAAGACCATGTTCTTCCCCTGCAGAAGCACACACACTTCCCGCTGGGTCCACAGCTCTCTGAGCATACCCCCCCCCCCCCATAAAGCTTCACTCTTTCCCAGACACGCCTCTGACGTGTTAAACACGTTAAACACATTAAACCACACGAGAGACAGCACCAAGCCAGTCGATTTACAGCGCTGGCCCGTCTCCCATCCCAAAGCCAAACAGTGAAAAAGCTCCATTAAATGAAACAAGATTAACACAGAGCGTCCGCTAACACAAGTCCCGCTGGACACCAATAAACAGCACGGGAAGAATCTTAAAACTTCATCACCACTGATTACTGAGTCAATGCACTTTAAGACTAAAATATGAACATGCCCAAGGCAGGTCTAATCAAAACTGCACTCAGGGAAAACAGAAAACTTAGCTAGAATCAAACAAGCCATCTTCTATGTCCAGTTCCTGAAGCACAAGGCTACACACACTCCCGTAGAGCTGCCATCACACACGAGTAAAGCCTGACCTACAACTACCAACCGGTCAAAAATCACTAAACATTATACCAATCCACAACTACACAAACTGCTGTAACTTAAAAAAAATAAAACCTGAAACAGTAGCTAATCTTTCAGAGATAATCTAATATTTATGGGGACTCACAGCCGAGCAAATGACCGCTTTCCCACAGAAATTGTACAAAGATGATAAATATTTTAAATAAAATTCAGCCTATGAATCAGAATGTGTTTTTGACACACTGAGGCCCTGCAGGTTTGAGGCACTGCTTTCACCCGTGATGGACACACAGCATCTCCAGTGCTGCACAGAGGGCTGTAGAAACAGACCGGCAGCAGAAGTCAGCTCAGGTGAGAGAGTAAAACAGCAATTCCACATAATCTCTCTGTTCCACACTCTGCAGGTGAAAAACTGACACGAGGCTCAGCGGCAGCAGAGAACCAATCAGCCGCTGGATCAGCGTCCTCTGAATTAGAGAGCGGAGCTTCAAACAGCTGCCAGGTGTCAGAGCGGGACAGAGGGACGGGTGGAAATGGAAGTGCCGAGCCGCGGGTCAGAGCTGAGCGTTTATCAGCCAGGTGTGCAGGTACTGCTCCTTTATTTCCCTCCTCCCCAGCGCCCGCTCACACCCCAATCTCCGCCTGCCATCTCCCCCAAACACAAGACTAATTACCTCCCGAAATAATTCAACGTCACCACCGCTGTCAGCTCGCCCTGCCAGAACAGCGAAATCTCTGTGCGGTGAAATTCATCTCCGTCAGGTTAGATAAACTGGCCGGCCGTCAGCCTGGTGCAGATCACTGTTCCGCTGCAGATACGGGCGGATGAAGTCGTTATCCTGCTCTTCAGAGGAGAAGAACAGGGAGAAGAACAGAGCGCGCGCTTTGATATAAACTGCACTCCACCGCAGCGTGTCAGGCCGTAAATTTAATCTGTTGTTACAGAGAAAAGGCTTCCGATGCGCTGCTGAAGGAGCAGGGGAATCACGTCCTTCTTAAACTGAACCAAGCCGGAAAATTTATATTTCATTCAGCAGACGGGAGTCACTCTCCAGCTCCTCTTATCACATTTACATTTCACATTTTACATTTAAGGCCTTTAGAAGCAGCGCTTACCCAGAGCGACTTACACCGCTTACATTCTCTGCACACAATCCTCTTACACAGCCGGATGCCTCCCCACACAGCTCAGGTTGCAAGCCTCGCGCATGGATACAACCGGCGACCTCTACTTACAAGCGCACAGGGAACGCTTCTGCAAGGACGAAATGGGAGAATCGAACCTGCAACCCCTGTGGTTTGTATGAGTTCAGTTCTCTAGCCATTGTGCTGTGCCACCCTTAAAGGAGGAGTTCAAACCAGGGCTTCTGGTGCGGGGGAAACCGCTCCGGTGCAAAAGCACGGCTCAGCTGGTCGTTCCAAAACAGAGGGGAAATAAAAAGCATGAAGCCTGTGTCTGTGGCCCGGCCGCGGCTCTCAGCCCCCCTGTGACTCAGAGGGATAAAGCAGCCGGGCTGGATCACTGCATAATGAACACCCAGAAATACAAGCCCTGCGTGTGCAGAAGGGACACTGGATGTACTCTACAAACGCCAGTTTAATGTTTCACTGCAGTCACACATCCATACAAAACAAATCCTCTAACAGTTAAATGAGAAAGTCTAATTTAGCACCAAAGATCCACCCAAGGACACATCGCTGGTTCAGGTCTCTGGGAGATTTTTTCCAGGCGGGAAATCACAGGTGGGAAATCACAAAGCTCACATTTGCAGTTTGTGGTTCCGCTCGGCGGATCGGCAGAAACGAGTGTGAGACACACACACTGACCTCCTCTCAAGGTCAAGGCAGAATAAAACCCACTGCTGCATTTCTAAGATACACAGAAACATGCGCGTGCATCTGTGTGTTTTAAATTATACAGACAGTTCTCACTCCAGAGAGCTGGAAAATGAAATTCCAGCAAGGCAAAGTAGATGAAACATAAATAATGTACAGAGTTTACATTTGGGGAAATTTGTGAGGCCATAAAAGGCTTTAAACGCTGCAGGAGAAAGTCTGGCTTTGGAGCTGCTTAGAGAAAAGCATCCTGAAAACCACACCTCAGAATTACTGTGGAGCAGCCTACAGAACTGCATGCGCATGCACACACACACACAAACACACACACACACACACACACACACTCAAAAACACACACACACTCACACACATGCACACACGCAAACACACACACACGCACAGACACACACACAGCTAAGCCAATGTTCCAGTTTCAGTCCCAGGCCCTATCACTTAAGCCCTTAATTACCTTACTGAATTAATTAGGTCCTTAATTGGGCAAATCTGGCCATTTGTACTGTGTGGGCTGAGGAGGCAAACAGACCTGCATCCTGCTGGACCAGCACTCTGCTCATGCTGCAGAACAGAAAGCCAGGATAGCCAGGCAGCCACGCACAAACACTCAGAACATCAGAGTCCGCCATGGCACAGAAGCACCAGAATAAGACACAACAGCAGCACAATAAAACGTCAACATTTTAGTTGCAAAACATGATGTTCGGGTCATCGGTTCAGCCTTTGTAAGATATTTCTTGCGTCTCGTAAAGTTTTCTCTCTCGGCTGTGTTGGTTTACACGTGAGGCTGTGTCAGATCTCAGCTGTCTGAGCCCTTTTTAAATCTTAAAAACAGGTCCTGATGTCAAGTTTTCTCTCTCTGTGCAAACGCAGTGGAAGGCATGCTTCACTCATACCTCTTTCTGAAGGAGAGCTGGTGTAGATTTAAAAAACATTCATTGGAAACTTGCCGCCATTTTACAAGAGATACAGACAGGTGGCCAGCTCAATGCCATCATTGTCAACAAGCCATTAATTGAATTACTGAACCAGAGGGGCCCTCTTATATGTAAGACTATCCCTCTCATTCAGTACCACACGTCAGTGCTGTCTTCCTCCCGTCAGTCAGGCAGCTGCCCTGGTCTGTGTTTTACACACAGACAGCGCTGCTCACCTCCGGGGTTCAGGTCAGGCTTCCCACTGCTTTCTGAATTAGACACACCTGCATCGATCTCCATTTGCATGAAAATCAGTCTTTATGGTATTGAGACTGGTGTAGATCACAGTTTAAATCTCGGGCAGCTAAAGGGATATGTTCAGTGCAGAGAAGCATCAGCCCTCCCCCGCTGTGAAACAGCGCCCCCTATAGCCAAACCACACAATGAAGTCTGCCAGCGGTGGAATTAGTTATGTTTAAACATAAAAAAATGTTTGTTTTAAATGTAATTTAATGTAGCACAACAGTCCAGGTCACCAAACTCTGCAGAAGCAGAGGACCAGCAGAGTCTCTGGACCACACACACATTCTCACAGGACTGAGGAGAGTGTTCAGAAGATGAATTAAACCGAACCGTGAGCGAACCTACCCAGCGATATGAGGAATCAGCATAAGCGCCTCTGCCCATTCTGCAACCTGCTAGCGGCTGATCGACACACGCAGTACCTGCAGCCTCCCTCCCCCGCCGGGCTGATTAACACAGAAAGGTTCAGAGCAAACCCCAATGAGGGCCGTTAGTGATGAGCGTGGGAGCTGTTAAAGGGGCGGCCGGGGGGGGGGGGGGGGGGGGGGTATAAAGAGGCAGGGGGGGCTGGTTTCTCTCCTGTACGCGGTGTGAGGGGCTCTCCTTCCCTCCTCAGGGATCAAAGGCGAGATAATGAGGGAGACATCAATTAAAGATTTGCAGGCTCAGATAGTGGTTTGCAGGGACAGGAGGTGGTTTTCAGGGTCAGGAGGAGGTCTGCAGGGTCAGGAGGTGGTTTGCACGGACAGGAGGAGGTCTGCAGGGTCAGGAGGTGGTTTGCAGGGAGGTGGTTTGCAGGGACAGGAGGAGGTCTGCAGGGTCAAGAGGAGGTCTGCAGGGTCAGGAGGTGGTTTGTAGGGTCAGGAGGTGGTTTGCAGGGACAGGAGGTGGTTTGCAGGGTCAGGAGGAGGTCTGCAGGGTCAGGAGGAGGTTTGCAGGGTCAGGAGGAGGTTTGCAGGGACAGGAGGAGGTCTGCAGGGTCAGGAGGAGGTTTGCAGGGTCAGGAGGTGGTTTGCAGGGACAGGAGGAGGTCTGCAGGGTCAGGAGGAGGTCTGCAGGGTGAGGAGGAGGTTTGCAAGGTCAGGAGGAGGTTTGCAGGGACAGGAGGTGGTTTGCAGGGAGGAGGTCTGCAGGGTCAGGAGGAGGTTTGCAGAGTCAGGAGGAGGAGCACGCGCTCTGGAAGGATCTCTCCGGCTCTATCATTGCTCAATGTCATTTTTAATGAACTTCAAGTCAGATGAAATCAGCCGAGTCTCAGATCATAAACTGGCACAATAAGCAGAGAGATTACAGAGAGCAGAGGAGAACACACCCAGCCTGCGTGCTTTCTTCCTCGCATTTTTTATATATTGTGAAATCAGTTACACAATTATATCTGGTGACTAATGCTCTCTAAAGCTGCAGACTAAAAGTGCCAGAGAGAAATGTTTTCTGATTTCATTTCATCGTCACCATGCAAATGCTCTTCAAAACAACATTTGTGTTAAAAACTACAGTGGATTACTTACCACTTTCTGAACCTTTTTAACATGCTTATCTGGTGGCTACTGTACCGTATATACACAGGTAGAAATAATTAATTTGGTGTTAATAAATAGAATATTTGATAGAGCAAAGAAAACACATTTAGCCTCCCTGAGTCATATCCCATGATCTTTAGAAAGGAGAACACTCTATGGTATCACCACAGAACACTCTCACCCTTCATGGATAAACTGAAGCAAATATTTGAGCAGAATTGAATTTCTCCGGCCGCTGCGGATGTCGCGACTGTGAATCAGCAGAATAAATCCCCCAGGAGGCGAGCAGATGCGCTCTTCCCACAGACGGCTAACGCCCGCCGTTCTCCTGAAGTCCAGCGCGCCCCCCCCGCTCCTCCCCCCCTCCACACCCCCCCCCCACCGCCCCCTCCACACACCCCCCCGCCACTCCCCCGACCGTAAACAGCTCCTCACACTCAGTCAGCTCAATCAATCAATCACTCAAATTTTATTTATATAGCGTATTTCACAGCAATTGCCACAATACGCTTCACAGACAACCCTGGCCTAGAACCCCACAGGAGCAAGCCTAAGGCAACAGTGCCAAGGAAAATCTCCCTGTGGCAGATGGGAAGAAACCTGGGAAGGACCCCGGCTCACGGGGGAGCTTCCCGCCGCTGAGACACTCCCACATACCGCCACCCTTCTCAGAGATTCTATAAGGGTTAAAATGGCCGCTGCTCCAGAAGCTGGACTGCGCAGCGCATGCAGTCAGCGTGTTTATGAACACATCAGAGACACGCCGCTGCGCCGCGGCGAGCAGAACGCTAACGTTCAGCCCTCAACACAAACCGCTCGACATGAGGGACACACACGTCGCTAGGCGATATTAACACGCGTGCATTTTGTACGTATGAAAGAGACGCACAGTCGGCTATTTCTGGCAGGAACCTGAGAAAGATCAGACGCAAACAGGCTCTGACATCAGAGAGGAGCACGGAGGAGCGCCTTCATTCGCCAAACACGCCAACGCTGAGGCTCCAGTCCCGGGGGGAGGGGGTGAGGCTCAGAGAGGGGATTTCTGAAGGTGACATCACCCCCCTGCCCCCCACCCCCCAAAAGCGCATTTGTGTTAAAGACATGCGTTTCACAGCATGAAAAACCTCCTTAAAGTCACAGAGGAGGTGTTTGTAGGTCAGGCTACAGGATGGGGTGGGGGGGGGGGGGCTCGTTTTAGCACTTTCACTATGAAGCGCGAGCAGCAAGAGAGAAGGGGGGGGTGTGGCTGGGGGGAAAGAAACAGCTCTGAAGGAAGGTACTGAGAGAGAGGGAAGAAAGGAGGAAGAAAAGAAAAGTGCAGTAAAAAGCGAGGGAATTGATGGCGTGTGAAGACTTTCACACAGCTTTGCGTTTGCCACAAGACAATCTGCGCAACACGAGGGGGGGGCTGAGCGAGGGCGGGGGGGGTGAGCGAGGGGAGGGGGGGTGAGCTGGGGGGAGGGGGGGTGAGTGAGGGGAGGGAGGTGAGTGAGGGAGGGGGGGTGAGCGAGGGGAGGGGGGGTGAGCTGGGGAGGGGGGGTGAGCGAGGGGAGGGGGGGTGAGTGAGGGAGGGGGGGTGAGCGAGGGGAGGGGGGCTGAGCGAGGGCGGGGGGGTGAGCGAGGGGAGGGGGGGTGAGTGAGGGAGGGGGGTGAGTGAGGGAGGGGGGGTGAGCGAGGGGAGGGGGGGTGAGCGAGGGGAGGGGGGGTGAGTGAGGGAGGGGGGGTGAGCGAGGGGAGGGGGGGTGAGCGAGGGGAGGGGGGCTGTGAATAGACTCTGCAGATAAGGTGAAGGAATGTGATGAATGTGATAGTGCTTCTTACCTGAAGCAGATTTAGACATTTTAAAGCTCCCCCCCTTAGCTTCTCCTGAAGCTCTCTGACCATGAACCCTAAAGCATGTCGAGGTGCAGGCTGGGAACTGTCTGCCGTAAACAACACAACCACCTCCAGACTGAAACAAGCCTTTAAAGTATCGACTGCTTCATGCTTTACACAGAGGTCAGAGGTCAACACAGCAAGCCTGCTGAATTCAGTGATATTTCTGATGCAGTGTCAGTGAGTCACACATTTTGGAAAGATGAATCTCAAACCCACGACGGCCAACACTTGCTTCTTTCCTAATGTTGCTTTACTAATGTTTACCTAATTAATTCTGTCCCCAGTACGTAGGTTGTACAGGGAAAGTGTAAACAGAAATGTAGCGGGTACTGTACACTCAGTAAGCATCAGACTTGAGTTAGAGCTTCATATATGATCAAGGTCATAAAGTACAAAAAGGCCAGACCATCCTTCTCTTTTTTACACAATACCACTTTAATTAAACCATGTGAAACAGATGGTGAAAATAGTCAAGGATAAAAATTCAGTGTTGCACCGAGCTGCCACTCATTTTACAATAAGAATAAAGGACATAAGAATATATAATGAGGAGAACAGGCCATTCAGCCCATCCAGACTCATCATTTACCTACAGAGAGAACATTTAGGAGCATTTAGCACCGTCCAAAACATGGAGGAAAAGTCAGTATTTGTCTCCACAACATCACACACGACGCTCCTGTATCATACTGAATCCCTCCAGATAACTGGCCTGTTGTTATAATGCCAAAATCACAGAGACCAGGGCACATTTCCCTTCTTATTCTCCCTTTTAGGAGAACCTCAGGAGAACATCACACAAAAATACATTTCACAGGATTCCACAGGGCCAGTTGTGCTTTCCCATATGTGTGTGAATCTGAAGATGCAGTGCGGCCAAAGCATATGAGCAATTCCACAGGGGGTACCCGATGACTGGAGGACAGGGTATCTCTGACTGACCCACAATCCACTCTACACCAGCTGGAGCACAGCCAGTACTGCCCCAATCACTGCACAGGCCAGAGCCGCTTAGGGACATAGTCCCTGAGGAGGCTCCTTAAGGACACAGTCACTGGGGAGGCCTCAGCCGCTTAGGGACACAGTTACTGTGGAGGCCACAGCCAGTCAGGGACACAGTCACAGAGAGAAGCCTGCGGGACACCTGGCCATGTGTGATACCTGCAGGTACAGGTGGGCACATATAGTAGTTCAATCAACAAATAGTTCAATATAAATTTCATTTTTTGGGTCATGACTTATAAATTTATGTCTTTCAAGATAATTTAAGTATCGCAGGTAGTTAAACCCTTTTCACTAACTTCCACGTTTGTGCACGTGTATGTGCACACGCGTATGAGTGCGTGAATGCATGTGTGTGTGTGTGTGTGTGTGTGAATGTGTGTGCAAGGTGGGGGTACGTGTGTGTTTGTGTGTGTGTGCAGGGTGTGTCTGTGTGTGTGTGTAGGGTAGGGGTGTGTGTGTGTGTGTGTGTGTGTAGGGTAGGGGGGTGTGTGTGTGTGTGTGTGCAGGGTAGGGGTGTGTGAGTGTGCGTGTGTGTGTGTAGGGTAGGGGTGTGCGTGTGTGTGTAGGGTAGGGGTGTGTGTGTGTGTGTGTGTGTGTGTGTGTGTGTGTGCAGGGTGGGGGTGTGAGTGTGCAGGGTAGGGGTGTGTGTGTGCAGGGTGGGGGTGTGTGTTTGTGTGTGTGTGTGTGTGTGTGTGTGCAGGGTGGGGGTGTGAGTGTGCAGGGTAGGGGTGTGTGTGTGCAGGGTGGGGGTGTGTGTTTGTGTGTGTGTGTGTGTGTGTGTGCAGGGTGGGGTATGGCAAAGACTGATTGTTACAGCAGTGCTTGTGGATCTCAACAGAAATCAATGGCAGCTGCTAACACAGAGGAATCGAGCTGCCAGCCCCACTATTTATAGTGTCTGATGTTCTGTGAACCATGAAATTAATAAATAGCACGGCTGGTAATTGCCTAGAAACCAAGAGCTGTGCAAAGCGAGGTATGAAATCAACGCCATCAAATGTGGTTTCTAATAAGTTGTCACATTATTGTCATTGACCTTCTTGCAATTAAAAAGGGGGAAAATAAAAGAACAGGAAGAGAAGCTCAAACAACGTCAGCACTTCAACCAAATTATTTTTTCCTCGGTGACAGTTTCATTCTAATCAAGCATCGAACAGAGGACCCAGCCAGCCAGGACTCAATCCCGCAGCCTCCTTCTAGCGAGGCAGTGCCAATCACTGCACCACAGTGCCGGCGAGATCGCTAACCACCTAACTAGCGATAGCTACATACCTAGCAATGGGATTAAAGACAGCTAATACCAGCAATAACACGCTATAGCAAGCGCTCTCTCTCTCTCTCTCTCTCTCTCTCTCTCTCTCTCTCTCTCTCTCTCTCTCTCTCTCTCTCTCTCTCTCTCTCTCTCTCTCTCTCTCTCTCTCTCTCTCTCTCTCTCTCTCTCTCCCTCCCTCCCTCCCTCCCTCCCTCCCTCCCTCCCAGTGAACACAGGTCTGGCGGTCACACCTCAGTGTAGTGCTGATGGTCATGCTCACTTTTCCAGCAGGGTTGCCAATCAATCGTCTGCCGGTCTTTGACAGACTAGTAGCTGGACAAATGCAGACCAATTTAACACAGTTTGAATAGACAAAACAAGGCGTGAAGAGGAATCTATTAACATTCAGCCTTAGTGCGAGCCATATCAAGTTAGAAAGACAGTTGTATATCAGAGTTAGCAATGAAGATCTTATTATAAAACTAACGTTAGTCACACCAGCTTTAACTATTTCGCTAACAGCTAGCAAAGACAATACAGTAGCTAACATTAACAGAAATGGCTAGCTAAATGCTTTGGCATATCATTTGTAATGGTAAGAGTCCTGAGGTCATTTCAAAGGGAGGCATCTTCTACAAGGACAGGAAAGTGGTCATCCTATCATCACACGCATATGCCAGTGTGTAGCTGCTAGCTTGTAGTTTTCAGTCATTTGTGTTGTATAAGAAAAATGCTAATCTACATTTTTAAATTCTGCAAGAAACAGGAACAACTGGTCCCCACTCAGACATAACTCCCGGTGTTCTGTGGCATGAGCCCATTGGGCGATGCCTATAGGCCTACAGCTAATCCTGCATTTGCAGGGTAACGGGCACCAAGAACCTTCCAGAAAAGAGTGAGAAAACAGCTTCAGAGCAACTGCAGAGGGGTCAGCGGGGGGGTGATGGGGGGTCTCCTTCATAACTGGGTCCAGACCACAGAAATGAGTGGCTCAGGAGACAGCAGGGAAGGTTAATGGGGTCGCATCAGGAAGTGGGGGGGGGGGGGGCATGGTGCGGAGATCAACCTTCCCAAACATTACCAATAAAGCAGGGAAACAAAGGACATGTCGCAATCTCCGCCAGATTAGGAATATATACCTGAGCCCCAAACCTGGGCCTCCACGGTCACCTGGAACCTGTGATAACAATCCAGCGGTAACCAAGGACAACACAATTACCAACCTGTCCACACATCACCAAGACACCTTTCTGTTTTCTACAAAAATCGGACACAGTTCACTACCTGTGTGCAAGCTGTAGTTTCTACGCCTGAGGTCCTTTTCTGTGCAGCTGCTGAACACAGCAATCGCATCATATTCACAGAGAAATACAGAGCAGCCCGTAAAGCACAGATCTTACCAGAGATACTCACGATGAGGTAGAGGATCAAAAGACACAGATGGAACGATTCTCAAACACATTCAGATAATTACTGCTTTTTCTCACAAAACATAATTATTAGTCATGCAAATAGGGGCACACCACAGCTTATTTCCACCAGAGAAAAGAAAACTTCAGCAAGCAAAAACAAATTGTTTTCTTAGTTTGCAAGTACAGAAAGCTAGATGCTCAGGTTTTAAATGCAGTCAAACAAACAGAAAACACTACAACAAGTTTTGCGTTCTCTGTTCATTATGAATTGCATAGTGAGTGTAACACAGTACAAATAATCAAGGAAGAGCACAGAAAACTTTCTGTAGCATGATTAATAGTTCAGAGTTTTACGGATACCTGACTGAGTGTTTCTTTCCCAGAGCAAGAGGAGATCAAAGCGCGTTTGGAACGGCAGGAGTGTTGTGTTTGCACGCTGCAGAACAGCTTCAAAGACAAGAGTCTTATTAAAACCACACCTTCTGCGAGCCAGGTACAGAGCACAAGACCTTTTCAAAGGGCCCTCCTAACTTTCCCAACTTTATATATAAAAAAACACAAATTTTCCCAACAAAATTCCTTTAGAATGTGCATCTACTCAGAGTCTGAAGCTAAATTTAAGCTTCCTAGAACAAAATCGATAAGTATTGATAAGAAAGCAGAGGAAAGAAGGCACAGTGCCAAGCTAACAGTCGATAGCCGCTTAATAAAAGCTGATCTTTGCGCCGAGCGCCCCAGTGCTGCGTAATGAAGGCTGGTGCAGATTAACAGGCGATGTTCGGCACATCGACAGTGTGCCAGGAGAACCGCAGATGCACCGGTCCCTCCGGTGCCGGGTTTGGACCACGGGATGGGGCTGCGCTGGTTACAGCCGGGACCATATGGAGATAAATTATTCAATGAGAAGTCACATGGTGCTGGGGGGGCAGCAGATGCCGCCGGGGCGGAAAGCTCATCCCGCGGCCCCCCCCCCCCCTCCCCAGAAGCACGGCGGGGCGCAGGCCAGCTCCGCTGCACAGATCCGTGTCCCAGCATGCAGTGCACCCCTGGCTGTACACGCCGCGTCCTGGCTCATGATGCCGGCGTTTGTGGTGCCGCGGATATTCACAAACAGGTGAGACGGCCAAAGCCTGCAGCATCTCTGGTTCAACACTGCCACCGCTGGCCGCGAGGGGAACTGCAGGCAGCCTTCAGCACAAAGGACAATCTCTCCGGTCTCCGAACAGCACAGAGATGATGACAAAACTCCACCTTTCATAGAGAATTTACATTCAATTTATAAGAATTTAAATTCCACAGAATTATCTTGAAAACCTCACTCTACAATTTAGCGTCTTTTTTTAAGATAAAAATGAGTTTCACAAAGTGAATGTGGAGAGCAGTGTGTCATTGTATTGTCAGTAATCTTAATCAGATTGTCCGGTTTCTCCCGTAAATTGATATGAAAGCTGTGGAAAAGCCTGCTTTTAAAGAGCGGTGTGGTTTCCATCCTGCGCTGAACTGTGCTCTCTTCACACAAGAGGTTCCAAGTGCCTTAAACGATGAGTGGAAGTCCAGAGGTTAGGAGAGGGACAAAGACAGAGCTCCCTGTGTGGAGCTCCTGGGCTGAGCTCTAAGCCTCAGCTCACCTTTCAGTCCTTTACAGAAACCACTCAGCAGCACCCGGTCCTGAGCCATACTGCCTCACTATGCTTATGAAGAGAAGGGGAGCCTTTCGGACGAGAGGGAGAGAGGGAGAGAGAGAGAGAGAGAGAGAGAGAGAGAGAGAGAGAGAGACTGGCAATAAAAGGCAGTGTGACACAGTCCTGGTGAAGAATAGCACCTCTGCCGTCTACCTCTCCACCATGACTCCATCACAGAGAGACTGAGACTCTGAAACCCAGAGAGACTGAAACACAGAGAGACTCTAGAGCAGTTCTCAGTGTGAGAATGACTCCATCACAGAGAGACTGAGACTCTGGAACACAGAGAGACTGAGACTCTGGAGCAGTTCTCAGTGTGAGAATGACTCCATCACAGAGAGACTGAGACTCTGGAGCAGTTCTCAGTGTGAGAATGACTCCATCACAGAGAGACTGAGACTCGGGAACAGCTCTCAGTGTGAGAATGACTCCATCACAGAGAGACTGAGACTCTGGAGCAGTTCTCAGTGTGAGAATGACTCCATCACAGAGAGACTGAGACTCTGGAGCAGTTCTCAGTGTGAGAATGACTCCATCACAGAGAGACTGAGACTCTGGAGCAGTTCTCAGTGTGAGAATGACTCCATCACAGAGAGACTGAGACTCTGGAGCAGTTCTCAGTGTGAGAATGACTCCATCACAGAGAGACTGAGACTCTAGAGCAGTTCTCAGTGTGAGAATGACTCCATCACAGAGAGACTGAGACTCTGGAGCAGTTCTCAGTGTGAGAATGACTCCATCACAGAGAGACTGAGACTCGGGAACAGCTCTCAGTGTGAGAATGACACCATCACAGAGAGACTGAGAGTCTGGAACACAGAGAGACTGAGACTCTGGAACACAGAGAGCCTTTGTGCTCCGACAGTCTTTCAGCCTCTCAGTCTCTCTCAGGAAAATAAGGAGTGTGATTAGAAACATCAGGATTGACTGAGTGTGAGAAATAATTATTGATGCAGTAGTCATGATGTGTAATTGTTTTCTTTTGTACCAACTGAGCATGCAAAGGTCAAATATAAACTAAATCATAATTTGTAAATTGGGCTATGCAATAGTTATGTTTTGTTCTTTTCCCACTCTCCCACTTTCAAATGTGTTAATCACTGGTTGGATCCCCTTCTCAAGACCTTGTCACCATCTAGTGGTGAGAAAAAGCTACTCCCCCTGCTCTGAGGGAGCGATTACTTAGTTAGAGAGCAGTTAACGCCTTCCCTTCAAAAGCTGCAAACCCACAGCCAATAGCCACACTCTGAAGTCATATATAATGTTTGCAATTCTCCAGAAGAACACCAAGACCCGTCTTACACAAGTTATTCCACAATATTACCACAGTTTGACTAACACAACAGTTGTGATAAAAGAACAGCATCCACTACTAACATTCAGCCTCTGTGTGTTGGAATGAAGAAGGGAATGACCATGCATTGTTATGTAGCCATAGTTACAGCAGTGACACATAGCTGTATATATCATAGCAACAGCGGTGAATGGATGCACATGCCCAGAATGGGAAATGAGACAGAGAATAAGACTGAGTTCTGACCGTATGGGGGAAATATCAGCACAGAGACCCATGAACAGCTACAGCCCTCATTATGCAAAAGCTGACGCCATTTACCCAACAAGATCCAAACAAGGTACAAGAGCAACACAGAGGAGTAAAAATCCTGGAAAATCCAGTTAAAATATACAACCTATCTACCATACATATATATACCCCATAAATTCTCCAACAATGTACACGTGTGCATACGTGTGTATGTATGTATGTATGTATGCGTGCATGTGTGTGTGTGTGTGTGTGCATGCGCATGTGTGTATGTGCTCGTGCATCTAAATTCAGGGCACACAACCACACGCTAGAAAAATGTCTCACGTTGCTCTTCAGTGAGACTTCAATATGTAACACATTTTTTTTTAAAGATCTAGGTATATTTATTCAAACAGAGAAAAGAAAAATGAATAATGAAAACATAGATAATTCAACTTGCCAGGATTCTCTGACAATAAAAAACAACCTCTATGATTAAAACAACTGTGGTGCCCACTACCATTTTGCTTATACTAACAATAATAAAATAACACAGTCTCCGGGATTTAAACTTTGATTCATCATCTGATGGAGGGCAGAATTAAATTCCTGGGCCGATGCATGGCTTTCTGACACTGGCCACACTGGAGTGCTGATGAAGTCATCACTCATCTGACCCCACACCAATCCCTGGGTTTGCATAACTTCCTCCTGAATACACTGAGAGCATTAAACTAATCGAGTCCAAGTCCTGGATTAGTTAAGCATACAGCAGATATGTCATCAAAAGATTTAAGCTCACGCCACCAAACGGGTTTGCACAGAAGTGTTCAGTCTGAAATCAGAAAAACTGCTCCTACATCTCCTTCCTCCATTTTGTTTTTGGGTACTTCAGTGAATTAACTTAGCAGGGATGGTCACATTGTGGCAGATTATAACTGAAATCAGATTAAGAGTAAGTCAAAAAATAAATGTTCCCTGTTAAATGGAAACCAGGAGCACAAATAATATTAGCATTAAATTGGGTTTATTATTAAACTTCACTTCAGGGTAGTTCTGTTTGAAAGCGTGAGGTCCAGAGCTTTGGGGTCCAGCCTGTCCTCTCAGAGCTGAGGCGCCTGAGTGTGATAACACACAGATAAACGCACATACAGTTCCAGATGAAGGGGGAGAAAAATGAGCGGTCATGTTAAGCTCTGGAGCTGAAAGGGAAAAGAAAAGCATTAATCCTAGCGAGCCCACACACACTCTGAACCATTTTTTACTTTAAAAAATGCATGCCATTTAAGTTCTCAGTTACTTCAGAATGATATCCTGAATAAAACATCGAGCAGGGCTTCAGTGTCGTTCAGTGGGGTTATAACCAGGGTACGGTGTGGTTATAACCAGGGTACATTGTGGTTATAACCAGGGTACAGTGGGGTTATAACATAAAGCTATATAAGCGTGATAAATTATTGAGGCAAACAGGCAGATATTAAAACAGTAAAATAAAAAGCAGGTGCAGTGTAAGACTGCGGACGGGGAGGCAGACTGGGGGGTGTGCGTCAAAGTGCACTTTTAGAGATTCTGTGAGAGGGGTGAAATTATGAGCATGCATCAGCTGCTGGCGAGAAGGAGGAAGAGCTCTTTCCTAAAGAAGAGGGTTTTGGAGAGGAGGTGAGAGAGGAGGAGCAGAGGAGGAGATCAGAGAGAGGAAGAGGTGAGAAAAAGGAGGAGCAGAGGAAGAGATCAGAGAGGAGTAGCGGCGGTCAGACAGAGGAGGAGGTGAGAGAAGGAGGTCAGAGAGAGGAGCAGGGGAAGAAGGGAGGAGATCAGAGAGAGGAAGAAGGGAAGAAGGGAGGAAAAGGTCATAGAGGAGAAGGTCAGAGAGAGATGGAGGTGAGAGAGAGGAGGGGAAGAAGGGAGGAGGAGGTCAGAGAGAGATGGAGGTGAGAGAGAGGAGGGGAAGAAGGGAGGAGAAGGTTTGAGAGAGATGGAGGTGAGAGAGAGGAGCGCAGGCAGGTACAGTCAGAGAAAGCTGCGGGCTCAGCGGCTGGACTGGGCATGTGCGGTCGATATGAATACGGATGATGTGGGGGGGGGGGGGGTGGCCCAGCTGTATCAGGATGATGGGCAGGGGACTCGTGCGTTTGGCTGAGCTCACAGGGGGGGTTTTGCTGGCATCTGCACACCGCAGATATGCGCAAGCCCCCAAAAATCCATACTGCGTAAATGATGCTGTGCGCATCGATTGGCCCACAGAGTAATGTCGCAATCAAGCTGTCCGTAGCCCCGCCCCCACACGCACAGAAACACTCATCTACTAGCCCCGCCCCCACACGCACAGAAACACTCATCTACTAGCCCCACCCCCACACGCACAGAAACACTCATCTACTAGCCCCGCCCCCACACGCACAGAAACACTCATCTACTAGCCCCGCCCCCACACGCACAGAAACACTCATCTACAGCTTAAAAACACCCTTAAACGCAGAGATATCCATAAATCACACCCCACACCCACAGAACGCCTCCGCACGCAGATGAGGGAATTAACGCCTTTAAATTATTTTTATTTAATTTGGTTTTAGCCGTGGGCTGAGCGGAGCGGGGACAGGGCCGTAAATCCCGGCCCTGGGGGGGGGGGGGGCAGTAATATTCTCCGGGACGTCCCGCAGTAATTCTGCCGTTCTGTGAGATATTAAATCTGAGACGGGATCGTGGTCAGGCTTCACCGCGCAGTGGGAGAGCTGCTAGATCAGCTCCCAGATGGAGCCCCGCCGGGGCACAGGGGCGGGGCACAGGGCAGGGGGCGAGGCACAGGGGCGAGGCACAGGGCAGGGGGCGAGGTACAGCGGCGGGGCACAGGGGCAGGGCACAGGGGCGGAGCACAGGGGCGGGGCACAGGGCACAGCGGGAAACGGACACTCCAAACTCACACCCAAAACGGGAATATACAAAATGAAGACCAGACAGGTGAGTGCTGAGAGCAGGAACAGGCCTTACTGGCCGGTTTTTTGCTGGGTCCCTTTTGCCCCCCCCCAGGTGTAACGTCTGAGATGGAAGCGACGCCGCGCTCATTCTCGTGCTAATTCTCTCAGCTCAGGGATTAGACGCTCCCTTCCAATCCCAAAGGCACACAAACAGCTCGTCTGTCCACCATAATCCTCCAGCTCCTGAGCCTTCCACAAACACAGCCAGTTTAATCCCCCGAACAACCCACCTGGCAGGTCTCGGCACTTCAAAGGAGGGGAGCTCCAGCTAGGCCTGCTGGTTCTGAGGAAGACCACATCATCATCCTCATCAGAGCAGAAGGACTATGGAATCCACACAGCCACATGCCACCCTCACCCACAGCTCAGGTTCCTCCCTTTCTGAGCCTCGTCCATGGAGGAGTGCTCACACCAGCAACAGCCACTGACAAGCCTCCCCAGAACCGCCCCACGCCCTGTGACCTCTGACCCCTGCAGTGGCCCACAAATCTCCCCTTAAATGCACGGGGGATGCAGAAGCACACTCTCTCTCTCCCGAGGGCGATGCAGCCCCAACAGATTACATCATTTCATAGTGTAATGAAATGATGTAATTAAAGATGATCTGCATGCACGGGAGCCGGCTGGCTCCAAACGGCTCTGACTGTACTGCACTCTAACAGAGACGCAGCACCACAGCTCTCTCTGACAGACAGTTTAATCAACGTCAGACACAGCAGCACAGCCTTCTGTGACAGACAGTTTAATCAATGTCTGAGACACCTCTTCCTCAGATCAGACAGGCATCCTTCGCTCCCGCCGCTCATCGGCCAAACCAGGCCCACGCGCCGATCACCACACCGCAGCCTTAACGAACATCCTCGACACAAACGCATGCTGTTCAACACGGGCCGGCGAGCAGTAAAACGCAATTAAAATTAAGAATATTGATTATCCAGCATGCCGGCGTATAAATAACGCCGCACATAAATAAGTAAAACAAGAGGTGAGGGCGGTGATTTATGTGTGCAGTCTGGAGAGCGGGGCCATAAATCATCTGACGCACTGCTCTTATTGAGTTATGAGCCCCTCTGCGTGTGGAATAATTGCTGTCTGTGTGTCATGCGTTTGTCTAACGCGCTCGCGGGGAACAGGCACCACGAGATCAGCTCAGCTCCACCAGCGCGCTGATTTTGCTTTATCGCCGTCTGTGATGTTCTTCGCACTCAGAGAACATTAAATCAGAGGAAGCCCAACACCTCAAATCACAGTGCGACTTCATTTGGCCTTCCGCGCTCCCGCAGTGCATCGTGGGTAAAAACAGGGGCTGAGCGTGTCGGAAGGCGGGAGTGGTTCTCCTAACGGTCGCCTCGTTAGCGCCCCCCACGGGTGAGACTGAGGCGCTGCAGCCCTCTTCTGCATCCTGCTCAACACAGCCCTCCTCCCCACCCTGAGGCCCAAAGGCCAACCCCTCCTCCCCCTCCCCCGCCCCCTCCTCCCCACCCTGAGGCCCGACCCCCCCCCCCCCTCCCCACCCCACCCTGAGGCCCAAAGGCCGACCCCTCCTCCTCCTCCCCCTCCCCCTCCCCCCCCTCCTCCCCACCCTGAGGCCTGAGGCCCGACCCCCCTCCCCACCCTGAGGCCCAAAGGCCGACCCCTCCTCCTCCTCCCCCTCCCCCCCCTCCTCCCCACCCTGAGGCCTGAGGCCCGACCCCTCCCCCCCCTCCTCCCCACCCTGAGGCCTGAGGCCCGACCCCTCCTCCTCCTCCCCCTCCCACGCCCCTGCCCCCTCCTCCCCCCTCCCCCGCCCCCTCCTCCCCACCCTGAGGCCTGAGGCCCGACCCCTGCCCCCTCCTCCCCCCCATCCCCACCTTGAGGACCGACCCCGCCCCCTCCTCCCCACCCTGAGGCCCCTCCCCCCCCCCGCCCCCTCCTCCCCAGCCCTGGCCGGACGCAGACAGAGCTCATTATTCCGGCGCTCCTCGCGGCCTCTGGGGGGGGGGGGGAGTTACACCTTAATCAGCCTCATAAAAACAGAAAACCAAAAAGTGCACAAACGGAGAGGAGAGGCTGCAGATCAGAGGAAGAGCAGGCTGCTGCTGCCTGTGGCTGCTCCACGTCCGTGCGCAAGGGATTATGGGAATTTTTTCCTG
Organism: Anguilla pacifica; assembly: GCA_039654925.1. Classification (NCBI taxonomy): domain Eukaryota; kingdom Metazoa; phylum Chordata; class Actinopteri; order Anguilliformes; family Anguillidae; genus Anguilla; species Anguilla pacifica. The sequence goes on from CM077286.1 coordinate 4,220,902, forward strand.
GTGTGCAGGACACACCCCCTCTGAGAGCAGAGCGTGTGCACTGGCCTCAGCTCAGTTCGTCATACCCCCCCGCACCCCCAATCCCCCAACTTCAATCTGAAACTCATTTCACATACAAAGCCTTCCCTCCAGCTAGATCTCTGAAAAACTAACTCTGAAATAAGATATTTCATCCACACAAAAGAACAAAACCTCCAGATTTGATTTCTGATATAAAAATGATGGAGGTTTTATAGTTTGGAAACAGTCTGTGAATTTGAAGTTCCCTTTTTTCTTTGGGACATAAGTGATATCAATATTAATAGAGAAAGTATGTATGAACGAATTAGGCTGGGTTATAGTCTGGGGTCTAAATTAGCATTAGACCTGGCTGGGTTATAGTCTGGGGTCTAAATTAGCATTAGACCTGGTTGGGTTATAGCCTGGATCTGAATTAGCATTAGACCTGGCTGGGTTATAGCCTGGATCTGAATTAGCATTAGATCTGGCTGGGTTATAGCCTGGATCTGAATTAGCACTAGATCTGGCTGGGTTATAGCCTGGATCTGAATTAGCACTAGATCTGGCTGGGTTATAGCCTGGATCTGAATTAGCATTAGATCTGGCTGGGTTATAGCCTGGGGGGTTCTCTCCTGCAGACACTGGGCAGAGTAGCTAAAGTGTTGGGAAGGAATTGTTTTTTTTGTTTTTGTTTGTTTTGTTTTCTACAAATATATGCAGTTACACATTTACAAAGCCTGAATTTACAAGATTTGAATAGAATGTTTGCCATGACAAATTAAGTGATTAGACAGGCTATTATCAAAGAAAAATTGTTTTCAGGTGATATTTAATTTATATTTTCAGTGATGATGAATGCGCAGATCAATATCCAGCTCTGACAAAACTTTATTTTTTGAAACCAGGGGCCTCCGTGGTGCTTGTATCTATTAAACATGAGCTAAATAATCTGGGTGAGAAATGAATATAACAGACACTGTGATATGATGTCACCACACAGTCCTCATGTCCTAAGCGCACAACATCCTTATAAATGGGGATCCAGAATTATTAGAAATCATTTGAGAACATCTAAATGAAAACATGTCAGCAAAAGAGGTTTATCTATCCTCGCAGTTCTGCAGTTACCACAGTAACACATCATATATAAAGCTTTGCACCACCTTACCCTAAGAACTCATTAAAGTACTAAAATTAGCGCAGTTACACTTCAGGTAGTGTGTTAACAGGAAGTGGCTTCATGATCATAGATTTAAGCTGCAGTAGCAGGTAATAGTAACTCATCCAGAGTGCATTCAGCAGAACTGCAGCCGATCTGCATGTTCCTCTATGGTGGCAGCCAATCTGCAGACCGGAGGCACACATTCTTCTATGGTGTCTGACATACAGCCCAGTGGACTCACGCATGTTCCTCTATGGTGTCTGACATACAGCCCAGTGGAGTCACGCATGTTTCTCTATGGTGTCTGACATACAGCACAGTGGAGTCACGCATGTTCCTCTATGGTGTCTGACATACAGCACAGTGGAGTCACGCATGTTCCTCTATGGTGTCTGACATACAGCACAGTATTATTCTACAGCTCATTAAGTCATGGTGTCATGTTCATGAATCTGTTACGGAGACTTTGCTCATTGCACTTAATATAGAGCATAATATACAGCTTCATAATGTACAACATATTTTGGTTCATTATTATGGAAATACAGCCTAGCCACAATGTCACATCTGCTCTGTCGATTGGATCAGTGACCTTGATGGAAAAAAATAAATAAAAATCAAAGGCATAATTTTATATCTCCACAGTCAGCTGCTTCTCTTAAATCTCCTGTCAGCTGATCAGATGGTGCAGAGCATCATGCTCAGAAAGTCATGTGATTAACGAGGAGTGACAGAAGTTAAAAAAGGAGAGTAAATCGGTAATTCTGCACTCCTGGAGAAACGGAATGACACGCTTGATCCTTGGCTCTGTCTCATTTCTCGTCAAAGTGCTGTCTAAGTAGTCACACAACACCGCAGGACCCCTCATACCGCCTTATCAAGCACACATTATTTTTGGCTAAACTGTCATGTTTCAGAACTGACAGCTCTTTAAAGGCATCTTCTCCAGCGCAAGCTGCAGCAGTGGCTCTTAAAAGGACTAAAAGGGTATTATTTTCCCTGATAAAAGGCCACACGGCGGTTGGCGTTATATACGGCCTTCTCCGCGTCTCAGGAGGGGGGGTCACCGCTCAATTTCCCCCGACTGGAACAATATTAATATCATACCCTTGGATGTCAAGAAAGTGTTTTTTTTTACCACAAGTGACCAGGAAAGAGATATCAGGAACATCAAAAACAGCCGCTTCAAAGGAACCAGATCTGCCCGAACGCTCCATCGCATCAATTAGGAATTCAATCCACGGCGAGGATTACGGGCCCGCGGTGTGACGGACAGCGAGAGCTGTGATGTGCTAATGCTGCAGTGATCTCGCAGTCTCTCTGTTTGCTTTTTGAGTCTCCAGGGAAGAGTGCCATTAAAATATGCATTTAACACGTTAGTGTAGCAGCATTGCGGGAGGCCCTAACACACACCTTTCCGCTGGTTTCTGTGTGGAAAGTTTCTGGAAGGTCCCACTAACAAAGGACATGCTTATGGTTAGAACTGCTGAGTTTCACTGCAGAGTGAAAGGAATCAGAACAGAAAGTGTACTTATTAACGCCCAACCTGGCAACCTGACCTTACTGCAGTCAGCAATAACACAGTTGCCTGATGAGCTCAGCTTGTTTCACATTCATAGATAGTGTTCACGGAAAAAACATCCTCAGTTAGAGAGCATCTCAGTATGTAAAATGCAACAATAAAAACACCTGTACTACGGGAGTAAAGCCTCAGCAGTGGACACTGGATATGTACTGCCCATACCCACTCTCGGGTGAGGAATCTACCCCAAAGGGAATCAGGTATGGAACATGTGGGGGGGGGGGTTTAAGCCCACAGAAGAACGCTTCCTCTTCTACCCTGCACTACAACACAGCTGGTGTTTCACTGTGAACATATCAGAGAGAACCCAGCAATGCTTACTGTGCAAACACGGTAAGTCACCTTGGATAACATCTGCGCTCCAAATGAACATCAAACGTCAAATAAAATAATTAAATATGGCACAGCGGGGAGCTTTCAAAATGGCTGCTGGCTGCCAGTGGCATTCGCTCCGAATCTGTCTCCATCATCAACACAACCTGAGCAGCACTTTCAGTCTGCACATGTGCAGTACGGTACCAACCTGAGCAGCACTTTCAGTCTGCACATGTGCAGTACGGTACCAACCTGAGCAGCACTTTCACAGCAGTGCATAAACACTGTTCTCTACAGAGGAGAGGGAGGTTTCCGGCAGGACTTCAAACCGGTGTGCACGCTCAGGCCGGTGGGATGTGCACGCTCAGGCCAGTGGGATGTGCACGCTCAGGCTGGTGGGATGTGCACGCTCAGGCCAGTGGGATGTGCACGCTCGGGGTAGGGGCTGGTCGGATGTGCACGCTCAGGCCGGTGGGATGTGCACGCTCAGGCCAGTGGGATGTGCACGCTCAGGCCGGTGGGATGTGCACGCTCAGGCCAGTGGGATGTGCACGCTCAGGCTGGTGGGATGTGCACGCTCAGGCCGGTGGGACGTGCATGCCCGGATCAGTGGGATGTGCACGCTCGGGGTAGGGGCTGGTCGGATGTGCACGCTGGGGTCATCTGGCTCATCTTGCTGGGGATCAGTTGCACTAAGATCTGTCTCCCTAATGCAGGAAGGAAGAGCCCCTCCCAGCCCCCAGCCCACACCGCCCCCCCTCCCCAGCCCCCAGTGGTCAGCGCCTGAGGGACACAAGCTGTCCGCGGAAATGAGTCCGTCACCCGCCGGCGGCTGATAGATGATTTCATCCTCTTCATAAAGACTGAAGCCTAAAAGAGCAGCGTTTTCATTTATGCAGCCCAGGCCACACAGGACATAAACGCTTTAGTTATTCATTACAGGGAGATGAATAACTCGCAATTAATCCAGATCTGCCTTATGAGGCCTCATATCAGGGCCAGGCATACGGAACTTTGTAAGAGTGCTACCCCAAAAAAAAGAGGAAAAGTCCCGCGCTCGTCCAGCGCCTACAGGAAAACGCCATACCCCCTTTCTCTGGTAGGATGACCCAAGCTCCAGCGGCATAACCAAAACTCTGACGGCATGAAATCAGTCAGTAATTTCAGCTGAAGAATCAGGCCACTGAACAAATACCTGAGAGAGATATTCAGCCCAGCTCTTCAGCTCTTCTCAGAACAGCTTTTCACATCATTTATTCTTTTATTTTGATATTGTTGCCGCTCTCTGGCTGTGTTTGGCTCTGTCAGCCCAGCTCTGGCTCCTGGGGAACATTAGCCGGACCATCGCAAGCACATCTCCCAACTACAGACCGACCAATCTGGCGTCTGAGCGCACAAATCCAGAACATATTTCAGGATCTGCTCGCTTTCCAAAGTCAACACTGCAGGGCTTTAACTGCAGCAGCCGTTTAGCGCGTCTCCTCACAGACAGCCTGGAGCGGCTGAGTTAACTCCAGCAGCCAGCGTCCAGCTAGAGCGGCTGAGTTAACTCCAGCAGCCAGCGCCAGCTCGAGCGGCTGCAGTCTCTCGCTTAGAGGTGGCGACACGATGAGGAAAAAGATCCCCAAGTTTAAGAGCTGAAACCAGCCAGAATAAGAGAAGCACTCAAAAGGAAAACAAACTCATTCAGGCGGGCTCACAGGACAAAGGAACAGCAATCATACGAGCCCACCTCTAATGAACTGTAAGATCTTGGGCCGTCCAAGAGACTCCATCACACACAGTAAAAAACCAAAAAAGAAAAGCCGCTTTGAGCCAATCACAGAAGGGAGAGGGATAAACCCCATCGGTTTAACTGCCAGAGATTAAATTAAACAGCAATAACCCCCAGCCTCCACAGTCATCTCTACACAGTGAAATATTACATATGAGCATATGCATGAGCAGTACGTATCATTAAGTGGATAATTTAATTATGATGTGAATGGGTTTGAATACAAGGCCTATTTCAGGAACACAGATTTATCAGGGCTCAATCATTTGTTTATTGCTACACAGTAAAACGGCGCCAGTTTGGCCATCCTCACGTTCACTGCTGGTGTCCAGCTCAGACTGAAAATTCACAGGATGCACCTTCTCTCAGCTGAAGCAGAGTATGAGGAACATGAGGGTTTACTAGCCCCAACAGTGCAGAATCTCAAACTGAAACTATAAAACTACATCCCCCAACACCTCACCTTCCTGACTATAAAACTACATCCCAACACCTTACCTTCCTGACTATAAAACTACATCCCCCAACACCTTACCTTCCTGACTATAAAACTACATCCCCCAACACCTCACCTTCCTGACTATAAAACTACATCCCCCAACACCTCACCTTCCTGACTATAAAACTATATCCCCCAACACCTTACCTTCCTGACACTCACTCCCCTGAATGCACACTCCCCTCAACTCTCACTCCCCTGAACAGTCGCTGCTCTGAACACTCACTCCCCCGAATGCTCACTCCCCTGATCACTCACGCCCCTGAATGCTCACGCCCCTGAACGCTCATGCCCCAGACACAGCCCCACAGAGCTCCGCTGTGTCACCCTAACTCCACTGTGTCACGCTAACTCCGCCGTGTTGCGCTAACTCTGCTGTGTCACGCTAACTCCACTGTGTCACCCTAACTCCACTGTGTCACGCTAACTCCGCTGTGTCACGCTAACTCCGCTGTGTCACCCTAACTCTGCTGTGTTGCGCTAACTCCGCTGTGTCGCGCTAACTCCTCGTGTCGCGCTAACTCCGCTGTGTCACGCTAACTCTGCTGTGTCATGCTAACTCCGCTGTGTCACGCTAACTCTGCTGTGTCGCGCTAACTCTGCTGTGTCACGCAAACTCCGCTGTGTCACGCAAACTCCGCTGTGTCACGCAAACTCTGCTGTGTCACGCTAACTCCTCGTGTCGCGCTAACTCCTCGTGTCGCGCTAACTCCTCGTGTCGCGCTAACTCCGCTGTGTCGCGCTAACTCCTCGTGTCGCGCTAACTCCTCGTGTCACGCTAACTCCGCTGTGTCACGCTAATTCCTCGTGTCACGCTAATTCCTCGTGTCGCGCTAACTCCTCGTGTCGCGCTAACTCCTCGTGTCGCGCTAACTCCGCCGTGTCACGCTAACTCCTCGTGTCGCGCTAACTCCGCCGTGTCACGCTAACTCCGCCGTGTCGCGCTAACTCCGCCGTGTCGCGCTAACTCCGCCGTGTTGCGCTAACTCCGCTGTGCCGCCCTAACTCCGCTGTGTCGCCCTAACTCCGCTGTGTCGCCCTAACTCTGCTGTGTCACGCTAACTCCTCGTGTCGCGCTAACTCCTCATGTCGTGCTAACTCCTCGTGTCGCGCTAACTCCGCTGTGTCGCGCTAACTCCTCGTGTCACGCTAACTCCTCGTGTCACGCTAACTCTGCTGTGTCGCGCTAACTCCTCGTGTCACGCTAACTCCTCGTGTCACGCTAACTCCTCGTGTCGCGCTAACTCCTCGTGTCGCGCTAACTCCGCTGTGTCGCGCTAACTCCGCTGTGTCGCGCTAACTCCTCGTGTCACGCTAACTCCACCGTGTCACGCTAACTCCTGGTGTCACGCTAACTCCTCGTGTCGCGCTAACTCCTCGTGTCACGCTAACTCCGCTGTGTCGCGCTAACTCCTCGTGTCACGCTAACTCCTCGTGTCACGCTAACTCCTCGTGTCACGCTAACTCCGCTGTGTCATGCTAACTCCGCCGTGTCACGCTAACTCCTCGTGTCGCGCTAACTCCTGGTGTCAGCGCTGGCAGGCGGGCTGCTCTAGCGAGTAGACCCTAATTACCACGGCTGCTGAAAGTGCTCAAACGAGCTCCACGGAACGGTGACAGCGTGTTGCCACGGAGACGCCCGCGGCGGTGCCAACGCCAGCTCCACTTCCACGTTTGTGCCGACGCAGTCGAGTCTGGCGCAGCGAGGAACAAACAAACTCCACATCAGAGGGAAATCACTTCAGACCCGCCGTCTCTCTGAGGAAGCGCAGGGAAAGTTTTTGTGTTGAGGTAAGTGCCTGCTGCCATGGTGACGCTGACACGTTGCACAGGAGCGGCTTTAACGCACAGCATCTCGGGTTAAGCTCTGCGTTTGATATTTGGTAAATGATTCATAAATCATCCATGAATACTTTGTTTTTTCCAGATCCTCAATTGGTGAACACCATGGAACCTATTATTAATATATTATTAATATATAGCAGTTGTTGCTTGGTTAATGACATCATGTGAATTATTTATTATTATATGCAAATTCATAAAGCACATATTGATGTAATTTGAAACCTGTAATCTGAAGGGTTAGTATTTAATATGTCCAGTCGGGACGATGCATTATTCATTAGTACCACACAGGTACTCCTGTTCCTCACGGTGGTGTGACACTGGTACTGCGCACACACAGGAGATCTGCGCAGATTAATTGAGGACAGATTAATTAAGTGACACATACAGCGCGGGTCGGCCCAACAGAGAGCAGGTAAAGGTCAGAACTCATCCGCAGTCATTTGTCTCAGAAGGCCGTAAAAGCAGGTAAGAGCAGCAGCTAACCCTCAGCAAACGCTCAGAAAACGCTCAGCTAACACACAGCCAACACACAGCCAACACACAGCTAATGAACAGCTAACGCTCAGCAAACGCTCAGCTAACACACAGCTAACACACAGCCAACACACTGCTAACACTCAGCTAACGCTCAGCAAACACATAGCTAGAGCTCAGCTAATGCACAGCTAAAGCTCAGCTAATGCACAGCTAACACATAGCTAGAGCTCAGCTAATGCACAGCTAAAGCTCAGCTAATGCACAGCTAACGCTCAGATAACCCTCAGCAAACGCTCAGAAAACGCTCAGCTAACACACAGCCAACACACAGCTAATGAACAGCTAACGCTCAGCAAACGCTCAGCTAGCACACAGCTAATGCACTGCTAACACTCAGCTAATGCTCAGCTAGCACACAGCTAATGCTCAGCTAACGCTCCGCAACAGAGAGCAGGCCGCCATTGCCTTTCTTATATTAAAACTAGATATACACTAAAGCCCCCCCCACTCCAAACTGAAATTGGCTGTTGAGTTTTATAGGCCCCGCATTTCTGTACTCCCCCCCTCCCCACCAATGCAGGAAAGTATAGATAAGCATGCCCTCCTCCCCCTTTAAAGTATTTTTAAAGGGGGAGGGGGGGATCTCAAAACCAACATAAAAGTCCTGTGCAAGTTGCAAAAATTTTACACTTTTAAATTTACATGCTGGGCAAAAGTATGAAAAATAACAGAAGAGAAAATAATTACATTACCCCCAAAACAAAGTGAGCGAACACCATTCTTTCAACCCACATGAAAACATTGTACAGATATGCCCCCACAATGTTTGAATAATGTATGCCTACAGAATTACAAAATGTTTGAAGTGGAAAACAGAGGAGAGATTTTTGTTCCAGTGGGGAGGGTAACCCCAAACAGAGCAAAGGGTCGTTCCAAAACCAAAAGGATGCTGACCCCACAACCAAGCGGAGATGAAAAGCAAACCGCTAAGTAAGAGTTTGTTTTTCTTTCCGCCAAACCGCCCAACACAAACAGCGCTGCTCTCGCTCTCTGAAGCTCACAGCACAGACTCATTTCCATGCTTCTGTTTCTGCACGTTTCCCACACAGCCAGATAAAGCCGCCGAAGCGCTTTGTTTCTCTGTGTTCCCCCTCACAGGCGCAAATTAAACAAGGCCCCCCCCGGCCTCCCCCACACACCAAACTGGCTGAAGAAAGTGCTCTGTGGCTCAGACGCAGCTCAGAGGGCCCCGTGTTCCAGCCGTCTGCCGGGACGGGCCCGCCTGTTTGTTCTTTAATCCACAGAAACAGCAGCTCTGAGTCCTGTGTGATCCCCACTCGCATCGGGGGGCTCCGGGATGGGACCCTAATTCAGCTGATACAGGAAAGCGTTTCGGCGCAAAGCGGGACTTTGAGTGAACACGCAGGCTGAGCAGAGACTGCTGAGGAATCCAAGCAGAGCTCCCACACTCGGGCAGGCTGTGGCAGTCTGTGGCACAGAGATAGACTGCATAACGGGAGTAAGTGCAGAGAAATACAAGCGGAAAAAATAAAATAAATGTTTCTCCCCAGAGAGAGACGCCCCTGGGTTCTCAGTATGTTCAGCTCAGTGGTCTCCCCCATATGAGGGGGGGGGGGGGGGAACGCAGCAATAAAGGCTGCGGCCCCCTCTGTGCACCTGCCCGTGTATATATCAGACCACACCCCCACATCTGTATCAAACCCCACCCCATCACACCACACCCCTGTGTCTGTAATAGACCACACCCCCCGCACTGCCACAGTAATGCCTTTCCATGCGATGCTCTGCTGCAGAGTTGAGTGTTAAATCGACTCCAGACTGAGTAACACTAAGAGAATATCAATGAGCCTGAATACACTGCAATATTCATAATTTCAAAAAAAGATTTCTGCCATGCACATGACCTCATAGAGCCTGTTTCACCTTTTAAAATAATATATTACAACTTAAGAATATACTTGTGCCAGGAAATATTTTACTGCAAAGCAATGATTTTAGGAAATCTAAAGTTCTGAATTTACTGCGTATGGAGCAATTAACTAATGGAACGGGGAAGTCAGTTACATTTCTGGAATGAACCTGTGATTCTCTTGGCTTTGGAGATGTCCATCGCCGGGACAACGGCAGGGGAAGGGGCGGGGCTCTGACAGGCACGGTGTGGGCGGGGCTCTGACAGGTGTGGTGTGGGCGGGGCTCTGACAGGCATGGTGTGGGCGGGGCTCTGACAGGCATGGTGTGGGCGGGGCTCTGACAGGCATGGTGTGGGCGGGGCTCTGACAGGTGCAGTGTGGGCGGGGCTCTGACAGGCACGGTGTGGGCGGGGCTCTGACAGGCACAGTGTGGGCGGGGCTCTGACAGGTGCAGTGTGGGCGGGGCTCTGACAGGCACAGTGTGGGCGGGGCTCTGACAGGCGCGGTGTGGGCGGGGCTCTGACAGGTGTGGTGTGGGCGGGGCTCTGACAGGCACGGTGTGGGCGGGGCTCTGACAGGTGCAGTGTGGGCGGGGCTCTGACAGGCACAGTGTGGGCGGGGCTCTGACAGGCGCGGTGTGGGCGGGGCTCTGACAGGTGTGGTGTGGGCGGGGCTCTGACAGGCATGGTGTGGGCGGGGCTCTGACAGGCACGGTGTGGGCGGGGCTCTGACAGGCACGGTGTGGGCGGGGCTCTGACAGGCGCAGTGTGGGCGGGGCTCTGACAGGTGCAGTGTGGGTGGAGCTGTCGGATCAGAGGCTGATGCAGGACACAGGCAGAACAGGCTCACACAGGCCTGCGTGACGCCACCAGACTGAACGAAATACCCGCTCAGTCATTAATTAGATATTCGCACTTCCAAAGTCAAAGTGACTTTCACCAGCCAATCAGGACGCACGCTCAGGCAGCCAGGAGGAGAGCTGCAGCTTCACAGACAAAGAGGACTTCAAACTTTCAGAAAATGACTGAGAACACACACCCAGCCTGGAGGAGCTTAGACACACACACACACACACACACACACACACACACACACACACACCCAGCCTGGATGAGCTTAGACACACACACACACACACACACACCCAGCCTGGAGGAGCTTAGACACACACACACACCCAGCCTGGAGGAGCTTAGACACACACACACACCCAGCCTGGAGGAGCTTAGACACACACACACACACCCAGCCTGGAGGAGCTTAGACACACACACACACACCCAGCCTGGAGGAGCTTAGACACACACACACACACACACACACACCAGCCTGGAGGAGCTTAGACACACACACACACACCCAGCCTGGAGGAGCTTAGACACACACACACACCCAGCCTGGAGGAGCTTAGACACACACACACACACACACACACACCCAGCCTGGAGGAGCTTAGACACACACACAAACACACACACACACCCAGCCTGGAGGAGCTTAGACACACACACAAACACACACACACACACACACACCCAGCCTGGAGGAGCTTAGACACACACACACACACACACACACACACACACACACACACACACACACACACCCAGCCTGGAGGAGCTTACACAAACACACACACACACACCCAGCCTGGAGGAGCTTAGACACACACACACACACACACATATATACATGCACACACATATACACACACACCCAGCCTGGAGGAGCTTACACAAACACACACACACACACCCAGCCTGGAGGAGCTTAGACACACACACACACACACACACATATATACATGCACACACATATACACACATACACACGTGCGCATGTAAATGTGAAACTGAAGATTAAATTTTACTCAGAAAACACCTCAAGATACAGGTCATGTGTTCGGTATCTGTAAATCTCAGATAAGTGCGATATATCGTAATACCTTTGGGGAAAATACATCATACAAAAAAGGTTAAATACACTTATTTTGCATGTTCAGTTCATTATAATTAATGATCAAAGAGCTAATTAGTTTGAATTAAATGTTTGATCTGTCATCCTAATTAATGATGTATGTAATCTGGGGAGCAGCGATAGGGGATCTGCCACTAACCTTGGAGGCTTTTCTGTTGGTGTTGAAAGAGCAGAAATCCTTTCACTCTGTGGGTCACGTGTGTGCGTCCACAATCTCACAAGCACAGAGACGGAGTGCAGGAACCTCACAAGCACAGAGACGGGGTTCAGGAGTCTCACAAGCACAGAGACGGGGTTCAGAGACGGGGTTCAGGAACCTCACAAGCACAGAGACGGGGTTCAGAGACGGGGTTCAGGAACCTCACAAGCACAGAGATGGGGTTCAGGAGTCTCACAAGCACAGAGACAGGGTTCAGGAGTCTCACAAGAACAGAGATGGAGTTCAGGAACCTCACAAGCACAGAGATGGGGTTCAGGAGTCTCACCAACACAGAGACGGGGTTCAGAGACGGGGTTCAGGAGTCTCACCAACACAGAGACGGGGTTCAGGAACCTCACAAGCACAGAGACGGGGTTCAGAAACCTCACAAGCACAGAGATGGGGTTCAGGAGTCTCACAAGCACAGAGACGGGGTTCAGAGCCGGGGTTCAGGAGTCTCACCAACACAGAGACGGGGTTCAGGAACCCCGCAGCACCCAGGCCCAGCGCCCTCGCCAGCAGAACCAGGGCTGCTCTGCAGGTGGCGCTCCTCAGTCACACAGACAGCGAGGTGTGAAAGGGTCGCATTCTCACTTATTTTCTCAAACCCTTTCACTGCAGCGTCTGAGCTGAGACTGAGCAAAGGAGAATCAGAACCTTACAGATGAGTCCTCTGGCCAGACAGCTCAGAACTGCAGCCTCTTCCACAAATGCTCGCACACAGGGTGTGTCCAGCAGTGGGCGTGTCTCTACACACAGGGCGTGTCCAGCAGTGGGCGTGTCTCTACACACAGGGCATGTCCAGCAGTGGGCGTGTCTCTACACACAGGGCGTGTCCAGCAGTGGGCGTGTCTCTATACACAGGGCATGTCCAGCAGTGGGCGTGTCTCTACACACAGGGCGTGTCCAGCAGTGGGCGTGTCTCTATACACAGGGCATGTCCAGCAGTGGGCGTGTCTCTATACACAGGGCATGTCCAGCAGTGGGCGTGTCTCTACACACAGGGCATGTCCAGCAGTGGGCGTGTCTCTACACACAGGGCGTGTCCAGCAGTGGGCGTGTCTCTACACACAGGGCGTGTCCAGCAGTGGGCGTGTCTCTACACACAGGGCGTGTCCAGCAGTGGGCGTGTCTCTACACACAGGGCATGTCCAGCAGTGGGCGTGTCTCTACACACAGGGCGTGTCCAGCAGTGGGCGTGTCTCTACACACAGGGCGTGTCCAGCAGTGGGCGTGTCCCTGAAGCTCTATGAGTCTACAGTACTATGCTGTACCAGTCAGGGCCCTTCCAACTTCCTTCAATGTTGAATGAGGGCTGAAAATATGATTAAATAAATGTAATGCTGAAATGAATAGAAATGAAACCTGGAGAGCTTGCTGTCCACAGCAGACACAGTGGAGGTCTAGAGCCAGAATGTACTGGAAACGTGAGTCACTTCCAGATACTCCACTCAAAAATAAATAAACGAATGAAAGCCTTGATAATGCCGACCTGAAAGAGCACAGGCCTGCCTACAGCCCTCAAGAGCTTCTGACAGCACCGAAGCACGGGGGGGGGGGGCACTCACACACTAACGGAGCAGAACCAGAGGGAGGGGGGACAGAGGAGAATAACGGAACAAATCTCTTTCAGACGCTGAACAGAGTCCTGCTTTTGCTTGAAGATAATGAGAAATAGCAATGGAGAAAGCAATCGGCCATACGGTGAATGGGTTTATGAATGGCTGTAGTGTGGCTAATCTCTGTCTCTCCAGCCTGTGGTTCTCTGTGTCTCTCCAGCCTGTGTCTCTCCAGCCTGTGGTTCTCTGTGTCTCTCCAGCCTGTGGTTCTGTGTCTCTCCCCAGCCTGTGGTTCTCTGTGTCTCTCCAGCCTGTGTCTCTCCAGCCTGTGGTTCTCTGTGTCTCCCCAGCCTGTGGTTCTCTGTGTCTCTCCAGCCTGTGTCTCTCCAGCCTGTGGTTCTCTGTGTCTCTCCAGCCTGTGGTACTCTCTGTCTCTCCAGCCTGTGGTACTCTCTGTCTCTCCAGCCTGTGGTTCTCTCTGTCTCTCCAGCCTGTGGTTCTCTGTGTCTCTCCAGCCTGTGTCTCTCCAGCCTGTGGTTCTCTGTGTCTCTCCAGCCTGTGGTACTCTGTGTCTCTCCAGCCTGTGGTTCTCTGTGTCTCTCCAGCCTGTGGTACTCTGTGTCTCTCCAGCCTGTGGTACTCTGTGTCTCTCCAGCCTGTGGCACTCTGTGTCTCTCCAGCCTGTGGTTCTCTGTGTCTCTCCAGCCTGTGGTACTCTGTGTCTCTCCAGCCTGTGGTTCTCTGTGTCTCTCCAGCCTGTGTCTCTCCAGCCTGTGGTTCTCTGTGTCTCTCCAGCCTGTGGTACTCTGTGTCTCTCCAGCCTGTGGTACTCTGTGTCTCTCCAGCCTGTGGCACTCTGTGTCTCTCCTACCTGTGGTTCTCTGTGTCTCTCCAGCCTGTGGTTCTCTGTGTCTCTCCAGCCTGTGGTACTCTGTGTCTCTCCAGTCTGTGGTTCATTGTGTCTATGCAGTTATTAAAAAGGGGGTTTTGGGAAAGGCACACTGTGAATGTTAATACTGGAATAATTACATGCACACCATTTTAGCACTTTAACAATGAACGTCTAAACACCCCCCTCATTAGGATGCAAATCAGCTCATTTAATAATCCCCCCAGAGAGGGAGAGGGACCGGGAGCCTTTAAAGGCACAATGGCCTGATGAATTAATGTAATGAACACCGCATGCTTCGGCCTGGCCGGCTCCACCCGGACCTTCTGCAGGGACGAGCCGGGACAGGCTGGGAAAAACATCCCCCCTCAGCCCAACACGGGAACCTCACTTCATTCAGCCCAACAATAATGAACATCCAGGGAGGGCTTCAGAGAGCTCACAGGAGGCAGCCCTTTTATTCAAACCTTTCACCACCAGCCTCTTAAAATAGGAGTCTCACACAAACTGTTACTGCGAACAGGGGCGCATGTGTGTGTGTGTGTGTGTGTGTGTGTGTACGTGTGTGTGTGTGTGCATGTGTGTGTGTGTGTGTGTGTGTGTGTACGTGCATGCGTGCGTGTGTGTGTGTGTGTGTTTGTACGTGTACATGTGTGTGTGTGTGCACGTGTGATTGATTGTGTTTGTGGGTGCATTCTAGTTAACGGAGACTCCCTATACACAACACCATGCAATACCTAGGTGGCTTCTAAAATATTCCAGAAAGTCAGCACGTCTTACACAGTAACTAGCCGTGAAAGCTCCTATAAAGCAATAAATATTCACTGACTGTCCATAAAAGTTATTTCATTATATAGTATTGCAGTCTATTATCTCCCACTGAATGGAGACGTATACGGCATGCTGCACATTCAGTTAAACCGGCCCCATTACGCACTTGTTTTTGGCTGGCAGTTAGTGTGTCGGAGAGTCGTGAGCTAGCGTGTGAAGCGTCGGATTGCGACGCCTCCCCTGATGCAGCGACAGGAGCGTGCTCAGCTCCCTGAGCCGGGGAGTCTTCAGCTCGGCGGGCTAATCGCTCCTCGAGCTGCGCGAAGCGTCTGGGTTTTAAACCCCGCAGCAGAACGATCCCCGTGGCACTAAGTTAATTATCCTACAGTGCGTAAGCCACGCGACTCGCGCAGAAACGCCTGGATTACAGAAGCCCTCCGGAGAGCGCCAGCTCCACAGCTCCACAGCTCCACAGCGCGCTGTGCGCCATTCAGCCAAACTAACCGAGCAGAGCTACAGCCACGCTAGCATGCTAGCAAGCAGTCATTCAGTCGAGTCACTGGTATTCCTAATTTATCTATCAAATGTAGCAAGAGTAGCTGGCTACGCAGTTAAAAAAAACTGAACACGTGTCATGATTGTTTCGAGAACTAAAGCCAAGAGGGCTTGTGGGTTTCTCAGCTAAGCACTGCCAGACATGGTGGATTGCTACAGGCTTATCATGGGCAGATTATCACCTACTGTGAGCTACAGTGAGCTACTGACATTTGGAATAACTACAGAATCAAAGCATTAGCCACCTGTTTTTGTGGTTGATTAATACTGAGCACCTTTTTTTGTCCTATCACGTTTCAATCATGCCTTCCACTCCCTGTTTACGTAACCAGGCAACTTCATAGAATTTGCGATCTACCAAGTTTGCCAAATGTTTGTTGCTTTAAAAGCTTTCAGGCTGAGTGCAGTCCATTGTCTGACCTAAATGACTGGTCAGGCAAACTGGACGCCTCGATGTAGCTATAATTTATACTGGGATTGACTGTCATTGTGCTTCACAGAGCAAAATTAGGCAACACCACCCGCGTGAAAGATGTAGAAGCAGCCCGCAGCGCGGGAAGGCTAACGCTAGCCGCGGCACTCTTTCCAAACCAGCTGCCAGCTTCACGCGCCCGTCTGGAGCAGAAGGCACAGGGGCCTTCCACTGATGTTTGTAAATGGGGGGAATTTGGGTTTTAAAAAGCCTTTATAAATCAAGAAGTACAATGTTTTTCAGAAAAGCGATAACAAAGCGACTCAAATTGCGCGTGTTGCGGTAGCTGACAAAGATTAGTGCTTGCTGCTGTAAATCGTGTAGGAGGAGAGGCTTAATTGATTCTTTTTGAAACCACAAAACAACCACAACAATGAGTAATCTTGACACACAAAAAAGCCTTGCCCTGTTTCAAATGAAGACAAATAATGCATACTGTATTATACATACATAATATATCCAATGTTTTTTTTTTTCTCTAATTCCACATATTTTTGGGGCTGGTTTGCGTTTCCAAACCACCAAACCCCAAAGGGCCGGCAATATTAATGAACATTGAAGGGAGAGAGAAGAGTCCAGCTGATCTTCTGAGAAAGGATTCTGTCTCACAGCATCAGATAACACAGCCACACAGAACACTGCTGTAACACAGATAACACAGCCACACAGAACACTGCTCTAACACAGATAACACAGCGCACTGCTCTAACACAGATAACACAGCCACACAGAACACTGCTCTAACACAGATAACACAGAACACTGCTGTAACACAGATAACACAGCCACACAGAACACTGCTCTAACACAGATAACACAGCCACACAGAACACTGCTCTAACACAGATAACACAGAACACTGCTGTAACACAGATAACACAGCCACACAGAACACTGCTCTAACACAGATAACACAGAACACTGCTGTAACACAGATAACACAGCCACACAGAACACTGCTCTAACACAGATAACACAGCCACACAGAACACTGCTCTAACACAGATAACACAGAACACTGCTGTAACACAGATAACACAGATAACACAGAACACTGCTCTAACACAGATAACACGGTCACACAGAACGCGGTACGGGACTGTGCTGTGGCGGGACTGTGCTGCGGCGGTACGGGACTGTGCTGTGGCGGTGCGGGACTGTGCTGTGGCGGTACGGGACTGTGCTGCGGCGGGACGGGACTGTGCTGTGGCAGGACTGTGCTGTGGCGGTACGGGACTGCGCTGTGGCGGTACGGGACTGCGCTGTGGCGGTACGGGACTGTGCTGTGGCGGGACTGTGCTGCGGCGGTACGGGACTGTGCTGTGGCGGTACGGGACTGCGCTGTGGCGGTACGGGACTGCGCTATGGCGGTACAGGACTGCGCTGTGGCGGTACGGGACTGTGCTGCGGCGGGACTGTGCTGTGGCGGTACGGGACTGTGCTGCGGCGGTACGGGACTGTGCTGCGGCGGTACGGGACTGCGCTGTGGCGGTACGGGACTGTGCTGCGGCGGTACGGGACTGTGCTGTGGCGGTACGGGACTGTGCTGCGGCGGTACGGGACTGTGCTGTGGCGGTACGGGACTGTGCTGCGGCGGTACGGGACTGCGCTGTGGCGGTACGGGACTGTGCTGCGGCGGTACGGGACTGCGCTATGGCGGTACGGGACTGTGCTGTGGCGGTACGGGACTGCGCTGTCGCGGTACGGGACTGTGCTGTGGCGATACGGGACTGTGCTGTGGCGGTACGGGACTGTGCTGTGGCGGTACAGGACTGTGCTGTGGCGGTACAGGACTGTGCTGTGGCGGTACGGGACTGCGCTGTCGCGGTACGGGACTGCGCTATGGCGGTACGGGACTGTGCTGCGGCGGTACAGGACTGTGCTGCGGCGGTACGGGACTGTGCTGTGGCGATACGGGACTGTGCTGTGGCGGTACGGGACTGTGCTGTGGCGGTACAGGACTGTGCTGTGGCGGTATGGGACTGCGCTATGGCGGTACGGGACTGTGCTGTGGCGGTACGGGACTGTGCTGCGGCGGTACGGGACTGCGCTGTGGCCGGACTGCGCTATGGCGGTACAGGACTGTGCTGTGGCGGTACGGCCCGGCCAGTGCCGCTGAAGGGTGAAAACAAAGATGGAGGAGAAAGCGCCCGTCAGCGACCAGAAGGACGCCGCGCGCTCAGGGAGCATCGCACTGAGCGCGCTCTGATGGCTCTGAGAACCCCGCCAGTGCCCCCTGGAGGGGCAAGGGCATTGGGGGGGGGGGCTGCATTAGTTCCAGATGTCCAGGGCGCAGGGCAAAAGTAGGTCGCCGTGACGACGGGGTGTCTCTGCCTCCAGAGGACACTATGTCTGGAGGGGGGGGGGGGGGGCAGGGGAGGGAGGGGGAGGGTCCATTAGCACATTCTGCCGAGCCGCTGTTGACTGCTGCCTGAGCAACATTCCTCCAGACACCCAACCCCCCCCGCCCCCCCAGCACCCCCCCGCCCCCAGCGCCCCCCCTCCAACACCTCCCCCATCCAAATCCCCTTCTCTCTGTTAGCTCTGTCCTCAGCAGTGGCACACAGTCTCTCACACTCAGCGATGGTCAGTGTGCTCACTCAGGGATACTGCACACATGTCTGTGGCAGCACACAGCAGATTCCACACCTTTCAGCCTCTCCTCATTCATCCTTTCATCCTTTCATCCCTGCATCTGTGCTGTGCCCTCCCCTCCCCCTCCCTCCCCCCCTGCAGGGCGAGGCGTTCTGTGGAAGGGTGCGCTTGGTCGGTCGAACAGCCACTCAGAGGGAAGCCGGGGGGGGGGGGGGGGGGGGGGGCACCCGGCTCTGCAGGGAAAGCTCTGAAGGTCACCTGTCCTATCTGATCACAGGTGGAGGAGGCCGGGCCTTCTGCTGTCTGTCCGTCCGTCTGGCCGGCAGTCCTCTCTGCTCTGTTCCCTGTGGCACTCATTACCCGTGACCCAGGATTAACCCCCCCCCCCGTGCCGTGCTGCTGGGCCCCCACTCCTATCCTTCCGGAACCTTCTGCACCCTCCCAGCGGCTGGTCCACAGCTCAGACTGCGGGGGCTGATTGGAAAAAGGTGCCTTTGCCCCCCCCACCCCACTCACTCCTGAACCCCCCCAGGATGCTCAGTCACTCCCGCCTGTACCAGCACAGAAAGGGGGCAGAGCCTCAGACCTGTCCCAGTACAGCCTGCAAACACGCCGCCCATTTTCAGCTCAGTCGGAGCCACAAACAATCTGTTTTATTGATTGAACAGGTACCTCGTCTGATTAGACCTGGAGTGTGCATTACAAACAGATTCACATATTCATAAAATTATGTATGCAAATTGTGTTTCAAATAACTGGTAATAAATATTAATTATACAAGCCAATGTTAATCAATCAAATATACTACATTTGACACCCATGTCAAAAGAATGACACAGAAGTACACAGAACTGCTGTAACTATTAATGACTCAAAATATCAAGCTGGATGAGCCTGCTTCAGTTTCTCTGATCAAAAAGTGAGCAAATAAAACAGAAGAGACGTGGTTTTATTACAAAAAGGCGTGTGTGCATTTTATGCGCTCCTTTAGTGATTTTCTAAAAAGCAGCAGCAGCTTCGGAAAGGGTAACTGAAATTACAGGTTGAATGATGCTTTCTAAAATTATCCTGCTCTTTTATTTCATGGCGGTGAAGAATTTGTCCTCATATCTTATTCCCACGTCTCTGATAACAAATGTCTTCTCACAGCAGCTCACGATTAATTGAGTCTGGAAAGGTGGTCCTCGGATTTCACAGAAATAACTTTTTCATAACGAGGCGCGGTGATTTCTCCAGAGTATTCCTTTCTCCCAGCATTCCCTGCAGCGCTCAGACACTTCCTGCAGGACACAGACGCACTGGATACTGCACACAGATTCAACCCAGAGTGAGGCTTAAACACTGAAACTACAGCCCCAGCGTGAGGTTTAAACACTGAAACTACAGCCCCAGAGTGAGGTTTAAACACTGAAACTACAGCCCCAGAGTGAGGTTTATACACTGAAACTACAGCCCCAGAGTGAGGCTTATACACTGAAACTACAGCCCCAGCGTGAGGCTTATACACTGAAACTACAGCCCCAGCCTGAGGTTTATACACTGAAACTACAGCCCCAGAGTGAGGTTTATACACTGAAACTACAGCCCCAGCCTGAGGTTTAAACACTGAAACTACAGCCCCAGCGTGAGGCTTATACACTGAAACTACAGCCCCAGAGTGAGGTTTATACACTGAAACTACAGCCCCAGCGTGAGGCTTATACACTGAAACTACAGCCCCAGCGTGAGGCTTATACACTGAAACTACAGCCCCAGCGTGAGGCTTAAACACTGAAACTACAGCCCCAGCCTGAGGTTTAAACACTGAAACTACAGCCCCAGAGTGAGGCTTAAACACTGAAACTACAGCCCCAGAGTGAGGCTTATACACTGAAACTACAGCCCCAAAGTGAGGTTTAAACACTGAAACTACAGCCCCAGAGTGAGGCTTAAACACTGAAACTACAGCCCCAGAGTGAGGTTTATACACTGAAACTACAGCCCCAGAGTGAGGCTTATACACTGAAACTACAGCCCCAGCGTGAGGCTTATACACTGAAACTACAGCCCCAGAGTGAGGCTTATACACTGAAACTACAGCCCCAGAGTGAGGCTTATACACTGAAACTAGGTCCATGACAGGCCAATTCCACATCGCTTTTCATCCCCTTGGCAAACTTCAGCTGATGTCACCAAAGAAAAGTAATTTCAAGGTTGACTCTAGTTTTTGAAAAAGTCCTGTCGGCTTGTCTTTTTGCTTTGCTGTATCTAGGTTTTTTAGCATCTGCCATTGCAGCAAACTAGCAACAAACACTTTGGGGGAATTTTTGCTGGAGTTTTAGAGGTATACTATGTAGGATTTTGTGGCCCTTGTAGACTCTGTGTTTGTAAACCCCACCCACACCTCTGTTGACACACCCTCAAGTAATTATGCAGTGTTATAACGATCTTTCTGGAACCTGATCCCAAACCTCAGGCTCTGTAGCCACACTCACTCCTCCCCACACAGAAGAGAGCACCACGTCCAGAAACACCCCAAACACATTTTAGAATAACAAATAGAGATAAAAGGCACACAAATTGCCAGTGCATCATAGATATGCCTTATGCCTTAGCATCAATCAATTAATCAATCAAATCAATTGATTGATTGAGTCTGCCTTTAAACCCTGAAACTGTGTCCCCTCTGCCCTGCAGAAAGAGGAGTGAGTGCATCTTAGACGAGTCAAAAAAAGGGAAAAACAGGAGAAACGAGTTTGGAGGGTTAAGGCTTCATTTCACACTTCATATCCAAACTGTGCTTATTTCCGTGCTATACAGGCACACCTCTGCAAGGTCATTATCACTGGGGCATGGATATTTAAAGACTAATCAGGTGCGTGAGTGTGTGTGTAACTCTGTGTGTGTGTGCGAGTGAGAGAGTGTGTGTATGAGTGTGTGGGAGTGTGTATGTGTGTGCATGAATGCATGTGTGCGAGTGCGTATGTGTAAGTTTGTGAGTGTGTGTGTGTGTGTGTGAGTGTGTATGTGCTTTCTGTGTGCGCGTATGTGCATGTGTAAGTGAGAGTGTGTGTGTCTGAGTGTGTGTGTGAGTGGGTGTGTGTGTGTGCACGTGTGTTTGTGTGTGTGTATGTGTGTGAGAGTAGGTGTGTGTGTGTGTGTGAAGCCCTACACCATCTCTGGGACCCCCCTTCATGGCACAAGCACTTTGGAAAATAGACAAATAAGAGCAGTCAGCACTTTCTGTGGCAGCCAGTAATTGCATGCCCCCCCCCCCCATCCTACTGCAGACCTGGCACTTTCACTGTTCCCAGTGTGGGGAGGGGGGGTAAGTGCAAAAGAACTGTTAACAGCCAAGCTTCTCAAAAATCTGGTGGCAACTGCAGCTGAACGCAACTCCAGCTCTCTCCCAACACATCAGGGTTAATCTGAGCCTAACAGCTGAATTTAACGTCAGCACTGAACACATCAGGGTTAATCTGAGCCTAACAGCCAATCAGCACAATTAAAAGAGTCATGACTTCCTGTTTGTCTTTAAACATCAGATCAATTAGGCAGCTTGAGAACAGACTCTCAGCTGACTCTCCGACAAGAGAGGCTGACGGAAATCAGCAGAGACGGATGTGACCAGAAACATTTCAGAACCAAAATATCATTATCAAAAAAAAAAATTATTAAAAATATCATTATCGACCGTGGCTTTTCCTGATTTTACTGGAGACTGGAGAGGGGAAAAGAGGACAGGCAGGATAAGTACTTTCATTAAAAATAATGTTTCACGTAATATCAGAAAGTAATTTATGCATTTGGTGAAAAATATTTTGATATTCATTATAGAAATCCACAACCCCACTGTTCAGTACACTGCCTTCTTCAGTGAATTAGTTACCCTAATGGGAATGTCTTTACATACCGCAATCTAAAATGTTATCACGGATACACAAGTTAATTAGAGAGAAACTGCAAATCAAAACTGCCTCTATATCTGTTAAAATGAATCCAGAAAAAAAGATCAACATCATTTTTAATTTAAATGAATTGCACTTACTTTAAGTGTCAGAGTTAAAACGGGCAGTGCATAGATCAGAATATTTGGAAAGTAATCCATGTGTATTAAATTTAATTTTTTTTCTGGAGGAAACTGTAATAATGAGTTTTCAGCTCCATACAAAGCAAGCTCCAGTGCCATGCTACCCAGGCCTGCCCACAGCCCTGATGCCACCTAGGTGCCAGTCTAATGGTGGGTTTCGCTGTTCTCTCCCTTAGATTTAAAGCAAGCTTCTCCCTGAGATTTCCCATCCATCCATTATTTAACCTGCTTATTCCTGGTCAGGGTAGCGGGAGGGCTGGAGCCTATCCCAGCATGCACTTCCCAAAAGGCAGAAACACGCCCTGGACATGTCGCCAATCCATCACAGGCACCCAAAGACCAAAGGGCCAATCGCTGCCATTCATACACACTGGCATTTACACCGCATCTATCACCAAACTCTAATAACTACTTCCTTAGCTACCTGTACTTCCTGTGATGCACTTCCTTGGCTACGAACACTTCCAGTGCAACACTTCCTTAGCTTCCAGCTCTTTCTGTTTGTTTGGTTAACTTTTGATTAGTTTCAAGCTGCAGTAAAACTCAGCTGAATAAAAAGTAACAGCTGAAGAGGGATATGAGCAGGGTGGTGTTACTCTGAGGCACTTTATGCACACATCACATCCACAGGTCGAGCACGGGGCGAACAGCTATGATTTTATGTGAAACCACGACCAGAGGTGAAAGTTAAGAACGGGCTTCAGCGATGGAGTAACGGTGCGTGAGGTGTGATTTAACTGATGGTAACATTTTGGAACTGGCGAAAATAAAAATATCTGTTTTGTTGGAAACAGCAGGAGGCTGAGAGTTGAATGTATTTTAACTTCATAATTTATGATGTGAAAATCCTTATCACACCTGTTTCATTAAGCTATGCTTCTATTTAACTTTTCAATTCATTAAGACAGCATTTGCTGAGAAAACAGGCAGTTCCTCCCTAATTAACTTGGCCCTGTGGGGATGTTTCTTTCTTAACTTCTGCACCTGTTGGTTCTTTAATAACTTTAAAAAGACAGAACATATTTTAACCGGTATCTTTATTAAAAGTGCTTAGTTCAGATTTCTATTGTAAATTAAGCTGATGTTTGTTCATTCAGTGTGCTAGTGTGCTCGATGTGTTGTGAGTCTGTTCGTTAATCCAGTGTGTTAGTGTGCTTACTGTGCTGAGGTTGTGTTGGTTATTGTGTTACACAGCAAAGTGGGGAGAACCAGGAATATGATGACTACAGTGGTGCAGAGAGTTTCTCTCCCTCCCCCGACACCAGCCCCCCCTCCCCCAATCCCACTGCCAGAACCACTTTGGAACCAACAGAAAGCTACCACAAAATGTAATGAAAGTACTCCATGTATTTAAACTACTACCTGACACTGCTCACCTCGGCCCCTGCATCTGAACCACAGAAATATTCACAAATCACCCAGGGTTTCAGATCGACAGCATAATAACAGGCCACTTAAATTAGCGGTGATGAAGACAAACATTTGATTGTGCAGTTATGGCTGGTGAGGTTAGTGGCTATGTTAGTAATAATGGCATAACTGGCAGAGTCCATTTCTTTGCATGATCACTCGTTTGATGGGGATAGCAGAGGAGGCGTCTCTTTCCCCTGCCCGACTGTTTATAAATTCATGCATGCAAATGTAATAATTCATTTGGTGGTAATCTACCGGCACCCTTAATTAGGGTTTAAAACCAAGACTAACGGTACATTTGGATTCAGTGATGTGTGAAATAAGAAGCAATTGTTTTTGTACACTAACGAGCAGATCTGGCTCTTGAAACAGTCCCCATTAATGATGCGTTATCTTTGTGCTGTACGCAAGCCCTTTGTTTACGGATGAGCCATGTATCGATGGCCCTTTGATTAGATTTTTTTCTCCACTCGGTAAACATCACATTCAGGTTCATGTATTCCTTTTATTTATTAGCACCATCAAGAAGTTCATAAATTAATGAAGAACACCTGAATCCTTCCTGTATCTGTAAACAGATGGTGCCGTATGACAAATATTTCCCCACACACCAAAACAAATGACCACAGTCACCAATATGTGCAACCTGAATAACAATCTCGTGCTGCCATAATATCTGCCATAAAGTAATGCGGTATGTGCAGCATGTATATATTCATTTGAAAGAATGCATTACGCAATGATGTTCACGATGATAAAATAATGTGTTGTATGGCAATAACAGGGTCATATTACTGGTGAGTAAATAGAATATTATGGGAACACTGTAAAGATGGTTACTCAGCAGTCAAGGATATTGGTGGTTTAGATGTGTATACACTTTGAAACATCGAGCTGTTTAAAACTCAACACTCTACTCCACGTAATGGGACAAATGGGAAAGAACATAACTTCAAACTCAGGAGAGAAATTCATCATTTCCATTTTCAAAAGAGCCTCAAATCAATGCTTTCCATGGAATGTAAAAGCAACAATGATAATTTCATTTTTGCAGATCTTTGAAAAGCAAATGCTCATTTTTCTTTTGAGCCATTTGGCCGGTTTTGAATACTCTAGCTGCCGTCACACACTGAAGTACAATCAGCCAATCACAAACAGACATAAAGAAGCAGGTGACCATTGGTCAAGGACACTCAGAGACCATAGAAAAGGACAAGAAATTGGATTGCAGGCATATCCGTTTGCTATAAAATAAATGTGTATAGCAGTTTTTAATATTTTCCCCTTATGCATTAACGCTATTAACAGGCAAATATTATGAATTAAAAATATGCAAATATGTGGTGCAGTAAAAAGTGCTCTGAATTGACCTCCTGTCTTAATGTACTTTGGAAAAATACTAGTTAGAAGATATGTACATTTTCAGCGTGGATAACGAGCTGGGGGTTTGGTGTGGCAGAAGGGCGCTTCTAAAAAGGACGGCATCCTTACGGTGAAATACGATGGCGGAACCTGTGATGTTATGAGTCTCTCCTGGATCTACTGGCTCGGCGGAATTCCAGCAAGCACTAAATCCCAGATTCCTCGGCCAAAAAGCTCAAAACTTGGCCACAAATCTTTCAGCAAGACAAAAAAGCCAAAAATATGCAGTGAAGGACCGGAAGAGTCTTGAAAGATTCTGCATAGAAAAATGCCCGCCCACCCTCCCCCCCAGCCAACCCCATATGGTCACAAATCTGATAAAACACAATAAAAATTAATTCAGGAGTGATACATCTGTGAAGGGAGGCTGCACAAAATACTGAAAATGGGTTTTAATAATTGAGAGTTTTTAACTGAGTAAAAATATACTTCTAACCTTTATTCAGAATTTAGGTGTGAAAACTATAAACTAAGACATTACTTCATAGAACAAACACAGAAAATCTCAGGCAGAATCTATTAACTGCTTCTAAGTATAAGGGTGGTTTTTATTCAGGAAAAAAAAATTAAGAAATCACATCACAATTAACTTAGAGAAACAATGTGAACCCATTTAAACACAGTGACATTAATGTAGACTATGCAAATAAATGCTTATGACCGATTTTCTGAGGCAGATAATTCTGTGAGTTGATTTATTGCCTCATGCTACGGGGTCAAACCCAAACTTCTGCAATTTAATAAAAGCAGCATTATTTCTGAATACATAAATGCACAAACACGCCGGTTCTGTGCCGGGCTTGCAGCGGCCGCCCCCTGCGCAAAGGGCAGTGTTTATCGGGCTCTGCAGACGGGACGAGCGGACAGGGCGGTCCCGTTCCCTGCCAGACTCGGGTTCGAGAGGACAGCAGCACGGCTGGGCGCGCATTAAACCTGACACCTCAGCGCTGCGCACTGACAGGCAGGTGACACGCCAACACCGGCCCAAATCACCGGTCAGAACACATCACCTGGGACCCGCTTAAACAGGGCCACCGCTGGGACATAAACGCATACGCTGCAGCACCCTGACTGCACCAAACCCCACCCTGACTGCACACCAAACCCCACCCTGACTGCACACCAAACTCCACCCTGACTGCACTCCAAACCCAGCCCTGACTGCACTCCAAACCCCACCCTGACTGCACTCCAAACCCAGCCCTGACTGCACTCCAAACCCTACCCTGACTGCACTCCAAACCCAGCCCTGACTGCACACCAAACCCTACCCTGACTGAACACCACCTCCCCACCATGACTGCACTCCAAACCCAGCCCTGACTGCACACCAAACCCTACCCTGACTGAACACCACCTCCCCACCATGACTGCACTCCAAACCCAGCCCTGACTGCACTCCAAACCCTACCCTGACTGCACTCCAAACCCAGCCCTGACTGCACACCAAACCCTACCCTGACTGCACACCAAACCCCACCCTGACTGAACACCAAACCCCACCCTGACTGAACACCACCTCCCCACCATGACTGCACTCCAAACCCAGCCCTGACTGCACACCAAACCCCACCCTGACTGCACACCAAACCCCACCCTGACTGCATGCCAAACCCAGCCCTGACTGCACACCAAACCCCACCCTGACTGCACACCAAACTCCACCCTGACTGCACTCTAAACCCCACCATGACTGCACTCCAAACCCAGCCCTGACTGCACACCAAACCCTACCCTGACTGCACACCAAACCCCACCCTGACTGAACACCATACCCAGCCCTGACTGCACACCAAACCCTACCCTGACTGCACACCAAACCCCACCCTGACTGAACACCAAACCCCACCCTGACTGAACACCACCTCCCCACCATGACTGCACTCCAAACCCAGCCCTGACTGCACACCAAACCCCACCCTGACTGCACACCAAACCCCACCCTGACTGCACGCCAAACCCAGCCCTGACTGCACACCAAACCCCACCCTGACTGCACACCAAACTCCACCCTGACTGCACTCCAAACCCCACCATGACTGCTCTCCAAACCCAGCCCTGACTGCACACCAAACCCCACCCTGACTGAACACCATACCCAGCCCTGTCTGAACGGGACATCCCTGCCTTTTTGTGTGCCTTCTCAGATCAACACAAAGTGCAAAAAGATGCACATTTGGGAGTCAAAGCCAGGCAGCCCCTAGATCCTCATGCAGGCGACTTGAAGGCTCGTTCCAATATATTGTTACAACTTGAAAAACAGAACAGCAAATTGTTGTGGACGTTGCTGGGTGTGCATTAGATGTAACAATAGGTGTGTGATATCTAAAGAAAACAGGTCTGCGCTGTGTGCGCTGATTAGGGACGGTGTGGAAATGACTCCTTTCAGAGCGAGAGCACAGAGCCCTGGAATCACTGGGCGCATTTAAATGAAACGTAACTGCCCGACATTTTTACCCGACTCCCTCCGTACCCCACAATTTCCCTCCCATTCATCACCCTCGGAGAATAAAAAAGCTGCAGGCTAAAATCTTAGCGTGGCTGAAATATCATTCCCCATGTCACAGGGTAAAGTCACGGCTGCTTCTTTTGTGTGGTTCTGGAGCGATCGGTGGCCCAAAAGATCTTCCCGGTGTGGACTGTTCGGCAGAAGACAAGGTTGGCTGAACAGGACTGCCAGATGCCAAGCACTGTACTGAGTGGAATACGGAGCTGGGCGGTCCTCTGGCATTGTGGGAAAAACAAGGTTACATCTTGCCAATAAATTTACCCATAAGCCACTGAAAAGTTGCTCTGCCGCCCCAAGTCTGATCCTTCTGCGATAAATCGAGGCACGCCCTAGAACTGAAAGTGCAGGCTTGTGATCTGAGGGAGGAGTGTGGAAACTGATGAAGACGAGCAAATCTGCCTGTCATCTGAGTGGCTGATGATGAAGAATTCCTGATCCTGTTGTCAGAGGAAATCGGCTCGTGAGCACAGAATCACGGCAGAAAGAACATAAATAAATAACTCGTACGCTTCACGTCCTCCTTCCAGCTGAGAGCAGCCCAGAGCCTCGCTTTCCCTCCAGAGAGCGGACACACAAATCGGGCCGCACTGGTTCTGCTGGGAAACCAGCAGCACAGGAGAACTGACCGTCACCCAGACTGCAGCACACAGAAACGGATCAGCAGCAAACAGACAGAGTGGTTCATTTTAAAACAAATAGTTAAAGATTAGATGAAACAACCACACAGCCAAGATCCATGTTTGATATGAGGATACTTCTCTCCCTCTCTTCTTTCTCTTTCCTCTCTCTCTGTCTGTCTGTTTCTCTCTCTCTAATTAAAATCCGAAGTGCTTTATTGGCATGATAAAATTAGCATTTGTATTGCCAAGGCATGACAAGGAACATGCAAAACCTCAGATAGGAGAGAGCAGTGTGTTAGGAGAGAGAGAGAGAGAGAGAGAGAGAGAGAGAGAGAGAGAGCAGCAGAGAGGGGGAAATGAGCAGGAGAGGTGTGTGCAGGGTCTTGTGTGCTGGTGGTTAGACTGAATGAAAAGCTGTAAATAGTTTTTATGCTTTAATTTCGGGGCCCAGTGAGTCCCATGAGCAGCAGCCCTTCTCACATTTCAACACTTAAAACTTATTGAGGAGAAACATGGAAACAGGCAATCAGACATTCAAATGGGAAGCGCCCCTCTGTGGGCTGTGCTCACGCTCCCTCTGGGTAACACTGCCTCCTCATACAGCGCCCCGTTCCCCCCAAACTCAGAGCTGCAGGAGCACAGAGGAAATCACGCTGGCGGAGCTTCACCTCGGGGAACAGGGGACACCCCAGCCCAAATCCCACACGGGACACCCCAGCCCAAACCCCACAGGGGACACCCCAGCCCAAATCCCACAGGGGACACCCCAGCCCAAATCCCACAGGGGACACCCCAGCCCAAATCCCACACGGGACACTTCAGCCCAAATCCCACACGGGACACTTCAGCCCAAATCCCACACGGGACACCCCAGCCCAAACCCCACAGGGGACACCCCAGCCCAAACCCCACAGGGGACACCCCAGCCCAAATCCCACATGGGACACCCCAGCCCAAATCCCACATGGGACACCCCAGCCCAAACCCCACAGGGGACACCCCAGCCCAAATCCCACATGGGACACCCCAGCCCAAACTCCACAGGGGACACCCCAGCCCAAATCCCACACGGGACACCCCAGCCCAAACCCCACAGGGGACACTTCAGCCCAAATCCCACATGGGACACCCCAGCCCAAATCCCACAGGGGACACCCCAGCCCAAATCCCACACGGGACACCCCAGCCCAAACCCCACACGGGACACCCCAGCCCAAATCCCACAGGGGACACCCCAGCCCAAATCCCACAGGGGACACCCCAGCCCAAATCCCACAGGGGACACCCCAGCCCAAACCCCACAGGGGACACCCCAGCCCAAACCCCACAGGGGACACCCCAGCCCAAATCCCACATGGGACACCCCAGCCCAAATCCCACACGGGACACCCCAGCCCAAACCCCACAGGGGACACCCCAGCCCAAATCCCACATGGGACACCCCAGCCCAAATCCCACACGGGACACCCCAGCCCAAATCCCACAGGGGACACCCCAGCCCAAATCCCACACGGGACACCCCAGCCCAAATCCCACACGGGACACCCCAGCCCAAATCCCACAGGGGACACCCCAGCCCAAATCCCACAGGGGACACCCCAGCCCAAATCCCACACGGGACACCCCAGCCCAAATCCCACACGGGACACCCCAGCCCAAATCCCACAGGGGACACCCCAGCCCAAATCCCACACGGGACACCCCAGCCCAAATCCCACACGGGACACCCCAGCCCAAACCCCACAGGGGACACCCCAGCCCAAATCCCACACGGGACACCCCAGCCCAAATCCCACAGGGCGCTCACGCCTAAGCCCTGGCAGGAGCAATCCCTGGAGACACACTCGGGGGGGGGGCAACTCCACTCCACACGTCTTACAGTCACAACCCCCAAACAAACCCCGCAAAATGTTTATTCTTTTTTATCAAATTAAACAGTAGATCGCTTGCTTAATTGTTTATGAAAGGTTTTAAAAGCCAATCGCGTAATTAATCTTTATTGTTGCAGGATTTCGGCTGGATTCTAATTAGGAAACTCGTTCGCTCATGTCGTCAGATAGAGCAGCTCCACGGAGGGGGAACATAATGAGGAGGCTGGGGAACACAGCGAGCACTGCACTCCTCTCTCATCTACCCTCCTCCTATCCTCCTCTTCTCTCTCTCCCTCTTTTTCTCTCCATACTCATCTCTCCTCTCCACACTTATCCCACCTCTCTCCACTCTCATCTCCCTCTCTCCAGAATCACCCCCTCTCTCTCCACACTCATCCCCCCCTCTCTCTCCACACTTATCCCCCTCCCTCTCTCCACACTCACCCCCCTTTCTCTCTCCACGATCCTCCCTTCCTCCCTGAAGTGGCTGTAGCTGAGCACAGATCTCTTCCTCCGTCTTCCTCTCACAAACCTTCTCCCCATCTCTCCATCTTTTTTCTTGCTCTCTCCATATCAATTGCTTCTCACTGCTCCTTCTCTTCAATTGCTGCCTCCCCCCCTCCCACCCCCTCCCACCCCCCCGCTCCCCCCACACAGACCCAAAATGTATCTTTCCACCCATAAAGCTTTATGCTCTACCTCTGGCGTAAATCAACTTTAATACTTCAGTTTCACTCACATTACTGCAGTGCACACACAGCACTGGCACTAATTATGGGAGCGCTCTATTTATAAACAAATTTTGACAATTAATGAAATATTTTCCATCAATTTTTCTTTTTAAGTAGAAAAATACTGGACAAATACATGTTCAAGCTAATTGTAAAATTTTCAACAGTACAATACATTGGAAGGTGTAATGATTATTACTTCTTTAACACAAATACTGATTATTTCTTCATTTTCTGTTTTATGTTGATATTATATTTACATATTATATTTATTATGAGCAGTCTATTGTATCATTCTGTTCGAAATGTTATAATCAGCTTGAACATGTATTCATCATAAAATTTTAATATTCATGCAAATAAATTTTTTTTTGTCTTTTATATTTTATTTGGAATTACTGGTGGTGACAATTTCATTACCACACGTGTTCACAAAGATAATTGTTTTGAATACATTTTTTTGGCTCCTAAAAACAAAACAGAAAATGCACACACACACGCACACACACACGCATGCGCACACACACACCATGGACCATGTTGCTTATTGACACTTAGGCATAACATATTTGATCCATTGTGTTTCTTTTTCTACTTCAATGGATAGCTTTGTCTGGGTCTTTGTTGCAGCTGTGCACTAAATAGATAATGTTGTCATTTTTATCTATATAGTCGTACCTTGTATAACACATGCAAATCTTAACAAGAAGTGAAGCTCTAGAGTCTGTTCTTTGAGCTAGAATATCACACAATTATTTTCACACATTAACTTGCATATCAGCAGATGTTCATCTGTTTAAAAAAAATCTCCTCCCTTTCAGCTGTGAGAGCGGGAGAATGCGCTTGGATGGGCTTTGCAGTAAGGTGACGGTAAAGAGGACTATACTATAAATGCCAGGAACTGACCCATTTCATTCGGGATGGATTTATTTCAGTTCCTAAAAGCCCCTGCAGGTGATTGGCTTGTGCTCGCTCAGACAGGAACACAAGCAGGAGCCCCGGGAGGTCTGAATCTCCCAGATTCCCATCAGAAAAGGTGCAGAAATCTCCTCACATTCGCAGCGATTGCGGCGCGGCCAGTTTGTTGGAGGTATTGCTTTAGTAATATTTCATGTGGATTCGCAGTCATCTCTGCGCTGAGCTGAGGGGCGTCGCAGTTTTCCTCCGTCTGCGATGCCTTGATTTAGGCGCTGTTTCCGCTGCACACAAACAAGACACGGCCCACCTGCCTCCTCAGGCTCACCTGTCCGCTCCCCCCCCCCCAGCTGCTGGGCACAGAGCGACGCTCATGAAAAAGCATCAAACAGCCTCCCCCCCCCGCTGCCCCTCCCCCCCCCCGCTGCAGTAATTATTAAAGAGTAATCTCGCCGCCCGGCCGTGTTAAATAAGAAATGAAATAACAGATCAAGCTTGTGCAAACAGGCCAGCTGCTGAAGGGCCTGAGCACTGCAGATTACAGCTTTACAGAAGGGCTTTCTTCAGTTTGCAGCAGTCACACTGTCCTCAGGAAACCCTGGACCAGCTACAGCCTGAGCACTGCAGATTACAGCTACTGAACACTGTGCAGATTACAGCCTGAACACTGTGCAGATTACAGCCTGAACACTGTGTGCAGATTACAGCTACTGAACACTGTGTGCAGATTACAGCTACTGAACACTGTGTGCAGATTACAGCTACTGAACACTGTGTGCAGATTACAGCCTGAACACTGTGTGCAGATTACAGCTACTGAACACTGTGTGCAGATTACAGCCTGAACACTGTGTGCAGATTACAGCTACTGAACACTGTGTGCAGATTACAGCTACTGAACACTGTGTGCAGATTACAGCCTGAACACTGTGTGCAGATTACAGCCTGAACACTGTGTGCAGATTACAGCTACTGAACACTGTGCAGATTACAGCTACTGAACACTGTGCAGATTACAGCCTGAGCACTGCAGATTACAGCTACTGAACACTGTGCAGATTACAGCTACTGAACACTGTGCATATTACAGCCTGAACACTGTGTGCAGATTACAGCTACTGAACACTGTGCAGATTACAGCCTGAACACTGTGTGCAGATTACAGCCTGACCACTGTGTGCAGATTACAGCCTGAACACTGTGTGCAGATTACAGCCTGAACACTGTGTGCAGATTACAGCTACTGAACACTGTGCAGATTACAGCCTGAACACTGTGTGCAGATTACAGCCTGAACACTGTGTGTAGGCACTACTGAGCACTGCATTACACTACACTGCCACCTTGTTTATTCATTTCTGCTTAGTAGATGCCCAAATCCAGTAACACACGTGTGTTAAGGTCTAAATCACAGGGAAACTCAACACAGGTCTCAGATTGCTTTGATCTTGCGGGTCAGATGGCCAACGCTGCCTCGTCCCAGAACGCAGGGCTGGAGTGGTGCAAACGGGAGGGCAGTCTCAGAGAGACCTGCCTGACTCTCTCCAGCTCTGATGGAGATCCGCTCGTGGTGAGAGGTTGGGTGGAGCCGCTCGTGGTGAGAGGTTGGGCAGGGCCGCTCGTGGTGAGAGGTCGGGTGGAGCTGCTCGTGGTGAGAGGTTGGGCAGGGCCGCTCGTGGTGAGAGGTCAGGTGGAGCCGCTCGTGGTGAGAGGTTGGGCAGGGCCGCTCGTGGTGAGAGGTCGGGTGGAGTCGCTCGTGGTGAGAGGTTGGGCAGGGCCGCTCGTGGTGAGAGGTCGGGTGGAGCTGCTCGTGGTGAGAGGTTGGGCAGGGCCGCTCGTGGTGAGAGGTCAGGTGGAGCCGCTCGTGGTGAGAGGTCAGGTGGAGCCGCTCGTAGTGAGAGGTTGGGCAGGGCCGCTCGTGGTGAGAGGTTGGGCAGGGCCGCGCCTGGTGAGAGGTTGGGCAGGGCCGCTCGTGGTGAGAGGTTGGGTGGAGCCGCTCGTGGTGAGAGGTTGGGCAGGGCCGCGCGTGGTGAGAGGTTGGGCAGGGCCGCTCGTGGTGAGAGGTTGGGCAGAGCCGCTCGTGGTGAGAGGTTGGGCAGGGCCGCTCGTGGTGAGAGGTTGGGTGGAGCCGCTCGTGGTGAGAGGTTGGGCAGGGCCGCGCGTGGTGAGAGGTTGGGCAGGGCCGCTCGTGGTGAGAGGTTGGGCAGGGCCGCTCGTGGTGAGAGGTTGGGTGGAGCCGCTCGTGGTGAGAGGTTGGGCAGGGCCGCGCGTGGTGAGAGGTTGGGCAGGGCCGCTCGTGGTGAGAGGTCGGGTAGAGTCGCTCGTGGTGAGAGGTTGGGCAGGGCTGCTCGTGGTGAGAGGTCAGGTGGAGCCGCTCGTGGTGAGAGGTTGGGCAGGGCCGCTCGTGGTGAGAGGTTGGGTGGAGCCGCTCGTGGTGAGAGGTTGGGCAGGGCCGCTCGTGGTGAGAGGTTGGGTGGAGCCGCTCATGGTGAGAGGTCGGGTGGAGCCGCTCGTGGTGAGAGGTTGGGCAGGGCCGCTCGTGGTGAGAGGTTGGGCAGGGCCGCTCGTGGTGAGAGGTCGGGTGGAGCCGCTCGTGGTGAGAGGTCGGGTGGAGCCGCTCGTGGTGAGAGGTCGGGTGGAGCCGCTCGTGGTGAGAGGTTGGGCAGGGCCGCTCGTGGTGAGAGGTCGGGTGGAGCCGCTCGTGGTGAGAGGTTGGGCAGGGCCGCTCGTGGTGAGAGGTTGGGTGGAGCTGCTCGTGGTGAGAGGTTGGGCAGGGCCGCTCGTGGTGAGAGGTCGGGTGGAGCCGCTCGTGGTGAGAGGTCGGGTGGAGCCGCTCGTGGTGAGAGGTTGGGCGGGGCCGCTCGTGGTGAGAGGTTGGGCGGGGCCGCTCGTGGTGAGAGGTTGGGCAGGGCCGCTCGTGGTGAGAGGTTGGGCAGGGCCGCTCGTGGTGATACCGGGTGATTACGTGGATAAAACCATGTTGATCTTTTTCAGAGAACAGAACAAAACTCATAGTTTGGGTTTTTCCCAAAGCGGAAGTTTTACTCGGTCGGTTTCTATGAATGATTCTTCATAAGAACTAAATAAACTCCTTTATAAACACTGCATAACATAGTTATAAATGCTTATGCCAATAACCACAAACAGTGTGCCATGTCAGAACTGGTACAGCGAGTGATGCGCTGCTTATGAAGGTCCTATGCACAGTTTATGCAGTAGTCATAAAGCTCTTATTGAAGATAATCCATAGCATCTAGAGTTAAATAATTTAAGAACAAACTTGTGGAATGAACCCATCTCTGTGCTGACCAGCATGTCCCTGCTCATTACACACACGTCCAAGCCATCGTGATGGTTCCATCCTGACACACATCACTTCCAATCCCCATCATTCCTCTGATAGGATGAATTATGAATGATGTTTGTCATGGTGACCCAGATTTATGCATTTCACTTATAAGCAAAAAGAACTGCGACAGGCTTTGTGTTTAAAAGCCTGTTGTTCAAATGCGCTGACACCACACTATGCTTGATTTAATGGCAGCCTTTTACAGCGGGAAAAAGAGGCACTCGCAGCTGCAGCAGCATCAGCATCGACGGGATCTGCACCGCGAAGAACAGAGTGCACTCTGGGAGGACCCACATGCACAGGATCGGAGAAGGGACCTGTAGATTATGACATCTCTACCGCAGTTTGCACACCTGTCTACTGAGGGCAACATTACTTAGCGAACACGCCAACAGAAAAGCGGACGGATGGAAGCACAACATGGAGACACCGCAATATCACAAGCTAATGATGCGTTTCCTCCCGTTACTGCAGCCTCCCTGCCAAATCATTACTCAGTGTGCGAGCCGTGTGCTCGGGGAACCCCTCCCCCGCACGCTCCATAAAAACGCGCCCCCCCCCCCGCCCCAGACCACACGGGTGTGGTCACTGATGGCTTTTGGCTTCTGGCTGACTGAGCAGTATCACTGCATCCTGGAGGCATTCAGGAGCTGATAAAGGCCTAAAGAAACAGTGCAGTAAATACAGGCCACCTGGACAAATAGATCTCTCACCCATCACACACACACACTTATTCTCTCTGGAAACACACTTAACTCTCTTCAGAGAAGCACACACTCTCTCTGGAGAAGCACTAACTCTCTCTGGAGAAGAACAAACTCTCTGGAGAGGCACAAACTCTCTAGAGCAGCACAAACTCTCTCTGGAGAAGCACAAACTCTCTGTGGAGAAGCACAAACTGTGGAGAAGCACAAACTCTCTCTGGAGAAGCACTAACGCTCTCTGGAGAAGCACACACCCTATCTGGAGAAGCACTAACTCTCTGGAGAAGCACATCCAGGATCTGAATAGCAGAACTAAAGAGCCAGGACTGTCCCTGATCAATAGCTTTAGGTGTGGCTGGAACAGGAACAGTCTGTTCACCTCCATCAGTAGACTGTCACTTGCTTCTAATGAAATCAAAAGTCTCCAGAAAACTTGGCAACCAGCCCTAGTGTAGGGCTATGAGGACTCAGTACATATGAGTACTGGGTACTGAACTTTCATTTCATAGCACCTGAACACTTCCTTTCACAACACTTGAAGACTTAATTTCTCAGCACATGAACACTTTAAACACAGCCATGTGAAACTGTCAGGAGCATTTGGAAGAGTTGCCAGTCTGAATCCAAAACATTTTGCTAGTCATCCTGGCAAAGCACACCATCTCAATATGGGAAATTCCTTTTTGGTTTTGTTTTAACCATTCCGTCAGCATGTAAGAAAAGGAAAGGAAAGGCAAGGAAAGACCGACTTATATGTAAAACAAAACTGTGCCTTGTCCTTACCAGAATAAAACTTCAAACAAGCAGACAAGTACATTACAAGTTCCTTTAAACGATGGAACCATATCATTTATACATATCATGCAGTAAAAATCCATTGTATAGATAATCTTAGGGTAAAGGACAACATGAATACTGAATAGAAATCAAAATAAATGCTGTATATTTTATAAATACATTGTTTTAAAGATATAAATGTTGTGAATAAAAGTATGTTTTTTCAAATATCTTGTGCATATCTTTCAAAAGATCAAAACCCAGACCTGCACAGCATGGCTTTCCTAAGTTTTCTTTTTTGTACCATGAATTAACACAGATGTTACACTGAACAGGTCGGAAAGCTTTTAGTTCCACTGTGCAATGAAAATATATTAACAATGTTCTTATTCATTAACAATGAATTTAGACACAGAGAAAATTGACTTGGTATTGCAGCCATGTAGTTGCGAAAATTACTTTAACACATAATTACTTTCTTGTACAACTGTGAGTGACTGTTTTCTTAGGTAGTATAATACAAATGAGAAATATATTTTTTTGCAGTTTGGCTCTAATGAGATTGTAAAATCAATGTGAAAATGACTCCGCTATTGCAATAATAAAGAGTTACAATAAAGTCAAGCAATTTCTGGGGCATTATACTTAGGCTAACCGCCCAGCACCAAAACAATGTCTTTTAGTGACAAGAAAATAAGAACCTTTTTACCTAGGACATCAGTATACCAGGAGACCACAGTGAAAGGACAAACACATACTTAAGAATGTGTGTGTGTGTGTGTTTGTGTGCGTGTGTGTGTAAGTACGTGTGTGTGTCGGTGTGTGCATGTGTGTCAGTCCCTGTGTGTGTGTGTGTGTGTGAGTGGGTGCGCGCGTGTGTGTGTGCATGTGTTTGTGTGCGTGTGTGTCTGTGTAAGTATGTGTGTGTGTCGGTGTGTGTGCATGTGCGTCAGTGCCTGTGTGTGTGTGTGTGAGTGAGTGTGTCAATCAATCAATGAAATTTTATATGTATAGCGTATTTTACAGAGTGTGCGCAGGCTTGCGCGCGCGTGCGTGTGTGTGTGTGTGTGCGTGCGTGCGTGCGTGCGTGCGTGCGTGCGTGCGTGCGTGCGTGCGTGCGTGTGTGTGTGTGTGTGTAGCAGGATACTCACAGGTAGTAGATCTCTCGGTCAGTGTGATTGGACCAGAAAACTGTGATGTCACGAAACACCAGGATTGTTCCCACACAGGTGAGGGTTATACCTGCAAATCAGTACAGAACAGTACATGGTCTATGAGCACATACTACTGCACATACACACACATTACAGAGAGGGTACAAGCTGAGATTTCAGCCTATCACAGAGAGGGTATGAGCTGAGATTTCAGCCTATCACAGAGAGGGTACAAACTGAGATGCCATGCACCAGGAGATGCATCAGGCCATGCGTCCGTACGAATCTCCAGGCGCAGGAAGTGGTCATGCGTTTTCCCTGTGCCAGGCTGGAGTGGAACGCTCCTGATTGTGGTGCGGAGGCACACAAGGTGAAGGGAACAGTGCAGTTATAAGAGCGCCTTCCTCCCCCTTATGTGTTGCTTTGTTATTTCAACATCCTCATAAATAAGGCAGAGCTCATGCATATGAGCCCAGGCCAGCTTGCGTGTGGGACACTCTGCCGCGATGCGTTTGATGTTCAGAAGCTCAGCGTGCAGCGTCGCTCCTCACAGGGGGCGTTTGATGTTACATCCTCCTCAGCTCAACAGATTGTTTCATTTGAGGACCAAATCTGGCGGGATGAAGTCTGAGTTTAATGTAGGAGTAAAGCGGAGGAGTGATTAGCCTCAGCCCCCCCCCCCCCATTTCACCTCACCCCAATAACACTGCAGTCTTTAAAAAACCTTCCTTGTGTCTCTGTTCACCCCCTGTCCAGCCCACCAATCACAGGCCTCCCCCTGTCCAGCCAACCAATCACAGGCCTCATCCTGTCCCACCAGCTGGTTGGCAACTTCAGAGACAATTACATGACGGACAATTAAAGAGGATCCTTTAAAATAAAGAGCATCACAACCCTGCTGTGTGTGTGTGTGTGAGAGAGAGTGTGTGTGTGTGTGTGTGTGTGTGCGTGTCCGTGCGTGTGTGCGTGCATGTGTGTGTGAGAGAGTGTGTGTGCGCATGTGTGCGTGTGCGTGCGCGTGTGTGTCTGTGTGTGAGAGAGAGTGTGTGTGCGTGCGCGCGCGTGTGTCTGTGTGTGCATGTGTGTGTGTGTGTGTGTGTGTGTGTGTGTGTGTGTGTGTGTGTGTGAGTGAGAGAGTGTGTGCGCGTGCATGCGTGCATGCGTGCGTGCGTGATGAAGCCTTTCCAGTTAATTCTTATACAGGCCGGTGGTAAAAAGTTTTGGGTGATAAAAAGAGGAAAAATGTTAAAAGTTGCCATATTCAAAGACCTGTATGAATATTTAAAAGTCCCCAAACTGACAGGGAAATGTGAAATGACAAGGAGACAGAATTTTCTTTGTTGAGAATCTATTCAAGCAGCGTGTTTGTGAAATAAATACTGAGAGAGAAAGTGACAGAGAGTAGGACAAAGAAAGAAAGAGAAAAGAAAGAGGAGACAGGGAGGAGGAAAAAGCAGTGAATGAATAAGC
The DNA here is from genome assembly GCA_039654925.1 of Anguilla pacifica. Taxonomy (NCBI): domain Eukaryota; kingdom Metazoa; phylum Chordata; class Actinopteri; order Anguilliformes; family Anguillidae; genus Anguilla; species Anguilla pacifica. Next base: position 4,260,511 of record CM077286.1, read on the forward strand.
ATAATATTCCCCAATTCACTTCCTCTCCATACAGCTGCGACTGAGCTGAAGACAGAAGAACACACCGTGCATTCATATGTTCTATATGGGCTGATTGGCCTGTCCTCCTCATTATGTATTCTCTTAACAGTCAAATCATGCGATGCACATTAAATAGGAAACAGAATATTAGCATTCACAAATAATCCAGGTTTATCGTTAAAGAGCAGCCATATCCCCCTTCCTCTTCCACGCTCCTGATGAAGGGGGCATCGCTCGTCTACACGGGCGCTTCGAGGCGCGCTGCTGGGGCTGTGGAACGCGATTATCTGCCCCACGGAGGCCAGGGGGCAGAACACGGAGTGACATCATCGCCCGCTGGCTCCTCATGCATTAATGATTACAGCACGGTGGCGAGAACATCGCAGGCGATGGATTCACACGCAGAGCACACAAAACAGAACCCAGCGATGCATCTGCAAGAGTAATGAACTCCGTTTCCCATGGTGCACCTGTGGGAGCCAGCTGCCCATTATGATGTTTAATGTGGTAAATGGAGGATGGTTATGATCTGCAGTATCTAATGGAATGGGGGGAGAGGTGCTGATTCAGTTGCAAGGAGTAATAAACGCCGTTAGCATGCGCGCTAACGATGGCGAAGCTCGGGGTGTGGTTAACGAGAGCCTGAGCAATCGCCCCAATACTGGCACCTGGCCCTGATGCCCCCCCCGTCCCGCAACAGCACAGAGAGGTGCTTCAGATGGACCTCGGCCCAAAACAACTGCCAGGACCAAACTGTGGCACTGTGGCATCTGTGGCACATACCAGCGCAGGGGGGCGGGGGGGGGGACCCAAATCAGAGAAGTCAAACAGGGGCTCTCCATCCTGAGAGAGATGTCCTCCTTCAACACCCCCCCCCCCACCCCCCGACCCCGGGCAGGATAAATCTTCCTGCTGCGATAGTTTTAATGGGTTTTTAATGAGTCTAATGTTTTCTGTTTTAATGAACTTCTTACACCAGCTTTAATCATTTTAGAGGAATGAAAAATGATTGAGAAATGGCACACATTAATTTAATTTAGTGCTCAATCTGCCTTCCTGTCGTGGGGAGGAAGCGGGGGGAGGAAGGAGGGTCATTTAGCATGGCACACAATCAGGCTGTTGTTTTTCCCTTATCTCCAATTAGACGCCATTGTGGGGTCGGCTGATTTGGTTTAAACAGCAGAGATATAAATGTGTGGTTAACACGACAGGCGTTCCGGGGAAAATCAGCAAACGCGCAACTCGGCATCCATCTTACAATCGCTCAAACGCCCACTTTGATCTAGCGAAGAGCCTGGGTCAATTCAGCCATTTTAGGAGATTAGCTGAAACTCGAATGATGTGGAAGATGCCTGTAGTGCTCAGTGGTAATTTTGTTTTTTTTCATTTCATGAATGAAATTGCGTATGATTGCCTGAATGGACTGAAACAGAATGCTGGCTGAATTGAGGGCTGATTATTTCAGCTCCAGGCTCCGGTTAGCGGTAGCGCTGCCCGCGCACGGTAGAAGCATCGAACCCGTCCGTCAGGAGAGGAGGGGGGAGCCATTATCTGGCTGTGTGGCCAAGCAGACCAGAACCCATCCACAGGGAGCGGAGCCGGTTCTGACTCCACAACACGGCTCATTATCTCCCCATCGGATTCCCCTCGTCTCTCTGCTCTGTTAGCCACAGCGTCTCGCAGGAGAACGGATCGATACTCCTCTGCTGCTAATGAAATTAAATTAAAAAAAGCTCTGGCCCAGACGCTCCCGCTGGTGCTAACCAGACTGCTGGCCCCACGCGCGCATCCAAACCAGCTCCCACTGGTGCTAACCAGCCTGCAGGCCCCACGCGCGCATCCAAACCAGCTCCCACTGGTGCTAACCAGCCTGCAGGCCCCACGCGCGCATCCAAACCAGCTCCCACTGGTGCTAACCAGCCTGCTGGCCCCACGCGCGCATCCAAACCAGCTCCCACTGGTGCTAACCAGCCTGCTGGCCCCACGCGCGCATCCAAACCAGCTCCCACTGGTGCTAACCAGCCTGCTGGCCCCACGCGCGCGCATACAAACCAGCTCCCACTGGTGCTAACCAGCCTGCTGGCCCCACGCGCACATCCAAACCAGCTCCCACTGGAGAGGATAATCAGAGCCAGAATCAGAACCGCACACCAGAATCAGAACCACACACCAGAATCAGAACCGCACGCCAGAATCAGAACCGCACGCCAGAATCAGAACCGCACACCGGCGTTTACTAACGCTTCTGACGGCTGGAACGCAAGCCCCATCGGGGGTGGGGGGATCAGTGATCAGTCTGACCAGCTGATCAGGTGACCTGTGGAGATCGGTGGCAGACTACCGCAGACTAACACTGGTCTGGTCATGATTCAGTCACAGTCAGATCCATTTGAGAATATTCCGGCAGGTTTAAGGGCTTTCTGAAGGCCCAGTAGAAGCGGTGTGAGAGTATTCAGGACAGAGTCAGTACCAGCCTCTCCACCAGCCTCTCCCTCAATCACATCTCTCCCCTCAGGTCCTTTCAAAACTGCAGATTGCTTTAAAATATCCCTGTTACACAACTGTGAATTTCACCTTGATGTAAGGCGCCCCCCACCCCCAAACCAGCTCCCCCCCACCCCAACACAGCCCATTTCCTTGAGCTGATTTCAGGCCCCTGGTTGGCTGGACACACACACACACACACACACACACACACACACATACACAAGCCTGTGGGTTCTCTCTTTCACATATTTTCTCATTCTCTCTCTCCCTCAGGTACTGTGCATGCTCTCTCCTTCTCACTTCTCCCTTCTCTCTTTCTGTCTGCATTTTACCTGAGAAAAACATCCTCACTCACCTGTTACCTGAGGGCCAGGTCTGGCCGCCTTTCAGAGGTACTTCAGAATCAGCCCAGACCAAGAAAACCCAAATAAGTATTGCTTTATATTTCACCAGACAGTGATCAAAGTGAATATTCAACCAAAAAAGTATAAACAACTTCAGCTGTCAGGCTGTGAGGATGTTCATCTTTCATTAACTACATCTTTCAT
>CM077286.1:4271066-4363566 GCA_039654925.1 Anguilla pacifica
CCCGCGCACGCCATCCCGCACACGCCATGCTGCGCGATCGCCATCCCGCGCACGCCATGCTGCGCGATCGCCATCCCGCGCACGCCATGCTGCGCGATCGCCATCCCGCGCACGCCATGCTGCGCGATCGCCAGACCTGAGCAGCCGTTTGTTTTCCCCTCACCTCCGTCGGAAACGCGCGTTTCAGAATCGGAAGCCGCTAAAGTGATGTGTCAAAAAAAAGACATTAACTACCACTTTAGAGCAGTCCATTAGGCCTCACACTGCAGGGACTGCAGGGACTGCAGACAGAGCTGTGCACTGAGCAAACATCACACACACACACACACACACACTCACACACACTCAGACTGCGTTTCATACACACGTACACACACACACACGCACATAAACGCGTGCACACACACACACACACACACACACACACACACAATATCACAGCAGCATTTATTTAAGGGGGGGGGGGGGGGGTCAGGAGATGCAGCCAAACCGATGACACCTCAGTGAGCCTACAGGAGGAAATCCCCAAACCGCAAACCCCCAAACTCCCAAACCCCCAAACCCCAGGGGCGTCAGAGCCACTGTAGGGAGGCTGGGTCCTGCCGCACCAGCGTGGAAAGAGTTAAAACGCAGAGGGAAGCATTTCCATATTTTTGATTTTGTTAATGGCGAGCCCTGCCATCACCAAATTACCCTCTCACCACGTCGCCAACAAATTGAATCGGTTAATATCTTTCACAGAAGTGCTCTGCCTTCCTGCAGAGAGTGTGTGTGTGTGTGTGTGTGTGTGTGTGTGTGTGTGTGTGTGTGTGTGTGTGTGTGTGAGAGTACGTGTGGGTGTGTGTGTGTGTTTCATAAAAGGATAAGGAAGAGAGAAATGACTAAAGACAGCACCTTTGTCTATGCACGCACAAGTACTCAATGTCAACAGCAAATATACCCATACTACCCCACTGTGGCCTACGGTTGCCAGATCTGCACTGGCGAAACCTTCCAGTCAGACGTCACTGCAGTTTCTGTGGGAGGTTCAGGGAGCTGAAGCCCCTCAGTACACAAGCAGAGCACTCTCAGCGAGAGCCGGGTGCCAGAATCCATTCCCCTTAGCAGCACAGCAAACAGGAACAAAGCACAGAAAGTTTTCACAGCGTTTCTTTGCCTGAGGAGGAAAAGTTCTTAATTACATCGCCAATAATACAGAAGTAATCCTATTAATGTAAACAGAGAGAAAACAGCGCCACACGGAAGTTATCTCTAATGTCTGCACACCATTAGCATCTCCCACGCACACGCGCTGATAAGGCAAATTAGGGCTTAAACAGGGCTCCGCTCTCAGGCCCCGGAGCTGCCGCTCGTCCCCGACTGCAGAACGGAAACAGCAAGGATCGCAGAGAGAGAGAGAGAGAGAGAGAGAGACAGGGAAAGAGAGAGGGAGGGAGAAAGAGAGAGAGAGAGAGAGAGAGAGGGAGGGAGAGAGAGACAGGGAAACAGAGAGGGAGGGAGGGAGGGAGAGAGAGAGAGAGCGCGAAATCAGCACCATTTCAGCAGCCAGCTGTTCCTCCAAAAGCACAAAGGCTTCTGGGAAATCTGTGACCTTTAAGACCGGCTCTGCGAAGCTCAGCAGGAAGTGCTCGCTGCTGTTCTGATCACGTTTGTGTTAAAGTTTGGTTTTGTTTGGAGGGAGATGTTAACAGGGTGGCAGCAGGTTCTCTGGGATTCTGACTCAGCTGAAACCTGTGGAACTCGACCAAGTTTGCCAGTACGTGACACTATTAGCCCATCTCAGCCAATCCCTGCTGCTCAGGCCCACAGGCCCCGCCTCCGACCTGTTAGCCTGTCTTTAGTCCTCCACAGGCTGGGAATGAGCCTCCCTGCCTGCCCCAGCAGTCTGCTCCACTCACTTCCACAAACACAGCAGCACACAGCACAGCAGCCAAAGTGCCGATGCCCACGGTTTGGCCTCATCACTCATGTCTGGACTCTGTGGCTCCATTTGTTCCCATGGCGATAACGGAGGGAGAGCGTACACATTAGCGCATGCGTTTAAGCCCCACGTGGCTATTCAATCATCCCGCGTGCAGGTTTCCATGGTTATACACTATCCGCCATCTCAAACACACCTAAGCGAACAGCACACCTGGGGACTGAGCCCTACACACCTGCGCGAACAGCACACCTGGGGACTGAGCCCTACACACCTGAGCCCTACACACCTGGGGATTGAGCCCTGCACACCTGGGGAGTGAGCCCTGTGGGATATCGCAGATAAAGATGAGCCAGACCCTGCTCTTCTGACTGACAGAGAGGTTAATGCCTTTAAACCAACGAATGGCATCTCAGAGTGAAACTGATAAAATATGACAAGCATTTACGTATAGAGCTGCTGCATACCAGTGTGCTGTAGGGTTAGGGTTAGGGTTACTACATTCACTAGCGGCTGGTAGGGAGGAAGAGGATGGTGGTTATGAAGGCTGAAGGGGCCGGACACCCCGCTGGCCTCCTGTCTCAGGGGTGTGAGAAGGTTCCGGTTAAATACAGAGTGTGGCGGCCTCCGTCAGACGCCTCCTGGTGCAGGAGACCCTGACTGAGCCCACCTGCTCCTGCACCTCCTGGTGCAGGAGGCCCTGACCGAGCCCAGCTGCTCCTGCACCTCCTGGTGCAGGAGGCCCTGACCGAGCCCAGCTGTTCCTGCACCTCCTGGTGCAGGAGGCCCTGACCGAGCCCAGCTGTTCCTGCACCTCCTGGTGCAGGAGGCCCTGACCGAGCCCACCTGCTCCTGCACCTCCTGGTGCAGGAGGCCCTGACCGAGCCCACCTGCTCCTGCACCTCCTGGTGCAGGAGACCCTGACCGAGCCCACCTGCTCCTGCACCTCCTGGTGCAGGAGGCCCTGACCGAGCCCACCTGCTCCTGCACCTCCTGGTGCAGGAGGCCCTGACCGAGCCCACCTGCTCCTGCACCTCCTGGTGCAGGAGGCCCTGACCGAGCCCACCTGCTCCTGCACCTCCTGGTCCGGGTCATACTGCGTACCCTGCGTTCCGTAAGAGAGGGAGCGCCTCACACATCCGTCTTCCTCCCGTGGAAAACACAACCGCGCTGAAGATGTAATACCATAAAAGCGCACAATCAATACCCCTGAAAGGTGGCTCATTATTCTGATGGGAAAACCAAATTCCCACACAGCTTATGTCCTCAAGGGGATGTGAAAATGTGAAAAAAACTTGGCTTTCTTTGTTAAGGGGGGGGGGGGGGGGTGGTTAAAAACATCGGTCTCCTTGTGCGGATGTGCAGAGGTTAATGTCCTCATCGATGAAACAGCACAACAGCACCATCAGGCCATAGAACTTTCCGTCAGAAACCTCACCTGCACCCAATACTGCAGTGACTAAGTCTGCCCAGCAGGTGGTGCACTGCTTATAAATTATTTTAAACTGTTATACTACAATAAATATCAAAATATAAAGACCATGTATAGCCATTTATCCACGTCTCTAAAACAATTAGATTCTTAGTTAAAGGTAGCATTATCGCCAGTGAGTGCAGGCACGCGCATGCATGCAGCTAATTCCCTCCAGTCTGGCTCATCTGAACTCTCGATGCTGCTTCCATTAGATGAAATGGCGGTAAGATTGTCCTGTCCTTGTGCAATTTGCTCCCGGCAAACCCGTACTGACAGTAAATAGAGAGTAAATGTGAGTCTTCCCGCCCAAACTGGCGTGACGACCGCACTCTGCTTCTGAGATTCAGCAAAATTACCTTTAAATTTAAAAACCTCCTCCTCTCCCGCTTTACCATCCTTCCATCCATTACTCTCCTCCTTCCTCCCTCTCTCCTTCTTTCTCCCTCTCTCTCCTGTTCAGTGCTTAAAACAGGCTGAAGACAGGCAGTGCTCTAAAACCAGAGCCAAACTAAAAGGTTATTAGAGTGCAATAAGTATCAGTCGTTGAAAACTGTTACTCTACCATTAAGAAGTAAACAGGGGTTAAAATCAATGGAAGGTGTTAATGGCTAGTCTCCTGTGTACTTTTGAATCTATCAGCTATTCAAGGGAATACCAGTAAAGTGTAATTAAAGAAAAAGAGAAATCTGGCATCAGGGGTGATTGCAAGTGAAACTGAAGCGGTTTCCGTCTCAGTGAGGTGAAGGACGTATCACCGATAGAGAGGGTATTAATTACATCGACTTTGAGTGGTCACAGGCATTGCCCTAAACGCAAATCTGAAGTGGCTCGTCTCCTAATCTCCTAAAATCTCTTTTAATCTTCTCTCTGTTTGCGGTGTCTGAGGCTGTAATGAAGAGAGGGTCTGAGGGGCTTAGCGTGAAGAGCCAGCGCAACCTTAAGCGCCCTCGCGTTCGCACGAGGCAGCGCGGCGGGGAGGCTCGGCCAGTAAAGCCACGGGCAGCCCGTATTTAAACACAGAAAAGAGCCGCTTTCTCTCATTCCAGCTGAAAGCCTGTTGTATAATTGGCCAACTTTGTAATAAGTGTCATCAAACATTAGGCCGACGTTTTTAAAAAAAAGTCCAGCCATTAAAGTTTTCCACTGTGCATGTGGAAATGGTGAAGAGCAGCTGCTGCATTATTACTGATAGAAATGAGCTCGGGAGAACCCGCTCTGGTTGCCAAGCGATCAGAGCTCCACAGGCACAGCCGTGCGAGGGCAGGGGGACCGGGCTCAGGCCCTGAACATAAAGACACAGAAGCACTGATGGCAGCCGCAAACACATCCGTCTGTCTGTCCATACAGACATCGTCCGTACCTCTATCAAAACGCCTTGCTGAGGCCCACGTGGTTCTTGCTGTTGCGTGCTGTGTTTTCTGGAAATATTTTTTGACTAAAACTTTCTGATAAAAAGCCCTGAAACATCCTGTGTGGGACTCCACCATTGACAAGCTAAGGGCAATAACTGACTGTGTACACAGTACAATATGAGCCAGTGTGCGCTGCAGAGAGCCTGCTTCTGCCAGGGGAAACCAGCGCCAGAGTCTGCCCACGTGCCGCCATCGCACCGCGGATACGAGTGCGGAGGGAGGGAAACAGCCAATCACACTGATTACAGAGGAACGCCATTCTGTTATGAGCATTCAGCCCGCCCCCCCCCCCCCCCTCCTCGCAGGAGTTACAGGAGAGCGGGGGATTTTGGAATGATTTCCATGCCGCTCCAGGTATAACGAGGTTCTGAGGCAATTAAGAACACAGAAAAGCACAAGCGCGCAAAGCCAGCATTCAATCACTAATCTGCGGGGTGATTAAGGCAATTATTAATCGCTGCCGTTTGTGTGGAGCTGAATGAGCGCACAAATCCCGCCATTCTTCCTGGAAAACGCCGCGGTGACTTCACCACGCGGCGCTCATGTAATCATCACCCATTATATGAGCGCATTAGAAAGCAGGAAGCTGAGCTGGAATATGAATCACGGAGATTTCCTTATTTTCTTGATTTTTAAGTAGCACAACAAACTTGGTCTTGATTTTAAAACTTTTAGAAATCAAAAATATATATGCATAGTTCTTTTTTATCTCCCTGAGTAGCTCAGCTAACAAAGGTGAACTGGTGCTGAAGATTGACTGTCGTATGTTGGAGCTGTAGGAGTTTGAATGTTGGATGTTGGAGCTGTAAGGGTTTGAATGTTGGATGTTGGAGCTGTAAGAGTTCGAATGTTGGATGCTGGAGCTGGAAGAGTTTGATTGTCATATTGTGGAGTTATTCCAAAGAGAGTTTCAGAGCTGCTGTTTTTGAGTGCGATACTAAACACTGACCAACAGTGTTCTCTGACAGCTACTACAGTAATGAAAACAGCGCTGAACTGTCCACTCACTTATTAAATAAATAAACCACTTACTCCAGTGCCAATCTGCAGCACACCCCAGGCCAGGCACAGAGGTTTCCATGGCAACACAACGCTCCGCCAAGCAAATCGGCCTGTTCTGCAATTCAATGCATTTCACACCATTATACCCTCAGCAAGACAAGACCTTGGGCTTCGCCTCACAAGGACACAATCAGTCAACACTAACCTGCGCTCTCCAGCAATCTCCATGCACCCTTTATTTATTCAGCAGCCAATCTTAGCCAAAGCCACTCACCAGTGGCACAGGTGTACCGTTCTGCACCTGGTCTGTGTGTAGAGACACAACCACGTTGGCACATGAGCATCTTTCCCAGGGGGTCAAACAACCAATCACCATTCATACATTCAGCTTAATTCTGCTCAGAAACCCTGTGAGATTCACTAACACGTAACTAAGATCAAACACAGTGACAACAGACTCACTTCCATTAATGTTTTCTGTAATGAGTTTGTCGTCACAGAACTATTATTTTTTTCTATTTTACATAAACAAATGCACCTGAACATCGGGATTCTAAATGAACAATGTCCTCAATATATTTTAGAGCTTACATTTGAGAGGGCAACGTCCTGGTTAGCACCAGGCTAAAGTATTATAACACACGTAGGACAAACACACTCTATGGACGTTACACTGACTACTTTGAATAATAGATCCCAGAGAGGCAGACAGACAGATGCAAGCACATCAATAACAGTTTTCATTTTCAGGCACCTTACATATTTCTGTCAACACAAACCAGCTAAATGTACACGGCAACCCTTCCCTGCGAGGGAAATGTGTGGAGAAGAGGCCCAGTGGAAACACTAGCCACGTACACACCCCCATAATGGATGGTGATTGGATGGCCTGCAACACCATAAACATCAATGCTTCAAATCATCATCTAAAGTGCTGGGACTGCCTTCGGAGGACTGTGTCCTTGTGATGTGACGTCCGTGGTAAGTGCAGTGTGCCGTTTCAGTGCTGAAAATGCTGACAAGTCTAATCTCACAGATAAACAGCCAGCAAACAGGAGAGAGCGAGCACAGCCACACAAGGAGAGAGCGAGCACAGCCACACAAGGAGAGAGCGAGCACAGCCAGCATACAGGAGAGAGCGAGCACAGCCAGCATACAGGAGAGAGCGAGCACAGCCACATAGGGAGAGAGCGAGCACAGCCAGCATACAGGAGAGAGCGAGCACAGCCAGCATACAGGAGAGAGCGAGCACAGCCAGCATACAGGAGAGAGCGAGCACAGCCACACAAGGAGAGAGCGAGCACAGCCAGCATACAGGAGAGAGCGAGCACAGCCAGCATACAGGAGAGAGCGAGCACAGCCACATAGGGAGAGAGCGAGCACAGCCAGCATACAGGAGAGAGCGAGCACAGCCACACAAGGAGAGAGCGAGCACAGCCAGCATACAGGAGAGAGCGAGCACAGCCACACAAGGAGAGAGCGAGCACAGCCACACAAGGAGAGAGCGAGCACAGCCAGCATACAGGAGAGAGCGAGCACAGCCAGCATACAGGAGAGAGCGAGCACAGCCACACAAGGAGAGAGCGAGCACAGCCACACAAGGAGAGAGCGAGCACAGCCAGCATACAGGAGAGAGCGAGCACAGCCAGGATACAGGAGAGAGCGAGCACAGCCACACAAGGAGAGAGCGAGCACAGCCACACAAGGAGAGAGCGAGCACAGCCAGCATACAGGAGAGAGCGAGCACAGCCACACAAGGAGAGAGCGAGCACAGCCACACAAGGAGAGAGCGAGCACAGCCAGCATACAGGAGAGAGCGAGCACAGCCACACAAGGAGAGAGCGAGCACAGCCAGCATACAGGAGAGAGCGAGCACAGCCAGCAAACAGGAGAGAGCGAGCACAGCCACACAAGGAGAGAGCGAGCACAGCCACACAAGGAGAGAGCGAGCACAGCCAGCATACAGGGAGAGGATGAAGAATGGAGATGAGCAGGTTTTATGACCCTGTTGGCTCAGAGCAGCAGCTGAAGGCCGCACAGTGACCCCGCAGCGCCTCCGTCTGCTTCCCGGCTCTCAGACGCAGGAACGCCGGAACATTCTGTCTGCCGGGCACCCCCCCCCCGCCCCGCGGGCTACTGAGGGGTAAAGTCATTTTTAATAACACTTTTTTTTAAAGTGGGGCTACCCCTCAGATGGTACGGTGGACTAAGTGACCAGCCCTGAACACACTGACCAGCATGGGGCAGCTGTGCCCCCCCCCCCCCCCCCAAACAGAAGCAGAAGGGCTGTTTCTCAGCCTGTGCACACACACTCAGAATAATGACTGCCTGAATTAGAGTCCACGCCGCCCCCCACCCCGGGCCGCAGAGGATGTTTTTGTGGAAAGGTTTTCCATTACTGTGTGACAGAGCCACCCCGCTCTCGCCAGGACACAGCACGCTCCTCACATCTCACACAGCAGCGCATCGATCAAAACCCGCAACCCCCTCACTCCCCCGAGCGAAAGACCAGAGAAGAAGCGGCCCCCCAACCCCCCCGACCCCCCCGACCCAGGAAACTCACCCCCCCAACCCAGGAAACTCACCCCCCCAACCCAGAACATGTACAGCCTCTGGGCTGGCTGCCATCCCTCGACCAACACTGAAATGAATGGCTTTAAGATTCTCAAATGGAGGGTTTTTTAGATGCTAAAATGGAGGGTTTTTAAGACGCTAAAATGGAGGGTTTTTAAGACGCTAAAATGGAGGGTTTTTAAGATGCTAAAATGAAGGGTTTTTAGGGGCGTCGGCTGGAGACACACTGTAAATATTCGGCTGTGAAAATGGCAAACCCAAGAGGAGATGTCTGGGGACAGAAGAGAAAGGTAATCCATCACCGGGTGACAGGGAGAAAGAGGAGGAGGAGGAGGAGGAGGAGGAAGGGGGACAGCGGCTTCCGCTAGACCAGCTGTCGCCTCTCTCTCCATTTCTCACTTCATGTAACTTGCATGTTTTTCTCCTCTGGCTTTCTGAACGATATTATTACTATCACTATCTGACTCTGGCTCTGTGCTGGAGAAACGAGATAAGAAGACGCACAGCGACCGTCCGAAATTGAATTCTGCCCAAATCTGGCAGTGATGAAGTGGTTTTTATGCTGCACGCAATTGTCTCTATCACACATCCTGTCCCGGCTTATTAAAGCCGCTGCTTTACTCCAGCAAGCCCAGTCATTCCTATTTTAAATAACACAATTGGAAAACAAAATTCACTATCGTGTCTCTTTATCTTCACAATGAGCTAAAGAGGAGGGGGGAGGGTGGGTGGGTGGGTGGGGGACGGGGGGGGGGGGTCTGGAGTAGGCTGTAATGAGGTGGCTTTCTCTCCAGCTAATGCACACCAAACAGCATGCCAGCCCGTCCCCGGTCCCCAAATGAATTTTATTTTGCGTGGTTCTTAGTAACAGGATAACTTGGCTGGATAGCAGTGGCTTTTGGGAAGAGTCAGCAAAGTTAAGGAGACCTTGCCCCCCCCCCCCACCCCCCATTGTGAAAAAGGGGTGGAAGGAGGGGGGGGGCTGGGTGAGAAAGGAGGAGGAGGAGGGTGAAGTAGTGTGCGTGTGTGTGTGGGCGTGCGCACGCGTGTGTGCGCGCGCGTGTTTGTGTGTGGGCGTGCGCGTGTGTGGCCGTGTGTGGCCGTGCGTGTGTGTGTGTGTTGTGTGTGTGTGTTTGTGTGTGGGCGTGCGCGTGTGGGGGCGTGTGGCCATGTGTGGCCGTGCGTGTGTGGCCGTGCGTGTGTGTGTGTGTTGTGTGTGTGTGTGTGCGCCCAGGCAGACAGTAGCAGTAGGAGTGTCAGACTCGGTGGAGTGAAGGGCATCTTGGCTGATTCTCGCGTCTCTGTTTGCAGTGTTTATGACACTAATTATTTTCCTTCGGTCGGCACTTACACTGGTGATGGGAAAAGCACAGAGCTCATAAACTTTATTTAGCTCTTAATTTCTGATGCTTCTTTTATTATTATTATTTTTTTACAAGGTAACAAAAAATAACTTTGGAATAGTCAGAATGAATGCTATAGTCTTACCTTGAGAAATGTCTTCGGGGCCAGTGACAGGTCTGCAGAGTGTATTTTATCAGACTTAATTAGTCCAGGAAAATGGCCTCTCGTTAGACTCTAAAATGAAAGCAAGTCGACGGATGATCCGGCGAGGGCTCCACTTCACCACTTAACTCGTTAGCAAGTTTATCATAAAAATGAAAATATTTAAGAGTTCATTATGGATATGGAGGTACCCACACATGCTCCACATAATTACACATTTCTGAAATAATGGGGTTCATTTGAATTATTTTTGGCTTTACAGCAGATTTGTTGCTAGATTCGTCTTGCCCATAGACGTGAGACGAGGCCTAGTTGAGTCTTTTTGCTGAACCAATCGAACCCATAAGAAGATGCTGCAGAAGTGACACTGTTGGATCAAAAGATATTTTTTGAGGTAGAAAATTAATGAATGACATTCACTGTTTGGGCCCCTATTTAGAAATGACATTATATATACGCTATACTGTATATAATGCTTTTTGTGAACGGTCCTTGTTGTGGGGTGTGGGTGGACACTGGGGTGAGCTTCAGTACCTCAGTCTGCAGTGTCTGTTACTGCAGAGATGTGGAGGCCTTCTGTCTTTCACTGAGAGAGCCAATCAGAGCAGGTCCTGTGACATCAGCAAAACGCGCCACCCTGACTGCCGTCGGCCATCTTGTGTGTGTGTGTGTGTGTGTGTACGTGTGTGTGTCTGGGGGGGGGGCGGTATGGCATTCCAGCATCTTTACATAACTCCGCATCAATGCTATTAAAATGTAACAGCCTTGTTACATACCAAGTCAGCCAAGCCATTAAAACGGAATACCCACACTATATATGCGACACAGCATATACATACATAACTTTGCAGAAATGTTATTAAAATGTAATAGCTGCTTTATATACAAAACTCTACATAAATGTTACCAAAATGTAGGAGCCGCCTCACACACAAAACTCCGTAGTAGTGTTATTAAGACGCAACAGCCTCGTTATACACAACTCTGCAGAAATGTCATTAAAATGTAACATTCACATTATAAAGTGGCTTAGCACTCCACTTTGTAGATTTTCATCCGTTCAAATGTAAGAAACTGGCCATTTTCAGTGAACGGTGATATTGAGCATAATGAAAAAAAGGTGCATGAATAATGAATTATGAATAAAAATGAGCATTGGGTTCAATGCAGGAGTCAACGGAAGGACTGTAAGCACGGAGCCCGTAACCCCTGACAGTCCCTAGGAGAGAGAAGCACAGCTACACAAACCTGGAGAACACAAACCCGGAGAACACAGGTACACACACCTGGAGAAGGAGAACACAGGTACACAGGCCCAGAGAACACAGGTACATGAGTGGGAATTAACAAAAGGTGAATTCTGCCTCTAGAACCAGCAATATTTACTAAACTAGCCAATTCTCCTCATTATACATGCCTATTTTGTTCCAAGTCTGAGAAAATTTACCACAAAGTAAACAAAACTGAGAGAGAGAGGGAGGGAGAGAGAGATTTTTGTAAAGTCTAGTAGCTCTCCTCCAGTAACAGTCTCCAGTCTCCTCCTTCTCCCGTGTCACGACGGTTTCAAAGACCGCTCACAGGAAAGTGACAGCCAGGTGATCTACCCAGGTAAATATTTAAACGGCATCCGTGTCAGAGACTCAAAGCCACTGTAATTACACGGGATGCAGGAGGAAGAGACTGCTGCATGCGCCTGGGCTGCCTGAGAGCTTTAATGTGACAGTCTGTGCTCTAGCCCCTCTTAGCAGTCTGTTAGCAGCAGCTAGCAGTCTTTCACCATGTAAACAGAGTGCAGTTTCTCCCCAAACACAGCCCTCAGCCAGAGGAACAGCTGACAGGAAGAAAGGGAGTCCCTGTTTCCTCTCTCCAAACAGGATCCAGCCATGGCTGAAATGACAGCTTTGCAGGCTGATCTATGAGGATGTGAAAAACAGCGTAAGTGTTTGGTTGGATGTGAAGGACCGAAAGTCCGTCGTACGCCCAACAGAAACAACTTTTAACCTTGCCTTTCGCGGCTGAAATGATCCGTCTAACTCAAGCACGCCTCTGTTTTAAATTTAGGTTGCTTCTCATTTAAATCTGTGGAACACTCTTCATTCATCAGCCATTTTAGAAGAGTGTGTTTCTCTTTGTTGTTCATATTCCACTCTTACTGTTACGGCAAACATGCTCGATTCTTTTGTGTGTATGCATGCGTATCTTTGTGTGTGGGCATGTGTGTGTATGTGTTCAAATCTGTGGGTGTGTGCATGTTGTACGTCGCTCTGGATAAGAGCGTCTGCTAAATGCCTGTAATGTTATGTAAAAATGTAATGTAATGTCTGCATATCTGTGTGTGTGTGTGTGTGTTAGGAACCTCTGGCATTGGTTTCATAAACATCCACTGCCTCACAGTACCTGCAAACCCTAATGCCCCCCCACCCCACCCCCATGTGAAAAGCAACCAGGTCCCAGATTTCAGTAGAGTCCCTTTCCCATGATGCACTTCCCTTGGAGGGGGTTTGAGTGTGGACGCTCCTCAGGTAGGCGGGGTGCAGTGTGACACAAGCACATGAAAGCAGCGAGCTTGGTCGCCATGGCGCAGATCTAAAGTTAGAGCGTGCTCAGTAGCGTGCTCGGTAGCGTGCTCGGTAGCTTGCTCGGTAGCGTGCTCTGTAGCTTGCTCGGTAGCGTGCTCGGTAGCGTGCTCGGTAGCTTGCTCGGTAGAGTGCTCGGTAGCGTGCTCTGTAGCGTGCTCGGTAGCGTGCTCGGTAGCTTGCTCGGTAGCGTGCTCGGTAGCATGCTCGGTAGCGTGCCCGGTAGCGTGCTCTGTAGCTTGCTCGGTAGCGTGCTCGGTAGCTTGCTCGGTAGCGTGCTCTGTAGCTTGCTCGGTAGCGTGCTCTGTAGCTTGCTTGGTAGCATACTCGGTGCTCTGTAGCGTGCTCGGTAGCTTGCACGGTAGCGTGCTCGGTAGCGTACTCGGTAGCATGCTCGGTAGCTTGTAGGGTAGCTCTTTGCTTTGGTCGCTCTTAAAAAGCACTCTTTCCCACAGGCTTCAGGCTATCAGCAGCTGGACGCATTGAAATTACTCAGAGCTAAATCTGCTCTCCTGCCTCTTTCAGCAGAGAAGAGCAGCCCCAGCGTATTTCAGTCCTTCCTCCCCGCCCCCGCCCCCACCTCCACCGAGATGAGGGGGTATCCATCTATCCATCTCCTTGCTCCTTGGCCCTTTCAAAGATGTAATAAATAAATCAGCTTTGGAAAAGGCCATCAAGGGCCACTGCTGCTGGTTCATAACTCATTTTCCTTATTTCCAGGGGTGAGCAGCATGCTGTTATATCAAACCGGTTACTGTTTATGGCCTAGTCATTTAAAAAGAGCAAACAAGAGCCAGCCTGGAGCTAATTCAGATGAGCCATCAAATGCCTCCAACAAAACAAGGCTGGGCCAGCCTAGCTGAGCCAGACCCTGGGGACTATCAGGGGGAACAATCTCTCATAGGCCAGCCTAGCTGAGCCGCACCCTGGGGACTATCAGGGGGAAAAATCTCTCAGAGTAACTCAGTAAGTAAGTGTACATAATGGATCTTCTGGCCATAAATGGTACTGCACCCTTGTTTTCCCACAAGTCCCAGAAGACACTCTCTCTCCACTGGATCAACGAGACCTAAAGTCAGTGCTTTATTCAGTGAAATATAATTTTTTGAAAATAAGAAGTCATGGCCCCAAATGTAGCAGTAATTACACCCATCTTATGTGCTGATTTAAACAAGCCTCTTATGAATCTTAACTGAGTTTGTCCAAGTCCTTTGCTTGAAGTAGACTGCTTCCTTGGGAGCTGACCCCATGCAAGCAAACACATCTATCATATCTATCAAATTAATATCTGTTTAAATTTAGATTAAAATTGGTTTCTGAGGAAGACTATCCTCAGTCAAATCCAAAGCTGTTTGTGGGGCATTCTCATAACCACGCAGCTTATGATGGCCCACACACCTGCGCCCACCAGACTGAAAGTTTTCACCAGATGTCTTATTTTCTTTTTCACCAAAGCCCATCATATTTTCAATCATTGGAAGTCTAGTTATCAACCAGCCTAAAATGGCATCTTATTGGCTGACAGAAAGAGAGGATCTATGCACTGACCTGTGGCTAGAAAAACCTGAATTATATAATGTCATGAGACCGATTTTCCAATTGGAACAGCTGGATGAAGGCCATATAAAAGACAGCTGGAAATCTCAGGACTTCCACTTTCCTGTAGGCGCTCGGGAATATGTAAATTCCCTACGGAAGAGTATTCCGGGCATTCAGACATCAGGGAATTCCAGCATTAGCCCCGCTCTAAGTGGGGAGTCCACAACAGTCCCTCGGATCCTAATTACTCTTTGTGTTCTGTCAGAGAGGTAATAAAGCCTTTCACTGAGACTGGATGCCAGGGACCAACTCTGAGCATCGGCCTGCACACTGCAACTGCAAAGAGACCCAGCACTTTAGCCATATATACCAACTGATAATCCCAAGAGTTCAGCATTTATAATGAGAATTAGTTCATAGCAAGGGTCGTGAGCAAATGCTTTAAACGCCCCATTGGGTTCCCTTTGCAGTTTGGATAGGAGGAGAAGGGACTCAGCCTCGGGAACAATCTGCAGTGATTCCTTCACCCATAAAAGCAGCTGAGACCTGTAGACGCATGATTACTCTCAACCTGTTTGGGTTTACATTCCTTGATTAACAATAAAGCAACTCAATGGATAATCAATGCTATTGCTTGAAAAAAACACCACCACAAAAGACAACTGGTAATCAGTACACCCATCGGTACAGATTATTCAGTGAATGAATGAATGGTTTGATTCATCTGCTCCATACTGCTAACCCAGTCACTATTTCTCCTGAGAGCAGGCTAACAAAGCAGAATATTCCCACAGAGCAGGCTAACAAAGAGGACTATTCCCACAGAGCAGGCTAACAAAGAGGACTATTCCCACTGAGAGCAGGCTAACAAAGCAGACTACTCCCACAGAGCAAGCTAACAAAGCAGACTATTCCCACAAAGCAGGCTGACAAAGCAGACTATTCCCACAGAGCAGCCTAACAAAGCAGACTATTCCCACAAAGCAGGCTAACAAAGCAGACTATTCCCACAGAGCAGGCTAACAAAGAGGACTACTCCCACAGAGCAAGCTAACAAAGCAGACTATTCCCACAGAGCAGGCTAACAAAGAGGACTATTCCCCCCTGAGAGCAAGCTAACAAGGTAGACTATTCCCAAAGAGAAGGCTAACAAAGCAGACTATTCCCACAGAGCAGGCTAACAAAGCAGACTATTCCCACAGAGCAGGATAACAAAGCAGACTATTCCCACAGAGCAGGCTAACAAAGAGGACTATTCCCCCCACAGAGCAGGCTAACAAAGAGGACTATTCCCCCCACAGAGCAGGCTAACAAAGAAGACTATTCCCCCCACAGAGCAGGCTAACAAAGAGGACTATTCCCCCCACAGAGCAGGCTAACAAAGCAGACTATTCCCACAGAGCAGGCTAACAAAGAGGACTATTCCCCCCACAGAGCAGGCTAACAAAGCAGACTATTCCCACAGAGCAGGCTAACAAAGAGGACTACTCCCACAGAGCAAGCTAACAAAGCAGACTATTCCCACAGAGCAGGCTAACAAAGAGGACTATTCCCCCCTGAGAGCAAGCTAACAAGGTAGACTATTCCCAAAGAGAAGGCTAACAAAGCAGACTATTCCCACAGAGCAGGCTAACAAAGCAGACTATTCCCACAGAGCAGGATAACAAAGCAGACTATTCCCACAGAGCAGGCTAACAAAGAGGACTATTCCCCCCACAGAGCAGGCTAACAAAGAGGACTATTCCCCCCACAGAGCAGGCTAACAAAGAAGACTATTCCCCCCACAGAGCAGGCTAACAAAGAGGACTATTCCCCCCACAGAGCAGGCTAACAAAGCAGACTATTCCCACAGAGCAGGCTAACAAAGAGGACTATTCCCCCCACAGAGCAGGCTAACAAAGCAGACTATTCCCACAGAGCAGGCTAACAAAGAGGACAGCAGGACACAGAAACACTAAAGCCCTATTTGAGCACTATTCGCATATCATCACTCTGCTCATTCAAGTGCTGCTAAAGCGCTATAAATTAAAAGCCACGTGCAGAAATATAAATAATGATGATCAGAAATTACATCAGAGGACTATAATCACGAAAGAACGGAACCGTGTGATCACCAAATCTCTTTGTTCCTTAGAATAATTGGAAGCCTCACTTCAAATAAATCTGGTGAATTATTGCTGACCTGTGACGCGGCTGCATCAAAGTGAATATATTTGGGATAATGAGACCTAATAACTTCCTCTCTGCTCACCTTTAACTGCTTACTGCCCACAGGCCCGAAGTCAAAATCTGCCAACCAAAAAACAACTGAATCTTCCCCAAAGCGCACGTCAACATTGTGTCTGTGAGCCGCTCAGCCCACCTCCAAACGGGTCAGCCTGGAAAGCAGAGGGTGAGGCTGACCTTTCAAACACACCAGCTACCTGATGTCTTGTGAGTTCCCGGTCAGACTCGATATATTTCAGCAGAGAGCAACGCTGTCCTGTTGGCACAAGTGACCTTTTTAAAAGCAGCACTGTCACCCCGCTGCAGATGAATCTGTAAAAGCTGCTGTTGAGGAATCGCCGATTGAGCGCAGCGTTCTGCAAACTGACCTTTTCCCGGAGGTTTTTCTGTTTGTTTCTCTGGGTGCCGTCAGCCTCCATCTCTGACCTGCTTATCCGCTCGTCCGGACTGAGGGACGCAGCGCGTAACGGGAAGGCACAGTTATGACAGCTCAGGCAAGATCAGCAAATGAAGGCATTAATGCTCTTTTATCTCTGTTGACTCCATTCCGATCCTCATTTGGAGAGAGCTGTGCCAGGGGCACGCCCAGCCCCCACCCCCCCACTATCCCTCCTCCCTCCTTCATTAAACCTCAATAGAGGGGCCGACCTGTTCGCTCGAGCGACAGATTTCATCGACATTTTGGATGCCCACCAGAAGAGGCACTTAACCAGACAGGCCATCTAATCCTCCTCAGATGGCACCACTAATGGGCAGAAGGATTCTGGATGACAACAGGATGTGACATCATTCTGCATGGCATTTCAGTTCAACCATCTAGAGCCATACCCTGGGAAACCGAATCACTAATCGTGTTGCTACTGGATTTGATCAGAGACCATGTGGCTCATCCATAAGATTCACTCCCTTTTTAGACATCCTGACATGTATCAAAATGATTCATTGATTAAAAAAAAGAACATCTTGACTGCATCAGTGTTCATGGACTACAGCAAACCTAAATCATTTCAGATGTGAAAATATCACCTGCCAATCAGTCAGAGGGGTGAATGCCTGCTGTGTGTGTGTGTGTGTGTGTGTGTGTGTGTGTGTGTGTGTGTGTGTGATAAACATGGTTCACCAGCTCTCATAATAAACACACCTGGTCTGGTACGGGCATTCAGTCAGTATATTATCATTCTCTATATTATCCATTATCACTCTTTATCACTCCCTGTATCATCCATTATCGCTCTTTGTATGATGCACTATCCCTCTCTGTATGATCCATTATCCCTCTCTGTATGATCCATTATCCCTCTCTGTATGATCCATTATCCCTCTCTGTATTATCCATTGTGTTACTGCTCTTACTGCTATGCTTCCACTGCTTCTTAAAGAAACCAATTTATTGAATTTAGAAAAACACACTTTCTGCCTACAACCTCTGAAATAAATGAATTAAGTATAAAACAAACTCCATTAGTATAAAACAAACAGAAATAATTAGGCCTATAGGCCTTTACATTAAGGGAAATGAAAGACATGCTATGGTGGTGTAGGCTATTGTCTTTTAATACACCGTTTTATGTGTCCTGGTTTTAATGCGGAATATCAAACGGATGGGTACGTTTCCTGCAGCACTCAATAGCTGATCTGATCTGAATACTCACTGCACAAGTGCACATAAACGTCCTCACTTGTTTTTCCAATAAAGTTAAGGAGATTAACTGAATACTTTCAATTACAAAACCATTAGCTCACGTTCAGAACTCTGTCACTCTTCCCCTCTCTCCTGCTAGCGCCCACCGGTGGTTAAAAGCAGAGACTACATCTCCTGGCAAGAAGGGGGGGGGGGGGCACATGTAGAAGAGAGCATGTTTTAGAATCTGCATAAATGATAGCACACACCATCACAGTAGTTATTCATTCTATAATTGGAAACACAACTGTTTTTAAGAGGACAACATTCATTTGAAACGAAACAGGAAAAGGGTATTGAAATGTTTGGCTTTTTAAAATCAGCAGTATAATGGATATATTGTTGATGGTGACAGCCTCCCATTCAGACAGGAAAAATGTTCTGGCTGGTTCATAAATGTCAGACAGTAAATGTACTTGGCCAGTTTTAGGATAAGAATTAGCCAAGGACACCTCCTGAATTTTCCTAGCAACTGCTATGGTCACTTTTACTTGCTTAGCTGACTTTTTGGAATTCCGAAGTAGATTGAGAGTTCCACCAATGCTTAAGTCAATGGAGATCATTAAAAATGTTGTTTGTAAAAAGTATTAATTGCAAAGCTTAACAAAGCAGCAGTAAGCTAACCCTGAGAGAACTTGAACAGATTTTCCAGTAAGAAGAGATGAAAACTGAAGTTTCCCCACAGGTGGACGGACGGATGAGTGGATGGATGGATGGATGGATGGATGGATGGATGCACAGATAGCTTCTATCAGGGGGAGGCACAGCTGGTAGGTGCTTTCACCCCAAAAAAGGTTCAGTTTGAGCATTCGACTACAGAATAAAATATTCACTTGAACTGTACACAGTCAACACAATGGGACACCACTGCATAACACTTCTGCAAAGCGTGATATAAACACACGGTTCAGTCTGTGTTCCTCAACAACAGGCCATCAATTTCAGTGCTTCTCCGTCTCATTGTTTTACAGTGCTTCACAGTTCCAGTGCTTCTCATTCCCTGTGGTTCTCGGTCCTGATTTTACAGAAGTGCTTTCCCAGGTAGCTCTGCCAGTGCACCTCGGAGGGGCGGGGCCAGCCCAGCACGGGACTCCGCCTCCCAGCCCTTCCTCATCACCGAGTCAAACAGAACCAGTCTTTCCACACGGCACAAGCCACAACGTCTAAACAGCATCAAATTCACACCCCTACTACAGCAAAGTTCACCTGCTGCACAGAAATATATGAGCTGAGATCTCTAGTCAGAAAGTCTTTTAAAAAGTCAGCACGCCAACTTTTAAACAAAAAAGAGGAATCTGGCCTTGGGGTTTTAGGGAGGTGTAAAGAAGAAGAGAATAATAAGAGGAAGGTGGGGGAGGTGAGGAACTTCACAACCGTTTCTCCAAAAACAGGCTTGGCTGCACGGATCGGTGGCCTTTGATGCCGGAGCAGAGGAAAGGGTTCTCTGGAGAGACGCTAAGATGCAGAGAGGAGGAAAGGAGGAGGAAAAGAAGAATCAGCCTTCAAAGCACACAGAGCGTGCTCCACACCCCCCCCCCCAAATCTCCCACAAAAATAACCGAAATAAAGAAATATAAACCTGCCGAAACTACGTGGCAGAACTCACATCAGAGCGGATGAAACAGGAGCGATTTATAAAGCCAATCACAGGAGAGCTGTGTCATGTGACCCCACATTATGAGCAGCCAATGAGGAGAGAGCAGCACACAGTGAGAGCAGACTGGCAGCCAATGGGACGCTGTTTAAATAAGGCAGCGGGGGGGAAGCCAGGGCCCCTGATCACGGGCGTCAGAACGGACCCAGGCGCTCCCCAATCCCCCGGCCTTCGTCCCGTCTGCACAGCAGAAAGGGCAGAACGTTTCTGGCCTGGAACAGGTCGTCTCCTCCGCCTCAAACAGCACAATCTGGCATAAACGCTCCAGAGATGCAGACTGAACCGAGGGACGCGATCAGCAGAACACAGGCTCTTCATATCAGTGCATCACCATGGGGGGGGACTACACACTGGAGATTAAACATGCACCCTAAACACAACCTGTTATTATTATTATTATTATTATTATTATTATTATTATTATTAATAAAAAGGCCTCTACAACATCACACAGTGGCTCTACACTGTCACATAGTGGCTGAGCCTCGAGTTCAGATGAAGGTCACAGAAATCAGAGCGAGATCACAGCTTGCAGGAAGTGAATAATGTCTCCAACAGTCGCTTCCTGCCGGGAGGCGGCGGCAGTTCGTTAGAGCGGTGGAGCGCGTGGCGGAGCGAGGGGGCAGGGTGAGGGGGCAGGGTGAGGACACGCTCCGTTCAGAGGTCTCGTCCTCACACGAGGTGCGGCATGCTAATTACTGACCCCCCGAACCCAACCGGCTGTCCCCCTCACACACAGCAGCTCAGTAGCAGCCTGCACGCCCCCCCACACACACACACACACACACACACACACTCACGCGCACGCCCCCCCGCACGCACGCGCACGCGCACGCACGCGCACACACACACACACACACACACACACACACACACACACACACACACACACACACACACCCCCCACACAGACACACACACACACACACACACACACCCCCCCCCACACACACGCACGCCCCCCACACGCACACACAAGCACACGCATACACGCACACGCATACACACGCACACACACGCACTGCCTTAGCCCTCACGACACAGCAAGAGGCCTGCTGCAATTATTACACATATTCTACAAATATAATTATGAGTGAGAGCATGTGAGCATGTGAGTGTGTGTGTGTGTGTCCGTGTCCACACAGCAGAGCGTATGCCTTGCGTGGCCTTCCGGAGTACAATTAAAATGAGAGAAAGCTAAATCAATGAGCAAAGATATGCCTTATCATTATCCATTAGCTACTCCGCCTGCCCCTTTTAAAAAAACTTCAGAAGCAATTTGCAGTAATGCTAGGGCCTGTAATTCTGCTGCTGTCTGCTGCTGCTATCGACAGGGGTTGTAATTGCCATTTTGCTCATAGGTGATTGATAGGAACATAAAGTAACGAGGGGGGAATAATGATGTCAGACAGAAGGATGGACTTGCTCACAGTGAGCTTCCTCAGGATGCTCTACACTGTACCCCCCCCCCCCCCCCCCCCCCAAGATGATCCACATCCCTGTGTGTGTGCGTGTGTGCGCGTACGTGCTGCATGTGTGTGTGCATGTGGGGGGGGGGGTGGACTCGCTCAATAGCTCTCTGCACAGTGTGCTTACACTGCACCTCACCCCCCCCCCCCCCCCCCGAGATAATCCACGTCCCTGTGTGTGTGTGTGTGTGTGTGTGTGTGTGTGTGTTCTGCATGTGTGCGTGAATGCGTGAGTGAATGTACCCGCCATAAGGAGCGTTATTATCAGAGTCTCTGGCAGTGTGTGGGGTGCGTTCGCCTGCAGAAACACTCACCGTGCCGAGCTCTACCTGTCTGAACACCTGAACACTCAGCGTGCCGAGCCCCACCTGTCTGAACACTCACTGTGCCGAGCCCTACCTGTCTGAACACTCACTGTGCCGAGCCCCACCTGTCTGAACACCTGAACACTCACCGTGCCGAGCCCCACCTGTCTGAACACTCACCGTGCCGAGCCCCACCTGTCTGAACACTCACTGTGCCGAGCCCCACCTGTCTGAACACTCACTGTGCCGAGCTCTACCTGTCTGAACACTCACCGTGCTGAGCCCCACCTGTCTGAACACCTGAACACTCAGCGTGCCGAGCCCCACCTGTCTGAACACTCACCGTGCCGAGCCCCACCTGTCTGAACACCTGAACACTCACTGTGCCGAGCCCCAACTGTCTGAACACTCACTGTGCCGAGCTCTACCTGTCTGGAGCCACTCTGCTATTCATGCCCAACAAGCACCCCTACTGTTACCCCAACCTGGGTTAAAAAGCCCATAAATACCTCTTTCCTCACACACGCCTGAAAATAAACACAAACACACACACGCACGCACATACATACATACACATACACACACACACACACACACACACACACACACACACACACACACACACACATATAAGCACACACATGCACAAGCTAGAAAAAATCCTAGCACAAACAGATTCTGTGATTTCCCGATTGACTCTTTCAAAGGGAGAATATCAAAAGAAATGAGTTTTAGTTTCTGCATGCTTATTGGAATCCTGCGCTGCTTTCTCCTGGCCCAGCGATCAGGACCGAACCAAAGGGCTCCAGACACAAAGCAGCCATAATCCTTTTTTGTTATTTCCTGTCAAATACATTCGATTCCTCTGACATTATCAAGGGCCTTTTTCTCTCCTCTTTCCTGGGAGTAATAAATCATACAGGAGTCAACGGCATCACGAAATGCCACACTCACAAACAGCCCCCACCCATCCCCCAGCCCCCACACCACCCCACGCCCCTCCCAGCCCCCCTCGCCCCATGCCCCCCGCCCTGTGCCCCTCCCAAAGCCCCCATCTCAGCCCCCAGCCCCTCCCAGCCCCTCCCAGCCCCTCCCAGCCCCTCCCAGCCCCCAGCCCCCCAGCCCCTCCCAGCCCCCCAGCCCCCCAGCCCCTCCCAGCCCCTCCCAGCCCCCCAGCCCCTCCCAGCCCCCAGCCCCTCCCAGCCCCTCCCAGCCCCCCAGCCCCTCCCAGCCCCTCCCAGCCCCCAGCCCCTCCCAGCCCCCCTCCCAGCCCCCAGCCCCCCGCCCCTCCCAGCCCCCCGCCCCAGAGAGGGCCACAGCGGCAGGCCGAGCTGCCATTACCGTGGAGCACACAGAGGGTCCATCATCCTGGCCTCCAGGGAGCTTCCGCCAGCCATCCTGACAGACTCAAGGCCTCCCTCTCTCTGTCTCTCTCCCTCTCTCTGTCTCTCTCTCTCTGTCCCTCTGTCCCTCTCCCCCTCTACCCCCTCTCCCCCTCCGCACACAGGGCGCACCCCCTCACATGTGGCCCACCTGCCGATAGGAGCTGATGGATTCAGCCGCACCTGCAGCAGGAGGAAACCCGCCGTGGTTAACTGATGGCGGTCCGCGGCGGCTCCACAGAACACTGGCCTGCCGATGCTAACTCGATAAACTTAATTAAACCGCTCAAAAACCCTGTCAGCTCCCAGAGACCGAGAGGCGGTCTGAGCGCGTGCGGGGAGCGGTCTGAGCGCGTGCGGGGAGCGGACTGAGCGCGTGCGGGGAATGGTCTGAGCGCGTGCGGGGAGCGGACTGAGCGCGTGCGGGGAGCGGACTGAGCGCGTGCGGGGAGCGGTCTGAGCGCGTGCGGGGAGCGGACTGAGCGCGTGCGGGGAGCGGTCTGAGCGCGTGCAGGGAGCGGACTGAGCACGTGCAGGGAGCGGACTGAGCGCGTGCGGGGAGCGGTCTGAGCACGTGCGGGGAGCGGACTGAGCACGTGCAGGGAGCGGACTGAGCGCGTGCGGGGAGCGGACTGAGCGCGTGCGGGGAGCGGACTGAGCGCGTGCGGGGAGCGGTCTGAGCGCGTGCGGGGAGCGGACTGAGCGCGCGCGGGGAACGGACTGAGCGCGTGCGGGGAGCGGACTGAGCGCGTGCGGGGAGCGGACTGAGCGCGTGCGGGGAGCGGACTGAGCGCGTGCAGGGAGCGGTCTGAGCGCGTGCGGGGAGCGGTCTGAGCGCGTGCGGGGAGCGGTCTGAGCGCGTGCGGGGAGCGGACTGAGCGCGTGCGGGGAGCGGACTGAGCGCGTGCGGGGAGCGGTCTGAGCGCGTGCGGGGTTAGGGAAGGCACGGGTGCTTCTAATGAAAGCGTTTCTTCACTCGGTTATTTAATGAAGTTCAGGCGTCCGCAGCACCTGCAGCTCACTCACGATCACATCGGCCAATCAATCAATCTCAATTTAGCGCTAAACACAACACGCCTGTCGCCATGGCGCTGTTTCACAGCAGAAAGGAAACGCAACAGACGCTACATAAACAGGAAAACACCGCCCACACAAGAGCACTGAGAGGCGCTATACGGCACTGGATTAAAGATTCACAACTGCGTGTGTGAATAATACGATGTTTCTAAGGGATGAGAGAAGTGTGAGTGTGTTTCAGGCCTTTAAAGCAGAGTGCATTTGATGTAGGATAAGAGTAAATAACAGGACAGGGGACATTAATGACCACTATATCCACACAAAACAAAACAACTTTCTCCTTCAGACGTCTGTTCCACAGAAACTTTGGTTACCTCAATGACGCACAACGTTTTGCATTGTGATGAGGTCTGGAACTACCTGACCATAAAAGGATGTGTCCCTTCCAGAAACTTAAAGCGCAGAAACAAAAAAAAAAAAACAAATCACCTTTAAAACAGATAAAAGCAAAGTAACTCAAAGTAACCAATGAGAGAGAGTCCTTCACTTCTGCCACCATCACTTTTGATTGAATACAGGCGGTGTCAAGGAAAAGAGCATGTCTGTTACACTGACAAAAAAAAATGTTTTTATGATTTTGAAGAAATGAAGCTTTTCGCCCAAATTTTCTGAGCAGCTGAGCCCATCCTGTTTGGCGTGTTGAGTTCAGACACGCTCTCCCGCCAGTCAAACCCGAGGCTGGGAGATGGCTTCATACGAGGGCTCATCTGCAGGCAGCTTCCAGCAGAAGGCTGGATTCATTAAATCTGCAGATCGGCACGGCGACACAGCAGGAATGGCCCCCGAGAGCCAGAAAGGCCGTCTCGCACTAATGACCTCATCAGTACAGGCCGTCTCGCACTAATGACCTCATCTGTACAGGCCGTCCGCAAACGGACCTTTCATATCACAGACAGGGCTGGGTCCACAGCTGAGAGGCGCTCCCGCGATGGACAGGAGGATTAGCGCCACGATCCGGACCAAACAGACCCTCTCACAGTCATACAAAACCTGAACAATTCCAAAGAAAGCAAATAGCACCATAAGTGATTATCCTGATGGCCTGCTGTTTCACAGAACTACGCACTTTACAAACCACCAGAGGCAGAAGCATTTCAAACCCACACAAAAATAGAAAGTACTTATGCTGAGAAATGAAAGGCAGTTCTGAGGGCACAGATAATGTTTTTACTGAAAAGCCGTAATGGGTGAAAAACTGGTCGAGCGTTTGTGAAAACATAAACGAACACTTAGGTTTTTAATCACCGGGCAGAATGAAATGTGCGACTGTAACAGGTGACACTGAGCCGGAACACTGAACCCCAGGTCAGCACGTCTGTTAAATATCATTACGGGGGAAAATGAGCCCTTCAGCCTCAGGAGCTGCAGGTTTGCAGCTTTAGCACAGAAACGAGCGCCCAATCAGGGAAGCAGAAACGAGCGCCCAATCAGGGGGGCAGACACGAGCGCCCAATCAGGGGGGCAGACACAAGCTCCCAATTAGGGGAGCAAGAACGAGCGCCCAATCAGGGGAGCAGAAACGGGCGCCCAATCAGAGGAGCAGAAACGAGCGCCCAATCAGAGGAGCAGAAACGAGCGCCCAATCAGGGAAGCAGAAACGAGCGCCCAATCAGGGAAGCAGAAACGAGCACCCAATCAGGGAAGCAGAAACGAGCGCCCAATCAGGGGGGCAGACACGAGCGCCCAATCAGGGGAGCAAGAACGAGCGCCCAATCAGGGGAGCAAGAACGAGCGCCCAATCAGGGGAGCAAGAACGAGCGCCCAATCAGGGGAGTAAGAAAGAGCGCCCAATCAGAGGAGCAGAAACGAACACCCAATCAGAGGAGCAGAAACGAGCGCCCAATCAGGGGAGCAAGAACGAGCGCCCAATCAGGGGAGCAAGAAAGAGCGCCCAATCAGGGGAGCAGAAACGAGCGCCCAATCAGGGGGGCAGACACGAGCTCCCAATCAGGGGAGCAAGAACAAGCGCCCAATCAGGGGAGCAAGAACGAGCGCCCAATCAGAGGAGCAGAAACGAGCGCTTTTCTCCCACGCCTGAGGAAGACATCACGAATGCTTCCTGACCCGAAATTACTGCTTTAATTACACATGCAAATCTGCCCCTTCTATCAAGCATCTATGCAAAGTGTTACTGCGAGACATTCAAACATTATCTCTGAGGCCGTCCAGGGGTGTGTGTGTATGTGTCTGTGTACTGTGTGTGTGTGTGTGTGTGTGTGTGTATGTGTGTGTGTACTGTATGTGTGTGTGTGTGTGTGTGTGTATGGCTGTGTGTGTGTATGTGTCTGTGTACTGTGTATGTGTGTGTATATGGCTGTGTGTGTGTGTGTGTGTGTGTGTGTGTGTATGGCTGTGTGTGTGTGTGTGTGTGGCTGTGTGTGTGTGTGTGGGGGGGGATGGGTGGTTGATTTGACCCTCTCTCTTCATCTTTGCCTTGTGTCTGTTCAGTGTGGTTTGCAGTTTTCAGGCAGACATTAACTCTCACCTCTGACACAGACCCAAGGGATAAAACAGGCTGTTCTCAGGAGAACCCTCTGTAATTACAAGGATGGTGGGGCTTAGCAGGAAGTGATGTCGTTCACGGTGGGAAAAAGCACCTGCTCAGACAGAAGTGTGAACAGGGTGTCGTGGTCTAATCCTGGCAGTCCCAGGGGTTACCAGCCCCCTGCAGGTTGAGTGCTGCAGTGGGGGTCAATGCGTTTTCAGTGGAAACTGCTGTCTGCTGACCTTAGAGAGATACAAGGAGGTCAGAGGATTCCTGGAGGGCCCAATAACCATCAGCTTCCATCAGCTGGAGCTCGTCTGTCTGCTCAGCTAGCGTAAGCGGCTCACGCGTATCTGCAGGGAGAAGAGTCATCTGCTGTCAAAGACCTGGGGCTCCAATCGCTTATTTTATCCGTCCTCATCTCCTCGAACCTCGTCTGACCCAGAAATCGATCAAGGTCCACCATCTTTAAGGACATTCTGATCCGTAAATGCTCCTCAGAGGAGTGAGGAGTGAGGAGTGAGGAGGATGCTTCAGCGAGGATCCATGAGTCATCACGATGCTGAAGCTCACTCTACATTCCCGCCATTTTGTTGACCCTCATGCCAGAACTCCATGTGCTTGTGTCACTCCGCCCCCGGCTGACCCTGGCTGTTCTCTGAACTGGGGGATTAAAAGGGGGGGAGGGGTAGTAAAGGGGTCGTCTTCTGCGGATGGGTGGGGTGGGGATGAGTGGGGATGGGTGGGGATGGGTGGGGCGGGGATGAGTGGGGATGGGTGGGGCGGGGAGGGCGAAGATGGGTGGAGTGGGGAGATGGGGCGGCAGGGGGCCAATTGCAGTATGGTAATCAGAGACTTAAAGAAGTGCCACACATTCATCTGACTCCTGCTGCACTTTACCGCCTGAATCAATAAGACTGAGGAATTCAATTACATATTTGCACTTCCCACAGCGAATGGAAATGAATGCACCCATTTCCAGCACAGGAACATTTGTTTTCTACAAAGCGAACTGTCCCAAAAACTCGTCCCGTTCTATTTGCCTTCTCAGAAATAACTAAGCAGACGTGCACCAGGCCCAAAGAGACTCATTTTTTCGCCTCCAAAAAAGTCATAAAGTGTAATGGGTTTTTTTGTCCCCAACTATAAAAACTTCATATGTTTATTGCCGCTCAGAGCGTTAGGATCAGCATGTCGGTCTGATCTCTCTGTTCATACTGAGTGAACAGCGGATTACCCTGAGGGATTAATAATCACACAGCTGCACGAATGAGAGAGAGAGAGAGCAGCCACTCATTCTGCATCAATCAGAGGGGCCTAATCAGTCTGAGCTGCACCAATCAGAGGAGCCTAATCAGTCTGAGCTGCACCAATCAGAGCAGCCTAATCAGTCTGAGCTGCACCAATCAGAGGAGCCTAATCAGTCTGAGCTGCACCAATCAGAGGAGACTAAGCAGTCTGAGCTGCACCAATCAGAGGAGCCTAATCAGTCTGAGCTGCACCAATCAGAGGAGACTAAGCAGTCTGAGCTGCACCAATCAGAGGAGCCTAATCAGTCTGAGCTGCACCAATCAGAGGAGCCTAATCAGTCTGAGCTGCACCAATCAGAGGAGACTAAGCAGTCTGAGCTGCACCAATCAGAGAAGCTTAATCAATCTGAGCTGCACCAATCAGAGGAGACTAAGCAATCTGAGCTGCACCAATCAGAGAGGCCTAATCAGTCTAAGCTGCACCAATCAGAGGAGACTAAGCAGTCTAAGCTGCACCAATCAGAGGAGCCTAATCAATCTGAGCTGCACCAATCAGAGGAGACTAAGCAATCAGGCAGGGAGCCAGTGGACACTGTCTGTGTGAGTCTGGTGCCTTTCTGTATGTGGTGCACAGAAAGGCTCCATAAAGAGTGTTCAGCTCCACACCTCCGCTAGCTGAGCACACGCGTTGAGTTAATAATGTTCAGATTAACTGCCCCTGACTGATGTGGCTGTGGTGAGAGATTCACTCCAATGAGCACAATGCTCAACACCTCAGCCAAAACAACCCCCAAACGCTCCTGTGTGAGACAGAGAGGGAGTTTGAGAGAGAGGTGTGTGAGTGTGAGAGAGAGGGAGAGAGGAGTGTGAGAGAGAGGCAGAGAGGAGTGTGAGAGAGGGAGAGAGGTGTGAGAGAGAGGGAGGGAGGAGTGTGTGAGAGAGGGAGAGGAGTGAGAGAGAGGAGTGTGAGAGAGGGAGAGAGGAGTGTGAGAGATAGGGAGGAGTGTGTGAGAGACTGAATGAGAGGAGGTGCTTGTGAGGAAGTGTTTCTGAATAAACAGTTTGGGAGGTGGGGAGCATGTGAAGGTGTGTAAGAGTGAAAGAGGAGGTGGTCAGAGGGAGACAGGGACAGAGGAGGTGCAGCAGTGTTTGTGTGTAAAACAGGGGCGCTGCGGGTAAAACGGGGGAATTGTGGGTAGGAAAGTCTGTGACCTCCTGCACCTCTCAGTGCAAATGGCTCCCTCAGCAGAAGCTGCAGCCACGTCGGCAGAACCACAGTTTATCCACGCTGGACGCACCCCCCTCCAAAAAACAAAAACTTCATCAGCAACACCTATGCACTTCCTCTTATGCACTTCTGATTGGACATAAATGTGTCCAATAAAATGAAAGCAGTGCACAGCTGGCCTCTTTGGTGCCCTCAGAAGACCAAAGACCCAACAGCGGTTTTTATTGCTGTTGCCTAGCAATGCCTCACCAAGCCACATATGTAAAAACGCAGATGAATATGAAATTCAAATAATAAGCTTGGGAAAAGAGGTATGAAAAACAGCTCCACACCGTAAGACATTAAAGACCCTGAGCAATTACTTTTTTATTGCATTTAAAGCGTTCATTAAGCCTCAAGGTAAAGATGCATACTTTTTTAGTGTTTATAACCAGGGAAAAAAATACAATTTCCTTATGATGTTATTTCAGCATTAGAGGTCTGTAAGCATATCCATGGTATGACACACGTGTGCGTTTTCTATGGATGGTGAGCGAGCACGATGGAGAGCCTGTTAATCCTGAGTCTGTGGAAACAAAAAACGTAAAAAATAAAAAATAAAAAATTGAAAAGGTGTTTTTCCCCCAGATAGTCTAGACAGTTTCAGGGCAGGGCTTTCTGAGTACGAGCGCGGCGCAGCGGTAATCTTCCGCGAGTTTAAGGAGCAGAGGAGAGGTCGTTGTCTGAATCCCGATCAGTGCTTCTGGGCTGTATTTAGTTTGGCGCGGCGTGTCGGCGAGTCCGCCGGTTCCTTCGCTCCTGCGCCACTCGCGCCGCTCGCCGATAATTGCGATGCAAATTTCTCATGCGGTTCTTTGAAAACCAATTACCATCTGGGTCGCTAAAAAAAACTCCCAAGCTCGGGCTGGCGACCAGCGCGGCGGAATGTATTTACAGCAGCATATGTCCTCATAGCGACTGGGGAATGTTTTAAAAAGGGAACACGTACCTGACTCTGTACGAAAATCTGTTCAGGCAGGAGCGTAATAAACACATCGCTTGTGCTGCACAAATGGCCGTCATTAGAGACAGATGAACCACGATGCAATCACGATAATGAGTAGCGCGGAAGGACGAAAGGTCCCATTGGCTCCTTTGTAGTTTACCTGAGTTTGAATAGCGTTCTTAATGCGGGTAATTTCCGGATATGACGTAATTTCCCCGTTGTTTGTAACGTGATTGTAGCATGCAATTTGTTTCACAGCATAACCGAAGCAGCAGGTGTCAGGAAGTAATTCGGAGAAATAATAGTCAAGTCAAGTCAAGACGATAGGAGTCAAATCATTGGGACTATAATTATTTCACCAATAGAGGGCACTTGTAGCGAAGTAAATTGCAGTGGTGACGCTCTGTCCTCTAAATGTCCTCGTTTGCTGCTGCCTTCAGGGCACATTGCTCAGCATAGTCCGACGTTTTCATCATTTATTAGTTCCCAAGCACTGGGATCAAAGCGCATTTCTCAGTTTTTCTACGGCCAAGATATAATTGCTGTAAAAATGAGTCAGACTTAACGAGCAGTTCACAGCTCAACAGCCTAAGAGCAGCTCAGAAACATCAGACTAAGGGTGCTCCAGCTCTGGAGTGCAGTGCATTTCAGGTCACTCCAGTGCCTCTGGATGTTCCAGGTTGATGCATTCTACTTTTGCTGATCACTTTAAGAAGTTCAAATGCACCTTTGGATAAAATCTAAACTTTTGATTTGACAACAAAAAAAAAAAACTTCACATAGGTCTTATTATTCCTTCCACTCGTCCGCGTTTCACAAAATTCAGCCCCACAACTCCAGCTAATGGGAGGATAGAATTAAGAAAAACATCTAAATCCTGAAACCAGTTACCACTGGGAACTGGAGACACTAATTAGGAAACGTATTTATTGTCACATGACACTCAAGACATCAGTAAAACATGCAGACGTATAATCTAAGTGCAGTAACGCACATCATCTGTACTCTAAGTGACCAGTGTTCTTTGGGGCAGCGGTATAGTGAAGAGGAATGGGCTTATAACCCAGAGGTTGCAGGTTTCATTCACAGCTGGGGCATAGCCAGTTGTACCCTTGAAGAAATTTCTTAACCCAAGTTGCTTTTTAAAAATATTCAGCTAAATAAGTAGATTGCATGTACAATGTAAGCTTGTATATATATAAGCACTTTAAAATGTTGATGAAAAGACTCAGCGGACACCTGATGCACAGAGTGGCGATATAAAGGTTTAAACTTTACAGTTCAAAGCTCTGACAGCTTCGTCTCCTCAGAAATGAATTAACTGGTGACCAGGCTGCCTATGTGCTAAACGCCTGGTAAAAACAGCCCCTTCAATGGGCCGAGTAGCCCCAACAGCTGCACCTGAATGTACATACTGTGCTATTTCCAGCAAAACAACCCCAGATCAGTTTCACTGCTTTTCTCCCTTCTGATCTTTCCCAGAGTTAAGAGAACAGGTGCATCTGTTCAACAGGCCTTACAGGAATTTCAAAGGCAACGCGATGTAAATACAGTATTAAAGTATATTCAGTATGGGCCCTGGTGATGGGGCTGTAGTTCTGCCTGAAATGGAGGACTTCTTCTCCAGATATCAGCCGGGTGAAATGGCGAAAGATTTCAGCTTCAGAGCAGGGGTCTGCAGAGGGATTTCCCAACTGTCTGAGAGGGAAATCACTCCATCTGAGCTGGTCTTACGCTAGTCTAATTTTGGTCTCACACTGGTCTCACACTGATCTCACGCTCATCTCACGCTGGTCCCACGCTGATCTCACCCTGGGCTCCCGCTGATCTCACGCTGGGCTCCCGCTGATCTCACGCTGGTCTCACACTGATCTCACGCTGGTCTCACACTGGTCTCACGCTGGTCTCATGCTGACCTCACGCTGGTCTCACACTGATCTCACGCTGGTCTCACGCTGGTCTCATGCTGACCTCACGCTGGTCTCACACTGATCTCACGCTGGTCTCACACTGATCTCACACTGGTCTAATGTTGGTCTCACGCTGATCTCACACTGATCTCACACTGGTCTCACGCTGGTCTCATGCTGACCTCACGCTGATCTCACGCTGGTCCCACGCTGGTCTCACACTGGTCTCACACTGGTCTCACGCTGGTCTCACGCTGGTCTCACGCTGGTCTCACACTGATCTCACCCTGGTCTCACACTGGTCTCACGCTGGTCTCATGCTGACCTCACGCTGGTCTCACACTGATCTCACGCTGGTCTCACGCTGGTCTCATGCTGACCTCACGCTGGTCTCACACTGATCTCACGCTGGTCTCACACTGATCTCACACTGGTCTAATGTTGGTCTCACGCTGATCTCACACTGATCTCACACTGGTCTCACGCTGGTCTCACGCTGACCTCACGCTGATCTCACGCTGGTCCCACGCTGGTCTCACACTGGTCTCACACTGGTCTCACGCTGGTCTCACACTGATCTCACGCTGGTCTCACACTGGTCTCACGCTGGTCTCATGCTGACCTCACGCTGGTCTCACACTGATCTCACGCTGGTCTCACGCTGGTCTAATGTTGGTCTCACGCTGATCTCACGTCTCACGCTGATCTCACACTGGTCTAATGTTGGTCTCACGCTGGTCCCACGCTGATCTCACACTGGTCCCACGCTGATCTCACGCTGAGCTCCCGCTGATCTCACGCTGGTCTCACACTGATCTCATGTTGTCTCACACAATGTGCTTTTCCTGCATCTTCGTTTGACTGACTGAACTGCATCATCATTGTGTTTTGCTTATTATTTAACTGTAAATCAAACACATCCTGGATCAACAACATTGCATCCAAGGTGTATCTGACCTTGTGTCTTTGCTCGCTTATTCCTCTTACACTCATCTAAAGTTCAGTTATTCCTGTAAATATACTAAGCTTAGCCTAAACTGATTTTGATAAACATCAAGTACATACAAATAATGTAATACAAAGTGTACTGTTTCAGACATCCAGTCAAACTGCTATTACACATTTTTAAGAGCTGAAACCTATTAAACAAAACAATTAATATCATTAATTTAACAGATTAATGTAATCTGATTTAGATTTCCCATCATTTTTCAGCGGAGTTGGTTCATTAATGCACATACTCCTGTGCTAATGCATATTTAAACAGGCAGCAGTTTACATGTTGAAGCAGCAATTAATTTAGTGTTGAAATTTTGTGCTGAAACTTTAAGAGCAGCGTGTAATTTAATGCGTCTCCTCTCAGGGCCGAATGCGAAACTAACGCTGCTCAGTTTTTATCTGCAGTCAGCTCGCCTCATCCCCAAACCCATAAATTCTTGCATTTTTAATAAACACCTTCAGCTTCCAATTAAGTGTTGCATTTAAACTGTAATGTTGAGGGGAGAATAGGACTCAAAATATTCCCTTAACCCCTCCCCCCCACCAAAAGAAAAGAATATAAATAAAATCAAAATCCCATCTGCTACGTCCCCAAACCCTGTCCCGCCTTTCTGGTCATCAGCTGCCCAAATTGATCCCCCGTGTCACAGTGGTAGTGAATTTCGGGGGGGGGAGAATTTGAATGGACATATTGCACACACCCATCACACAGCTGTTTGTCTCATTTGTACATGTTCTGAACTGATCTCAGAACACAGCTCTATAGAGATTTGAGTGCCCACTAAAGCAAAGAAAAACATTTAATAATAAAGAGAATGTCCTTGTTTACTCGAGTACCGTCTCCATAAATTCAAATATAATAGCTTTTTTTTTTTGTTTGTTGCCTTTTTCCATTTTTTTTAGGTTATGAAAACACTCTAATGAATTGCCTCTCTGTTGGGGATACCCAGATCAGAGGTACCCCAATCCCTTTTCTCTCTTTTATTTTACCCTCAAAATTAATTGCAGGACAATGACTGGCAAGCAAATACCCCCCCCCCTCCCCCTCCCCCCCCCCCCTTCCTCTCCCTGCTCCATAAATCTAGCAGGACAGTCATGGGGGTGGGGTTAAAAACGTCCAGCCAGCTGTTCTACAGTGGCAATAAAAGAATCATATGTTTTGGGCCGTCTGACATTTATGAAGATTGATCATTAAAATCCACACGGACGATCGCGGTGCACTCTCTATTCATCAGGATAATGAAGGCAGTGCTTCTTTAATAGCAGGATTTTGATACATTTAGCGAAAGGAAAAAGGACAGGGGGGGGATCGGCTCAATCGGAGAGGTAAATGACTGGCTGGCAAACAGAGGAGTTTTATTAGAAACACGGAAAATCAATCCTGAGCACCAGAACCCCGGCCTTCTGGGAGGAGAATTATTATAATGTACTTCACGAGCACCATGTTTTTATTTTCCCATTTGGCTTTTCCAGAACGTGGTGGGACTCTCAGGACAGAATCAGAGGTACAAATGCATCAGCAGTGGAGGTTGTTCATGACTCACAAACCTTCTGAACTCTCACAAGGAGAGATACACAAAATGGCTGTCCTTTCATAAATGTCTTAATTCCAAATGTTGGCAAAGAACTACAGGATGCGTGTACAGGAATCACACTGACCGTTTGCCCAATGAGAGCCCAGCGTTCTGCTACACACCTCGGTGAGGCGGAAACTGCTTTGTGTTTATAGCTGACTAGGAAAACTGCTCATTTCCACGGGTAAATAAGATGGAGAAAAACACAGGAACTGTAAAGCCAGCCAGAGTACTGGAACACCAGGACACAGTGGACATTATCCCAGCACTCAAACGGGTCTTTCTGGAACAATCTCTGGCCCGCAGGTCCCTGCTGTGTAATGAAGCCGAGCGGGGGGGCTGTTTCTGACAGAGAGAGAGAGAGAGAGAGAGAGAGAGAGACAGAGAGAGAGAGAGAGAGAGAGAGAGAGAGAGAGAGAGAGACAGAGAGAGAGAGAGAGAGAGACAGAGAGAGAGAGAGAGAGAGAGAGAGAGAGAGACAGAGAGAGAGAGAGAGAGAGAGAGAGACAGAGAGAGAGAGAGAGAGAGAGAGAGAGAGAGAGAGAGAGAGAGAGAGAGAGAGACTGACCCACACGGGCGTGCCAGAGAGAGAGAGAGACAGAGAGAGAGAGAGAGAGAGAGAGAGAGAGAGAGAGACTGACCCACACTGGCGTGCCAGAGCTGTGCCGTTGGGTCTGTTCTGGCCTGCTCCGGCCTGTTCCAAACAATCACAGCCAATCGGTTCTCTGCTTTCTCCTGTTTACTCCCTCTCCCTCCCCTGTCCTTTTCTCTCTCTCTCTTTGTGTTTGTTCTTATCTCTCCCTCTCTCTCACCTGTGTGACAGTGTGTGTGTGTGTGTGTGTGTGCGGGAGAGTGTGTGTGTGTGCACGCGAGTGTGTGTGTGTGTGTGTGTGTTTGTTTCAGCCACTTTTAGAGTGAACTGGTGAGTCAGGACTTTAGGCAGTGTAAGACTGCAGCAGTGCGTTTAAATCACACTGTTTATGAGCTGCAGAAGGAGCAGCACGCAGCTGAAAAGCGTCGTTTGCTTTGTAACTGCCGCAGCTGAGAGAAAAGCTACAGCTTCAGCGGCCCTCAGGGTGACATGGCCTGCTCTTCAATATGCGTCGATTTATAATCGATGCATTTATTAAAACGCGCCGCTGCATTTTACTGCCTGCATTACCCAGAATGCTGCATTACGCCAGCAGTAAAAACCACTCAGAGCTTCAGAGAGGCTGGGAGGCTTTTCCAAAACTAACTCTTAATGCAGCACAAAGTGGCAAGTTTCCCTGGAAACCCCAGAGCTAGCTATATGACGGAATTGTTCACGGATGCCTGGAGAATGTGAAATGGATGTGCGCAATATGGGTGGGTGGGGGGGGGGGGGGGGGGTTGTTTGGTGGAGGGGGGGGTTTGGGGGCGGTGTTCGGTTTTGGGGTGTGGGGGGGTGTTGGGTTTTAGGATGTGGGGTGTGTTGAGTGTGCCGGATGTTGGGAGCAGGGGAAAAGGATGTGGGTGGGTGTTTGGTTTTGGGGTGTGGGGGCATGCGGGTGGGTGTTGGGGTGTGTGGGGTGTTGGGTGGGGGCGGTGTTGGGAGCGGGGGAAGGGGGTGTGGGTGGGTGTTTGGTTTTGGGGTGTGGGGGCATGAGGGGGGGGTGGTGGGAGCGGGGGAAGGGGATGTGGGTGGGTGTTTGGTTTTGGGGTGTGGGGGCATGCGGGTGGGTGTTGGGGTGTGTGGGGTGTTGGGTGGGGGCGGTGTTGGGAGCGGGGGAAGGGGGTGGGTAATAGATGGTATGGGGACGGTGAGCCTGAGGTTGATTTACAGGATCAGGTCTAATTGAGCTCCTGGCTGGACGGTGAATACAGTGAGCACGCAGAGGGTCTAATTGAGCTCCTGGCTGGACGGTGAATACAGTGAGCACGCAGAGGGTCTAATTGAGCTCCTGGCTGGACGGTGAATACAGTGAGCACGCAGAGGGTCTAATTGAGCTCCTGGCTGGACGGTGAATACAGTGAGCACGCAGAGGGTCTAATTGAGCTCCTGGCTGGACGGTGAATACAGTGAGCACGCAGAGGGGAGAGGCCCTGATGGATCGCCGCGCGTTTCTGCTAACGGCGCTCGTTGGAGAGTAATGAGGGGGAGATGGGTGATGTAACCCGCGGGTGGGCTAGGGAGATTAATACCTGCGGAGGTT
The DNA here is from genome assembly GCA_039654925.1 of Anguilla pacifica. Lineage (NCBI taxonomy): Eukaryota > Metazoa > Chordata > Actinopteri > Anguilliformes > Anguillidae > Anguilla > Anguilla pacifica. The sequence continues at coordinate 4,307,470 of CM077286.1, forward strand.
ACAGGCTGGGGTCTGCACCACTGAAGCTCAAAGCTCCATCTCCTCTGAGTGATAAAGAGCATGGACAGACATTTCTCCCAGTGGTACTGCACCATGAAAGAGCCAGTCTGCAGCACTGAGACTGCTGCAGAGACACAGACCACTGCTCCATAGCTACGAGCTAATGTCAATGTGTAGCAACCAGCTAGCAGAAGCTAGCTAGCTAGCTGGCTGAGCAACATTCATGTTGTTCGGCCAATGTTACACTAATGTTAGCTCAGTTACAGAGGGGATAAAGTGAGAAACGTTACGTTATGAAATGAAATGAAGAGCCTAGCTGGAGCTCCACGCCGAGTTCCTGCACTTTATTAGTTTCTGCTCATCCTTCAAAAGGGATGAAAGACCAAACAGGAAGTGCCACCGCTGTGTTTGGCTCCAGTCAGAGGCTGCCATGTGCGTCACTACACTGACGAAGAGGTACTTTCATCCACAGTCACTAACTCAAATAAACTGCAAGGATTTTATTTACTTTTTACTGGAAAATAGTAGACAAGGTGTGTGTACAAATAATATTTGAAATGATATCAATCACTCAGGCATCTTTAGTCCTCATATTTTAAAATGAAATATGATCCCATAAACAGTGTATCACACTAATTATGCTTTATTGTGATGATTAAGTAAATTTGAAAGCATGCAGACACATCCTGTACATTTCACTGTTAAGGCCTAATTAGTGAATTACAAAGATTGCTAATTATGTGTCAAAACAATGGGTTGTCTGAAGTACAAACAAGTTCTCAAAGATGAGGTTTTAAATAAAAAAAAATCATAAATAAAAGTGGCAGAATGATGGATGCAGAGCCATCTGGCTGCCAGTGATTCAGTATGAAAAGCAAAATCTAGGAAATGGTAAATATTACAGTTATGAGCGTGTGTAAGTATAGCAGGGTAGAGGGACCCACACCGCTCTATCTGCAGTGGACTGGCGATATTTACTCATTTCCCTCACACTGAAAAGGATGCGGTCCCCGCCGCTCACTGTCCTTGGAGAGCGGACATTTCCAGGTGAGTGTGTGTCTGTGTGGTTGCGTGCCTGTGTGTGTGTGTGTGTGTGAGAGAGAGTGTGTGTGTGCGCATGTGTCTGTGTGGTGTGCGTGTCCGCGTGTGTGTGAGAGTGTGTGCGTGTGTGTGTGTGAGTGTGCTTGCGTGCCTGTGTGTGAGTGTGTGAGTGTGTGTGGGTGCATGTATATATGTGTGTGTTTGTGTGTGTGTGTGCATGTGTGCATGCGTGTGCGTGCATGCATGTGTATGTGTGTGCGTGCGTGTGCGTGTTAGTGTGTGCGTGCATGTGTGCTTGTGTGTGTGTGCGTGCGTGTGAGTGACAGTGTGTGAGTGTGTGTGTGTGTGTGTGTGTGTGTGTGTGTGGTTGAGGAAGGCTGGTATGACTCAGGGGAGTGCTGTGGTCAGAGATTAATTGCTTGTTGGCTCAGGACACCTGTAACTGACCTGATTATTGGGCTGATTACTCTACCCAGCGACAGTGGGATGCTGCCCCGCCCCAGGCAGCATTTGATTTAAACACAGTTCCCCTCACCCCCGATCCATTAACTCACCAGGGACCGCTGAGCCGCTTCAACAAACACATTACTAATATCACCGCTGGAGACCAGCACCATAAACACAATAAAGCAGAGAGCAGCGGTGTGCAGGGGCTGGGCTGGGGCGGCCAGGATACCCGCGCTTCAACTTCCTGTGAGCGACGTTCCTCTGTCTGCGGACGAGGACGGCTTCAAACTGGCCGAGGCATGATTAGAAACCGTGCTGAATGAGAAGCCCCAGCAATCAAAGACTCGCGGACCTGCAGGATTTCAGTCTGTTCCAATCTCGCCGTCTCTCTGAGGGCTGTTTCTTTCACAGGAACGCGGAAAACTCTCAGAGTTTAAAAAGGAACCTTCAACAGCTCACAGACGTTTCAGTACTTAACCCTGCATTACGGATTCATGTGTTTATCAAATATGCTTCCGTGTTTTCTGCTGAAGGCAACAGCTTGCGTGATGCAGTCTGGTTTGTTTCTAAACTGACAGAATTGGCCCTCACTCCGGGTGCTGATCTCTCAGAGCAGTCTGCCTGATGCCTCCTCAGTGAAGAAGTCTTTGGAGTCAGTGGAAAGGCCCTGACACTTTTCTGGATCAGATGATTTGATCCGCTGTTGCCATAGTACCCCCAGGCTGAGAGAGTCACCACCCCCTCCTCCTCCCCCCTAAAACTCTGTCTACCCCCCAGGGCCCTAAAGGAACCAGCCCCTGCCAGGGAGGCTGTTTCATCATCCAAACGTCTGATGTGCTGATTACATCACTACTCTGTAAAGCGTACGGAGGAACAAACTGAACGAGTTTAGCAGTGAGCTACAGGCGTGTTTTGATTTAAAAGATGACAGTGGAATGATCCCCCCGCCCCCACCCCTTCATGGCAGATCTGTGGTACGGCAGATTTCATAATTCAGATGTGAAGCTTGCGTTTGTAGGAAAAGATTTGTCAAGCTGTCAGATCAAAAAATAAAGAAAAGCAATCATAGACAGCTAATATTTATTTGGTTTAATTGCCTGTGTGGGCTTGTGTATAAGAAGCCTCACATAGCGACCCCAGTGCATCTCCTGTCTCAGTGTACACAAAAGCCCAGTGCCATCGAATAAGTCAGTACACAGGGGGTTCATCGCCACAAAACTCCAAACCAAATATTTTAAAAATAAGATACCATTTCCAACTACATTTATGTCAATGTGATAATTCCCCACTTAATTTGTTTTTTGTTAAAAGACACTAGTGTACACCTAATCATTCAACATCAGTAGTCACCAACCCTGTTCCTGGAAATCTGCTGTCCTGTAGGTTTTCATTTCTACTTTATCTCAATATAAAAAATATGATCATTCTTGCTGAATGCAAGCAGCTTTGTAATTAAAATGCAACATTAGAACATTAAATCTAAACATGTAGCGTTCTTAAAATGAATAGCAAGGATTACAATCAAGAAAAAAAAGCTCTCTTCTCTCCATAAAAACATTCAGGTTTATCCATCAGGTTTGCTCATATTGATATTAAAGTGAAATCAGCCGCCCTGTGCATTTCGTCCTTCAGTATTTTCTGGCGTGCTGACGTATGAACGGGTGTCAGAGACAGACGCCCGAGTCATCCATCACCGCCGTCTGCACTCTGAGGGGTACGGCGGAAAGCGAGCTGGCACGCGGGACGGGCGCGAGGAGCTGCGGTTCACCTGCGAGGGAGCCGGGTGCTAATGAGTCAGCTCCGCGTCAGTCCGCCTCGGCTCCATTACAGCTAAGCGCTTAACAGATTCACGTTCGCACCGCGCGGAATGAAATTACCGGGGGGGGGGGGGGGGTTATTTGCCTCCGTAACGTCAGTCTCTCGGTTACCTGCGGAGTTCTCACTCCAGGTCGGATGCGTCTGTGTTATTGCAGGGAACATGATCAATCGCGCAGTCAGACATGATTTAAAGTAGCGGTATCCACCAGCGGCGTCCTCCTCTGTCATCCCGGGGTGGCCTCTATTCGCTGAGATCAGAGGGTGCCGATTCATTTCCATAAAACACTCCAGCGCCGGTGGAAAGTGTGGGCGGGGGCTAATGTGGACAGATGCTCTCCAGCGCAGGTTTTGATTAAAAATGTATTAAAACTTCATTGAAGTTAAAAAGCCATGTTAAAAACATTGCATTTGAAAAGCAATTGAGGAAAATTGAAATGAGGGAGAAAAAAAAGGTTTAGTGGAAGTCGAGGGAATTGTTTCCCCTGACCTGGAACCGCGTGCCACCTGCAACCACGGTGACGTTCCCACTGCGCGGCAATTACTACTATTTGGGGGAAGATTTCAAGTGATTTATGTGAAGCCGCTGCAGACCTGAGATGGCTGCTTCGCCGTAATGAGTCAACACACCGGCTCCAGTGCCGCGTATCAGCAGTAATTGTATGAAATGCGGCGAATAGCTCTCTCATCGTCTGAAAGGAGAGTCGTAATTTACAGACCATTTAGGCGCGTGCCTCCTCATCGGGCGCCGTGCGCAGAGGGCCCGGTTGGCCAGGGAAGACTGATCATACACAAGTGCAGAGGAGTTTATCGGTCCCATTGACAGAAATAACCCTCCGCGCCTTTCCACACCCTCCCCTCAGCTGTGCCTTGTAAATGAGCATTCGCATAATGTTGCCAGAAAAAAAAAACATTTTACTGAATACTTTTCATTCACCCACCCCCCCCCCCCCACCCCCCAAAAAAAACCACACACACTTCACACACACACCTGCATGCACACATGCACACAAATGCATGCCAACCACACACAAATATCAATAAAGCAAATATTTGCTTCTAAACAAGATTTGTTTTGAAAATCATGTTTAATTCAAATCAGGGTTAAGGTGATGGGATATGTTTTAAGGATAGAACCTCTTTGACCTGAGACTAATTACAGATGTACATTAACATATTGGCTTGTGATTGGTTAGATTTAAGTAAAATTCTTACTTGTGATTGGTTTTGGAGGCAGAATGATATTTCTGTTTTAATAGAGATATTGGACTGCGATTAGTAAACAGCACATTTGTCACATTTTCAGTTACACACTTAATCCCTACACAGTGCACCACATTTCACCTGGGCTATGTGCACTCGCATTGTTAAAATACAAAAACAGATTTGTATACACCTTTTTGATTTGAGCTAGTGCTAATGAAAACACCAGCACTCTCCAACTGCATCTTTAACAAGGCACTGTAACATTTGCAGATATTCCTCAATAACTCACATGGACAAATCTGGCAAAAATAGCCGAAAATTGTGGTTGGTTTGGGACTGTTAGGCTGAGAATGAGTGTCCCGGCAGATAAAACAGACTGATAACAGCCGTGTGCAATCTCAGATGCCAGTTCCATAAATTCTTTGAGAAGAGCAAATTAAATGAACAGCGTAACAGCTTTACAGATCTCTGAGGATGGTCTGTGAGTAGATTGGACTTGATATTGGGGTGTTATTATCATAAAATAAGTTTGAAATGCAAAAATACCTTTGTCAACTCAGCAATTAGATGGATCATAGCCAGTGCAGAAAAGGTCAAACAAGTGTTTTTTAATCTGCAGAATGTCAAACTGATGCATTCTTCCTGCTGTGCTAGACCTGTCAGCTGGGCTAATGTATTCATCCTCCACAGTCAGCAGCATAAATTCAGAATAACAGAAGCACAAGAGGAGATGTTCTCACTGAAATGTGCAAAGATATTATTTAACCTCTAAACAGCGTGTATAGTTCTGACTGAAATGTTTGTACTGCAGGATGAAATTCTACCATATTTCTCCCATTGTAGGACAAATTTTCCAAAAATGTTCCCTGTTATTTGTAATCACAACCTCTCTGTGCAGTGCGTAGGACCCACAGAGCGTAGGACCCACCGGGCGTAGGACCCACCGGGCGTGGGACCCACCGGGCGTGGGACCCACCGGGCGTAGGACCCACGACTCAAATTCTACTGTTTCTACCTGGAGAAAAATACAGCCACACTACATGCGTCGTCTCCATGGTTACATGTACATGAAGAGAGCTGTTGTCCTGACTGACAAGATGAAGACAGAAATGGAGAGATCAAAGAGAAAGATGAGTAAATCTCAAACATCCTGAAAAGAATAATTGTGGCCTGTGGCCGCGAAAACAGTCTAACAACCCATCGCTGTGGAAACGGGTCTGTCACAGGGTTAATGTATCTAACTGCCTGTCGCCAGGGAAACTTGTCTAATGACCTGTAGCAGGGTGTATGGATCTAACGACCTGTCGATTGGGGTACATGTCTAACAGCCTATTGCCAAGGGAATGGGTCTAATGGCCTGTCACCAGGGGAACGGGTCTAACGGCCTGTCGCCAGGGGAATGGGTCACACGGCCTGTCGCCAGGGGAACGGGTCTAACGGCCTGTCGCCAGGGGAACGGGTCTAACGGCCTGTCGCCAGGGGAACGGGTCTAACGGCCTGTCGCCAGGGGAACGGGTCTAACGGCCTGTCGCCAGGGGAACGGGTCTAACGGCCTGTCGCCAGGGGAACGGGTCTAACGGCCTGTCGCCAGGGGAACAGTATAACCGCCAGTCGCAGGGTTAATGTGTCTTACGGGCTGTTGCAGAGTGTATGGGTCTAACGATCTGTTGCCAGGGGAACGGACCTAACAGCCTGTCGCCAGGGGAACAGGCCTAACGGGCAGTCGCCAGGGGAACGGGTCTAACGACCTGTCGCCAGGGGAACGGGTCTAACGGCCTGTCGCCAGGGGAACGGGTCTAACGGCCTGTCGCCAGGGGAACGGATCTAACGGCCTGTCGCCAGGGGAATAGTATAACCGCCAGTCGCAGGGTTAATGTGTCTTACGGGCTGTTGCAGAGTGTATGGGTCTAACGATCTGTTGCCAGGGGAACGGACCTAACAGCCTGTCGCCAGGGGAACAGGCCTAACGGGCAGTCGCCAGGGGAACGGGCAGTCACAGGCTTGATCTTCCTCATTCAGGATTCCATATGTGAGCTTGCAAACCCCGCACAGGAATGATTTAACGGTTTCCCTTTGATTCTGAGCACTTCATATTTATCATATTTCTCATATCCCTGACATATTGACTTATTGTCCATGAGTGACAGACTGAAATTTCTTTATGAATGTGTGTCTTGAAATATTTACGTTATCTTGGAAAAGAGAGGGTGAGAACCCCAGGCACATGATGAGGAAGTGCGTGGTGATCTGTCTGTTACCACTTCTGAGATGTGTCTGCCACAGGAAAGTTCTGAACACTCTGAAACTGCCTTTGGGTTCTAACAGTTTGTTCTGGCTGTGGCTCAACATCGTGCTAACAGCCCGTTACCTTCTCCCAGGTTGCATGTTTGCGATCACACAGGAGGAAGAGCTGGGAGGAGCCAGACTGTACTGGTGAGCCATCCTCCTCTGGGTGTGGCTTCTCAGTCAACAAGTCAACACTGACTAAGAACTCATGTCCATACATGAATATACGAGGCAAAGTCCAAAGATCTCTGTTGGGTCTCAACCAGCAGTGAGATACGTCCCATATAACAGAGCCCGCGCTGATAGGTCCATCATTACACTTTGATTTCCTAAGTGCTGAGATAGAATATAATCCCTGTTATGACAGGTTATAATGCTGTTGTGACATATCATACAGTCTTGCGCTCCACCGCCATGTCCCATGAGTCTATAGGGATGCCTTTCGCTGTTGTCTGGAAATCCTTTGTGAAATTAAAATAGATAAATTTTAAAAAGACACGCATCACGTTAAGAGCTCAATTTCTGGCGTCGGCTTAGCTCGCTCATTTGTCGTATCGCTGGAAAGTTATTGCTAAACGAATCCTTAGTAATGGCGGGAGTCTGTTCAATAAAGCTGATTCATGCCCCAGCTCTTCATCTATCTGCTCCCATTACCTCAGCCGATTGGCTCTGCTTCTGCTGGGAACAGAGACAGAGCACCCCAGAGCACAGCCACCACCCAGCCCTGAGACAGAGCACCCCAAAACACAGCCACCACCCAGCCCTGAGACAGAGCACCCCAAAACACAGCCATCACACCCCAGCCCTGAGACAGAGCACCCCAAAACACAGCCACCACCCAGCCCTGAGACAGAGCACCCCAAAACACAGCCACCACCCAGCCCTGAGACAGAGCACCCCAAAACACACCCCAGCCCTGAGACAGAGCAACCCAAAACACAGCCACCACCCAGTCCTGAGACAGAGCACCCCAAAACACAGCCACCACCCAGCCCTGTGCACAGAGCACCCCAAAACACAGCCATCACCCAGTCCTGAGACAGAGCACCCCAAAACACAGCCACCACCCAGCCCTGAGACAGAGCACCCCAAAACACTGCCATCTCACACACACGATGGGATTGAGCCAGGTGCAGGGCGTGTCCGTAGCAGAGTCCGTTCTCACCAAGAACTCTTTCTCTCTCAGATACAGGGCGTGTCTGTAGTGAAGCTCCATTCTAACTAAGGGCTCTTTCTGCTGGCAAGCAGCATAAATTGATTCTTTTGATCTGGCACTCTAAAATTAAAATTGTAATTCAGACAATAAAAATTTAATAACCATTTTCAGTGTTTCAAAGAGAATGGCAATTAGTATTTTCACATGGAAAGTGTATTACACATGTTAAGCAGGGTTAGGCTTCTCTTTCTTTCTTACAAGAGCGTATTGTAGAATGAGTAATGACCTTCACCCCACGGAACTCGCAGCCCCTCTAGAAGAATGCGCTCTTTGAAAGGATAACACCGCCCGGGGACAAAGCCGTCCCGTTACAATCACACAAAACCCAGAAAGGGCACGGCAGCATGCTGGGAAGTAACAGCTCATTTCCTGCAGTTAGTCTGCGGAGCCCAAGCGTTCAAAAGAAAAAAAGGACGAAAACTACTTCTGGAACATTTTAACAAGCACATGTACGCCTTCAACGAGCGCAAAATAGCACCCTCTCAAAACCTTTTGTGAACTTTGTGAACTTCGCTCTAGTTAAACATATGAGGCTCTTTAATGGTTCAGTCAGTAAAGTGGCATCTCACTGGTGCAGGCTTTGACCTCTAGCAATTTAAGCCACGCCCATGGGCTTCACAAACCATGAACGAGAAGAGTCAACAAAGAAAGGGCAGAGGAGGGAGGGGGCGGGGCAGAGCAGGGAGGGGCGGAGCAGAGCAGGGAGGGGGCGGAGCGGAGCGGAGCAGAGCAGGGAGGGGAGGGGGTGGGGTGGGGTGGGGTGGGGCGGGGCGGGGAGGGGCGGAGCAGGGAGGGGCAGAGCAGGGAGGGGGCGGGGCAGAGCAGGGAGGGGCAGAGCAGGGAGGGGGCGGAGCGGAGCAGAGCAGGGAGGGGGTGGGGTGGGGTGGGGCGGGGAGGGGCGGAGCAGGGAGGGGGCAGGGCGGGGCGGAGCAGGGAGGGGCAGAGCAGGGAGGGGGCGGGGCAGAGCAGAAGGGAGGGGAGGGTGATGCTGAGAAAAACAGACATGGAGGTTTGGAGATGAAATCAGGCCATCTTATTCTGAACACAGCCACTGACACTATATGGGCCTTCTGAACACAGCCACTGACACAATATGGGTCTTCTGAACAGTCACTGACACTATATGGGCCTTCTGAACACAGTCACTGACACTATATGGGCTTTCTGAACACAGTCATTGACACTATATGAGCCTTCTGAACACAGTCACTGACACTCCATGGGCCTCCTGAACACAGCCACTGACACTATATGGGCCTTCTGAACACAGTCACTGACACTATATGGGCCTTCTGAACACAGTCACTGACACTATATAAGCCTTCTGAACACAGTCACTGACACTCTATGGGCCTCTGAACACAGCCACTGACACTCTCTGGGCCTTCTGAACACAGTCACTGACACTATATGAGCCTTCTGAACACAACCACTGACACTCTATGGGCCTTATGAACACAGTCACTGACACTCTATGGGCCTTCTGAACACAGCCACTGACACTCTATGGGCCTTCTGAGCACAGCCACTGACACCCTATGCGGCTTATGAACACAGCCACTGACACGATATGAGCCTTCTGTACACAGAATGACAGGTGCCTCATATTACATGTTAGAGAATGGCAGAAATGACTTTCCAGAAAAATAAAATTATTTGCTGAGATTATCTGCAAGGCCTTTCAAGGGCATTTATGAAATAATAAACATTTTCGACTTTTCTCTTAAGTGATTTTTTCAGAAAAATGTCAAACGAGAGAAGCATAACAAATGTTATGATCACACTCTGCTAACAATCTTAAAATGGTTTATCAATAAACAAGTACTTCAACAACCACTACACCCAGAGTCATCCATAATGGAGCAGAAAGAGAGAACTTCCACTCTTATACATTATTCATTGACAGATGTAAGTATTTCCTTAGAAAAATAATAGGAGTGAGGAGATCAAATGAATTGTTAATTATTAAAAGGATTTTAATGCTTACATGTGCTTCTCAGAAACTTGTCTCCGGCCTTTAGAAAACATCCAGCCCTGTTGCCATGGACTTGACTGTACTGATCCATAGTCCTTTTGAACTTTCATTTTTTTCATTGACGTACTAAAAATCAAAACCACTTTTTTAAAAGTAGCTTATTGTGGCTATCACTGCATTTTAGCCGTGCTACATTCCAGTGATATTTAACAGCAACACAAACTGCACAGCCAGAGGCACGAGTAAAAAAACCTGAGGGTGTCAGAGATTTTGGAGAAGAGACTAGACCTCCCCATTCTTTGGGACAGAGTCAAATCTGGCCCTCGAGGCCTGTAGTGCTGCTGGTTTTTATTCCTCCTGCCTAATCAGGACTGATTAACACCTGGGACACCAGGTGTGTCTAATCTCTGGCCAATAGGTGGCTTTAATCAATCAATTACCTCTCACGCAGAAAGGAACCAGCAGCAGGCCTGGCCTGGAGGGTCAGATCTGCGTATCTCAGCGTTAGAAGCTCCTTCCTGCTCGTTCACGCTCCTGAGGCCTGTCTGAACGGGCCGGTCTTCATCCGCTGTAACTGCTGCTGGTTCCACAACTTAAGCACATGTAAATACGCTTCTGTGGAGAGAAACACTCCCCAGATATAATCATTACTTTTCCACCTTGTTCCACCTTATTATTCTTCAAACGTAGGTAACCACTCTTTAAATATTCCTGCAGAATGAAATAGACACTCAGCTGAGATCATTCTTATCATAAGTGCGTTTCTGTCCCACAGAACAATTTGGGAAATATTTATTCCAGTGTAATGCATTTTGAACATTTTCCCATTTCGGCTGCGCAACGTGGTCTGCATTTCAATGTCAAGCTTCTTAAAATCACGGGACAATTTCCCCTCCACAGACAGAACAGCGCCTCAGCAAAGAGGGAAATAAATAGAACCGCACTTACATGCCTGAAATATTAAAATGTGCATGTCTATTAATTTCATCTGAAGACTGAGAGGCAGGAAAATGATCAATGACCTACATTAAACTGGACAGAGGTCGAGGTTTGGCTTATCAGCAGTAAATCCACTGAAGCAAGTGTGCATCTAACCAGCTAATGCTCATAATAAATTTGAATTCATAACGGTGCCATATTTGGGGAGGTTTTATGAAATACGAAGCTTAATGATAATGATGAGAATGATGCCAAATGTAACAAATGATCCTTAAACATTCAGCTAATGTTTTTAAAACAGCGAGCGGGATGAAGCTCGGGGCAAACGAGGGTAGGAGCCAGGCACCGGGGCAAACGAGGGTAGGAGCCAGGCACCGGGGCAAACGAGGGGACCAGCCCAGCACCGGGGCAAATGAGGGTAGGAGCCAGGCACCGGGGCAAACGAGGGTAGGAGCCAGGCACCGGGGCAAATGAGGGGACCAGCCCAGCACCGGGGCAAATGAGGGTAGGAGCCAGGCACCGGGGCAAACGAGGGTAGGAGCCAGGCACCGGGGCAAACGAGGGGACCAGCCCAGCACCGGGGCAAACGAGGGTAGGAGCCAGGCACCGGGGCAAATGAGGGTAGGAGCCAGGCACCGGGGCAAATGAGGGTAGGAGCCAGGCACCGGGGCAAATGAGGGTAGGAGCCAGGCAACGGGGCAAACGAATATCTGCACTCCCACGTACATCAGCAGCCTGCTCATGCGGGGTGGGAGGGTATTAGACATTTTGCCCCAAAGGAGACGAGCCTGGAAGAGAGGGATCATGGGGAAGGAAGAGACAAAAATATGACACTCCAGTCGCTCCTCCTCATTGGTCCTCAGGCCTGTAGGATCTATCCGTGCGTCTGGTTCTGGTCAGCAGGCATGTTGACCAACACAGGGACGCTGGTTTGCATCTGATTGGCAGGCCGTGGAGATCAACACAGAGACCCCTGCAGCGAATGAATCGGGATGCAGGACGGGCGCAGACGGGTTACTCAGGGCAACACAGAGGAGGCCAGCAGCTGCTGGCGGGGCAGGAAGTGATGACCGGGACTCCCAGACTGCCCTTGGCCCGGCCGCATGGCGACCAGCCTCTGGCAGCGGGGGTCAGCGGCTCGGCTGGGGCAGTGATGGAGGCAGAGCGGTGGGGGTAGGGGGGGCTGCTCCTGCTCCCGTCCCTCCCCAGCCCCACACATCTCCGCTTCGCCCCCGCGCCGCTCCTGCGCTCAGTTTAAAGATGTAAAACACGTTAACCTTTCTCCGCCATTCTCAGCGATCTGCGGCACTTCCTGCGCTGAACCCGCTCTTCCTGAGAAGCGGCAGTGGAGTGCTGCTCAAATACATCAAAGAGAAGAAGGAGGGCATTCTAACCCCGGTGCCAAAGAGCAGCTTTCACCCAGCCGCGCATCTCATCGTTAGCGCTGTTTATCATTAGCGGCTCGACATTAGCCTGCTCCCGTGGCTAATCATTTCAAAAACACATTTTCTACAGATCTCCAGATAATTTGTTTTCAGAGATTTCTCAAAAATACCCCCGCATGCCATCTCCAACCAAAATGAATTTTAAGAACAGACAGTTAAATGCTCACTAGTGCGTTCTTGCTTCCTAACAACAGATAAAACACATTTTGATTGATTTTGACACACCCAGTGTTTTGGCTGTATCCCTGATTGATTCACTCTGATTTTTCTGCCTCATGATGGCTGGCTGCTGTACTGGTATTGGCACTTCTTTGGTCCTCATGTCGAGAGGCAACAGCAGCAGACTCCAAATGCAAATCCACGCCCAGAATCAATTCTAGAACTTTTGTGTGCTTTCTTGTGCATGAAATAATGATGTAAAGACACCTAGCTGGCCCAGTAACAGCTGAGCAGCCATTCGCCCAATTACTTTTGCTCCTCTAAAGGATGACTGTATAAAAAGGGCTTAAATTCCTACATGGATCACCCGATTTGGATGTAAATACCCTCAAATTAAAGCTGTTTCTAATTCATCCACATTATTAATAGTCTATTCATTATTTTATTTCAAATTCAATGTGCTGGAATACAGAAAAAACGTGTCACTGTTCCAATACTTTTGTATTTAACTGCATGTTTGACTTTATATTCAAATGCCCACCTCCTGTTAATTTTACTGCCAAGCTTTGCCAATTGATTCAATTAAAAAAGTATTGCCCGTTTGTCTCCCAGGGGAACCGTCTCTATTCTAAACTTGAACACTGGCATTAATCATATAATGAATTCTGCCGACTTCATTATCCGTTTTGCAAAACTGGATGTTCGCTCCTCTCGTTTTCAAAACGTTTGCATTCGCACATCGATATTCTAATTACCTTTGCGTCGCCCGTCTCTTTTTCGCGCGGGTAGGTCTTGCGTTTCCGCAGTCTGCTATCTTAGCGATGCCGCTTCCTATCAGCCGCGAGAGAGATCTTTAGAAAGAAAGAGCGGGAGTGAGCTTGACGGCCTCAGACCGCCCCGGAGCGATGCCCACCGGAGCCGTACGGTCTCGGCACACGGATCTGCCCTCAATTCAGCAAAAGCAATAAAACAGACCAGCCTTTTCTCAGCTGCCGTTAGTAATTCCCGTTGAAAATTCATTTAATTCACATAGCCAGGCTACTGTTCTTCTGCGAACTACACGCTTGATTTTAATCTCACAGGTGCTGAACAAAGAGAAAGAAAACAGATAACGCGGCGCAGGAGAGTTCCCGCGGCGCTACGAAATAAATAAATAACCGAAACTTCTCCAGATGAGCTCAATTCCGCGTTCTGCGCTATCGCACATCCAGGCCCGTCTGAAACAAAAAGTTTGATCGGGTCTTATCCTGAAACCGGTTCAATTTGTGCTTTTGGTCTACAGCTGTGCAGTAGGAAAGAAATTGTTTCTTTCAATTTAAATTCAATGTTAGCCCTGTCCGAGTCGACTTCACCGCTGGTGGCTCTGGTTTGAGTAGTTTCTGGGTTACTTTTTATCTCAGGATTATATACGTCTCTCAAAATGACTGCATGTTCTGTTGGATGCTTTTATTATTAATTACAGATTAGAATGAAAGGAATTAACTTTCAGCAACTACTTTTTATTCCCCGATATAATGAATAAAGTTTTCCATGGGATTTTATTTAAATAGTAAATTAAGTACCTTTTGTCTCTCCACCTGATTGGCTCCATTTAATTTCATTGCCCATTTCAATGAGCAATATTTAGCAGCATAATTAATTCTCTACTCCCACAATTGATTCATGAAATTGGGACAGTTTTTCTGTCGTTCTCTCGAATGGTTCATGCTCTTAATTTACTATTCTTTTTCATTCTTTAAAACAAAACAAGACTTTTTTTAGGGGAACAATCAGAATGAAATTTTATATGAGACTAACTCCTGTCCATCTGCCAGATCTCTGTTGGACTCAAATTAAAACACAATGAAATATGATTCAACAGTTCAGCTTATGTAGATAAGGGAACGACCCACAAAATTTTACTAGAAATTTACACTGAAGAAAACAAAATAAATGAGGCATATATGAGAATATCTCGTCATACAACAGCACCCCCTACTCGTGAGTCAACACCCACAGTCTGCTGCTTCTGCTGCCAGCAAACTGGCCTCCTCTGACTCAGTGTGTGTGAGCTGCGCTGCAGTGTGTTTCAGTGGAGAGTGCAGACTGCACTGCAGTGTGTTTCAGTGGAGAGTGCAGACTGCACTGCAGTGTGTTTCAGTGGAGAGTGCAGACTGCACTGCAGTGTGTTTCAGTGGAGAGTGCAGACTGCGCTGCAGTGTGTTTCAGTGGAGAGTGCAGACTGCACTGCAGTGTGTTTCAGTGGAGAGTGCAGACTGCACTGCAGTGTGTTTCAGTGGAGAGTGCAGACTGCACTGCAGTGTGTTTCAGTGGAGAGTGCAGACTGCGCTGCAGTGTGTTTCAGAGGAGAGTGCAGACTGCACTGCACTGCAGTGTGTTTCAGTGGAGAGTGCAGACTGCACTGCAGTGTGTTTCAGTGGAGAGTGCAGGCTGCACTGCATTGTGTTTCAGTGGAGAGTGCAGACTGCGCTGCAGTGTGTTTCAGTGGAGAGTGCAGACTGCACTGCACTGCAGTGTGTTTCAGTGGAGAGTGCAGACTGCACTGCAGTGTGTAGCAGTGGAGAGTGCAGACTGCACTGCAGTGTGTTTCAGTGGAGAGTGCAGACTGCGCTGCAGTGTGTTTCAGTGGAGAGTTCAGACTGCACTGCACTGCACTGCTCCTCTGACAGGGCGGGTCACCTGGAACAGGAGGCTTAACCGCAGGGTGCATGTGTGAAGGTGCCAGCCACAGAGAGGCAGAGAAACACCTGAAATTGAACCCCTGAAATTTATTAGTAAAATCAATGCAATGACCTCTGGTATAATCTGAATGTGCACACAGAGCCAAACACACTTAAAAATTCACATATTAAAGGAATACATAATAAAATTTCAGCCTTAAAAGTGAAATACATGTTGCGTTGTTCACAAATAGTGTCTGTAGTGAACACACCTGTTCTGCTTAATGCACACAGACAGCTTGTTCAGAGAACACACACATCGTCTTCGACATGAACCGACACCGGCTGATTCTGTGATAACTTCAATGTGTGAGGCAGAGTTAAGTGCTGTTCTCAACCAATCACAGTCCATAAAATTGGTGTTTAATATCCTTCTGATCTATAGAATCTCCTGCCAGGAACAAGGCTGTGCTCATGTGACTATTTGCTCTAATGCAGGAGTCACGCTCATATCTCTTTTCAGAGACAATAACTGAACAATAGACATCGATTCATGTTGTTCACCTCACAGGAATTATGTTTAAAGATCCATCTATATTTCTATCTTGGACTGGTTGTCAGTGCTGTTGACTGGTTGTCAGCCAAGGCCAATAACAGCCAATACGTTGAAATGTACTCAACGCTTTATAAACAAATACATCAATTTTACATTGAATCTGCTGAAAAATGGCAACATCAACTCAAGTACAATACTGCCACCTGCTGGTACTGAAATTTAATTTCTGAAAGTCTACTCCCTGTAAACAACCGTTTTTGTTTTCAATTTTATTTGTCCATATTTAATTTAACCAAAAAACCCAGTGAAGTGGAAATCTCTTCTACAAGACAGACCTGACTTAAAAAACAATGACAGAGATATTTAACAATCATAATCAACCTAACAGACAGGGACGAGACCAAAGCAGGAGAACACACTGTGTTGTGAATTATGTGATTATTGAGATGGAATTTTTATAGACAAGTTTTTTACAAGGTGTTTGATATATTATTTCAGCTGTACAGTGCAGAGTGGCTGAAAGCTGTATTTCCAAGACAGTTTGTTCATTTGTTCATTATCAAATTAAATCCAGAGGTGCAGTGCAGATCACACCCTGAAGGGGCCAATCACATTCCATCCCCTAGATCGCACACACAGAAAGGAACCAATTACATCCTATCCTCTAGATTGCACACACAAAAAGGAACCAATCACATTTCCAGCACATAAAAACAACACCTCTTCTGGTTACTCTATTAGCTTTCTGCGATGCTGCTGTGTTGTGATTGGCTAAGAACCAGTTATTCCAGACTGCTGCATTTAAGGGAAACCCAATCAATGCAGGGAAGATAAAACAAGCAGTAATGGAAAAGCCATAAAAGAAAGAGAAACGTTGGAGACACAAATGCGCCTGGATCTCAAACGACAGCGGGAAATAAAAACTATCAGAGACAGAATTTCCATTAATTTGACAGATGGGCTGCATGTGGAATGTGTAATTAATCTGAGCGATGGGTTGTGTGTGAAATGTGCGATCGCAGATTACTGCAGAAGCAGCCCACACTGGCCACAGACTCAGCCCTGCAGACTCAGCCCACACTGGCCACAGACTCAGCCCTCAGACTCAGCCCACACTGGCCACAGACTCAGCCCACACTGGCCATAGACTCAGCCCACACTGGCCACAGACTCAGCCCTGCAGACTCAACCCTGCAGACTCAGCCCACACTGGCCACAGACTCAGCCCTGCAGACTCAGCCCACACTGGCCACAGACTCAGCCCTGCAGACTCAGCCCACACTGGCCACAGACTCAGCCCTCAGACTCAGCCCACACTGGCCCACAGACTCAGCCCTGCAGACTCAGCCCACACTGGCCACAGACTCAGCCCTGCAGACTCAGCCCACACTGGCCACAGACTCAACCCACACTGGCCACAGACTCAGCCCACACTGGCCTCAGACTCAGCCCTGCAGACTCAGCCCACACTGGCCTCAGACTCAGCCCTGCAGACTCAGCCCACACTGGCCACAGACTCAGCCCTGCAGACTCAGCCCACACTGGCCACAGACTCAGCCCACACTGGCCCACAGACTCAGCCCTGCAGACTCAGCCCACACTGGCCACAGACTCAGCCCTCAGCCCACACTAGCCACAGACTCAGCCCTGCAGACTCAGCCCACACTGGCCACAGACTCAGCCCTGCAGACTCAGCCCACACTGGCCTCAGACTCAGCCCTGCAGACTCAGCCCACACTGGCCTCCAGCCCCAGCTCTGCAGAAGGTGGAGCAGGTGGGTCATGGGGGTCTGGCCACCCGGGGCCATGGGGGCCACATGGTGAACGAGAGCTGGGGGTGGGGGGTCAGCCGGGGGAGGTTGTACTCATCCATATTTACTCCCCGAATCTCACCAGAATGGAGCCAGTTATTCACAAAACCGCAGGAGCAGGAGGTCTGGCTTATTCCTGGCCCGTTGACTGCCCACATACGCTCATAAATCATACGCTCATAAATCAAATGATTTATCAAAGCAGAGCAGAGATTACAGGCTCCAAAGGGCAGTTTAGGGTCCATCTTAAATCACCTCAATGTCAGCGAAGGTGAACTTTCAAATCTGTTCCATTTCTCAGGACATCTAAATTGCATTCGTGTGTGAGCAGCATTCTCACGTTGGACAGTTCTTCAGTTAAAAACACACACTGAGTCCTACTCCCAGAATGCATCATTTCAAGATGGTTGAGCAGAAAGATGCAGATACGTGACACACTGGAGGGAAGCTCAGATGTAACGGAGTGAAATAGGGCTGCGCAAACAGAGGAGGGGAAAACTGCGCACCTGTGCATCACCTCTGCGCATCACACCTGAGCATGACCCCTGCGCATCACACCTGCGCATGACCCCTGTGCATCACTCCTGCGCATGACCCCTGTGCATCACACCTGTGCATGTGCATGCAACACTCGGCCAATCACTGGGCGGCAGATCACGAATGAGATCTCATCACCGGGCTCTTCTCCGGCTCCACAGAGCCGTACATAACCAATCTGCCCCCGTGCACACGGGCGGGGGCGAGGGGGGGCAGTACCAATCTGCCCCCGTGCACACGGGCGGGGGCGAGGGGGGGCAGTACCAATCTGCCCCCGTGCACACGGGCGGGGGCGAGGGGGGGCAGTACCAATCTGCCCCCAGTAGGGGGGTAACATCTGTGATGATGAATACGCTTCAGCTGCATGTACCTGCGGGTGTTAAACAGCCAGTCCACCCAGGGGACCCGCGCTGCCAACGCAGAACAAATAATAATAATAAACAATAAAAAACAGAGGGATTCAGCAGGAAAACGTGTGCATTATTGATGAGGCTGTTCTCTCCGCCAAGTGGCGAAGGAAAGGGGGGTTTGACAAAGTCGTTAGCATCGCGGCGCCGTTAGAAAAACGCACGGGGCCGTTAGGAAGAGGTACTGCAAGAGAGAGAGAGAGAGAGAGAGAGAGAGAGAGAGAGAGAGAGAGAGCGCAGTACATGCAGGGGTGTGAGAGAGAGAGAGAGAGAGAGAGAGAGAGAGAGAGAGCGCAGTACATGCAGGGGTGTGAGAGAGAGAGAGAGAGAGAGAGAGAGAGAGCGCAGTACATGCAGGGGTGTGAGAGGGAGAGAGAGAGAGAGAGAGAGAGAGAGAGAGAGAGAGAGAGAGCGCAGTACATGCAGGGGTGTGAGAGAGAGAGAGAGAGAGAGAGAGAGAGAGAGAGAGAGAGAGAGAGAGAGAGAGAGAGCGCAGTACATGCAGGGGTGAGAGAGTGGAGCTGACGCATGCAGTGAGCCGCTCGGGATGGGCTGCGCTGGAGCACGGGCCTGAACTGCAGCGACCACCTGAACCCCCGAACCAACCCCCCCACCCCCCTTCCTGTCCCAAATCCCGGTCCCTTATTCATTCATCAGTGCCCTTCTCCTGCTCTGTTTACTCATTTGGGCAATTTGCTTTTCCAAGCCGGACGATCTGCTGGTGTTTTATTCAGGCTGCTGAAAGGAGAGTTTGTAACCGCCTTAGGAAAGTGCAGCTCCGTGACAAACAACCAGACACAATGTAAATATTAATACATTTATAAAGCCAGTTGCACTACCAACTCGGTATTCTCTATTTTGTACTGACAGGGAAAATTTTAAACACACAATAAAAGGAATATGAATTGAAATATTTGATTAGAAGCAGCTTATTTGAATATTTGATTCACTCTGCAAAGGCATAGAAATGTAATTGTGATCGGTTTGGACATGCTGCCTGACGCAAAACTAATATCAAAGAAGCGATCGCCATCCTTTTGATGGCCTTCATTAATGTTAGCCTTGTGGGCAGGTACTGGACTGGGCGGAGGTGTGTGCTGCATGCTAATTATTACTCTGGTGTTCATTTGCCTTGATTGATATGAACCGGAGCAGTAATTACAGGACCGTTACCTTCATAATGAGTTTGCTTTTGGCTCAAACAGGAAGTCAATTTAAAGGCATATTTTTTTATAAATTTCAGTATGTAACTTACAGTCACAATGTAAAGTCTATATAATAAATATATTTTAATTAAATCTCTCAGTAAAATGTGATATGTTTTACTGCACTGGCTTAACCTGATAAAGTTTTACTTTTCCTTTAGCAATTTGTTCTTATACATTTTTAATCATCATATTATCTATAGTAGAATCTGTTGAATATTGTATATTAATGTATATTAAATATGCCTTAATGTGGTAGAGTGGGGAAATCTGGATTTGTCTGATGACTGGTAGAGCAGCTGTATCAGAGAGCCTTAGCATCAGCATCACGTCACATGACCTGCTCACAAACTGCCCTGAAGATTACTGTATTTACCAAGATCACAGTCCACATACTCATGTGGAAAAGCTCTGGGTGGGGTGTGTGTGTGTGTGAGTGTGTGTGTGTGTCTGTGTGTGTGTGTGTGTGTGTGTGTGTGTGTATGAGTGTGTGTGCGTGTGTGCATGTGGGTGTGTGTGTGTGTGTGTGTGAGTGTGTGTGTCTGTGTGTGTGTGTGTGTGTGTGTGTGAGTGTGTGTGCGTGTGTGCATGTGGGTGTGTGTGTGTGTGAGTGTGTGTGCGTGTGCGCATGTGGGTGTGTGTGTGTGTGTTGAGATGAAGGTTAGGGTGGGGGTAGTAGCAGGGGGAGTGTTGTATGGGGATAGCAGGGCGGGGCGGTTTGGGGGTGAGGCGGCGGGGTGGGGGGCGGTTTGGGGGTGAGGCGGTTTGGGGGCGGGTGGTTTGGGGGTGAGGCGGTTTGGGGGTGAGGTGGTTTGGCGGTGAGGCGGTTTGGGGGTGAGGCGGTTTGGGGGCGGGTGGTTTGGGGGTGAGGCGGTTTGGGGGGTAATCTCTGGTTTGGGGGCGAGGTGGTTTGGGGGTAATCTCTTTGGGGGAGATAATGACTCACACAGCAGGGCGGCGGACGCTGCGTAGCGGGACCTGACAGCTGAGAAATGACAGGATTCAGCGGAGCCAGGCCGCCCCTCACCACGTACCCCCCCCTCGCCACGTACCCACCCTCAGTGTTTACCCCTCCTTCACATTTACCCCCCTCGCTGTGTACCCCCCCCCCCCTCTGTGTTTATCCCGCTACCTCAGCATGAACCCCCCCCCATCCCAAGCAGAGTGGGGTGAGGGGGGGTAATTTAATCTTATCCACAGGAGCACAAATCAGTTCCTCTCTCTCCTTCATTTGCACCCATTTAACTGTCAATCAGAACAGAGACAAAAAGAAAAGAAACAGAGCAGAGCTGCTTGTCTTTGTGGAGTTGTGTGTGTGACGCACCGCTGTGTGGAGGGAAAGCTGGACGTATGACATGGAGGTACCCCTGGGGCATACTCCGTGTTTCCGGCACGTTCCAGGAGGTTAAAGGTCATCCAGGGCTGAGATGGGATAGCTTGTTCTCCTTTCTCATTTTGCTCAGCTCCCGAACCCGCTCCCCATTTCCCCCTCATGGTCAGATGTAGACTCATTCGCTTGCTGTTTGCTGTTTGAGTGCTTATTGTTGTTCTTTATAAGGTACGCACTTTTAACTGTGCTGCTTCTTGGCCAGTGCTTCCTTCTCAATGAGTTTCTTTATCTGAACAGGACTCTGCTGGTTGGTCACAGCCTGTGTATAGTGTAAGACCTCTCCTCTGATTGGTCACAGCCTGTGTATAGTGTAAGAGCTCTCCTCTGATTGGTGACAGCCTGTGTATAGTGTAAGAGCTCTCCTCTGTTTGGTCACAGCCTGTGTATAATATGTCAGTGTGAGAGAGGACGGGGCCCATCTGGGAAACGCCATGTGTTTCTGAGCCTAATGGCCATTGTCTCGTTCATAAATGAAAATAAAAGCTGTCGCTCCCTGTGCTAATCTCACTTCCCGTGCCATCTCCTCCGCAGGTCTCCATACGCATGGAGGCAAAGCGGGTATGAGACCGAGGACCTCCTGCCGCGGGGGGGGGGGGAGGGGGGGGGGGGAAGCAGACAGAGAGAAGGGGGAGTGGGCGAGAGGGAGGGTGAGAGAAAAGGAGGCACAGAACAAAAGAGAAAAGAATAAAGCATGTGAAAGAAAGAGAGAGAGAGAGAGAGAGAGAGAGAGAGAGAGAGAGAGAGAGAGAGAGAGAGACAGACACAGATATGGTGTGACACTGACGGATTAGACCTGCCAGACAGGCTGCTCAGTAATGGCAGTTTATCAGCTGGAGTCTCAGAAGGTCACTCGAGATCTCCCTCCTCCTCCTCCTCCTCGTCCTCCTCGTCCCCAGAGTGCCGTTCTGGAGAGGACGGCTCACTGACACGCAGAATAATCCCCGCGTAACCCCGGGATACGCGGCGGGAATGCTGTCTGCTCCACCCGCCATGTCTCCTCAGCGCCCGCTTGGCATTTTCATACTTTCATATTTTTAATACAAAATAAAACACGTCAGATATAAATAAGCAAGGTCACTGCAGAGTAATATAACAGTATCATTGCAGAACATATCATTTAAAAAAGGTTCATGCTACAGCATATAGCATCAAATAAGGTATTCAGATGCATGTTTACACTGACTTGGTATAGAATTATTGCAGACTTCTCTAAATATAAATATAAGTACTATATATAATATAAACTTCCTGCTGTGGAATCCCAGACTCTTCCAGATGATTGACAGCTGTCAACCCTCAAATAAACCTTTTCTGCCTTTTTGTCTGTTGAGAGCAATATGTGACATTCTCAAAGGAGAACTGTCTGTGTGGTGCCAGGCTGCACAGGATCATTTATAAACCGATGAATAATTTCCATCACCACATATTTCAGTTCCACAGTGTTATATTTTTGAAATCGCTGGGATCCCAACCACCAGTGTAAAATGGAAGCGTTCGCACACCTCAGACACACTCATCCACGAGCTGGGGAATATTTCCCATTGAAAGCCACACGATTTCAGAGGACAGCTAGTGCTAGTAATGAAGATACAGCATTAATCTCGGGATAAAGAGCACATTCTGGCCAAATTCCCCCCTCGTACGGGACAGGCTCCACTCTGCTCCCCTCTTGCGGACCTCAAAGGTGAAAACAAATCACCCCCCCCCCCGCACCCACTACACCCCCCCATCCTCCCCCAGCACCGACTACACCCACTACACCCCCCCATCCCCCTCCAGCACCCGCTACACCCCCCATCACCCCCCCAGCACCCGCTACACCCCCCCATCAACCCCCCACCCCCCCCAGCACCCGCTACACCCCCCATCACCCCCCAGCACTCGCTACACTCCCCCATCACCCCCCCACCCCCCCATCACCCTCCCCCATTACTGCAATCCCTCTGTCACCCTACCTGCCCCCCCCAGCACCCGCTCCCCCCCCATTACTGCAATCCCTCTGCTACCCTACCTGCCCCTCCCTCACTCCTTATTCAATCATCCTCTGAGCAGAGTGAAATATAAATAACCCTGCCCAAATGTAAATGTATTCAAACCAGGCTCTTTTCCATTCCAGTGACGGCAGTTTGAGTCATGTACACAATGGTTTAAAAAAAACTCCCAATTTATTCAGAATTACAAGTCTGCTTAAATGTTATGTTTCAAGATAAAATATGCTTTCCACAAAAAAAAGAAAAAAAAACTGTAAAAAGCTCGGGCTTCTGGTACGTTTGCGAGGCATTAATTGCGCGGATTATTATCCTGAACATTATGCTACCGGCTCATATTTATAGTTGTGTCCACTTTTCATTATGGTGTTCATTACAGGGCATAAATAATGTACATAAACATGCCCAGCCCTCTCCACGCTCTCTGTAATACTGCCAAGCGGAATCCATCTTGTCTGCAGTTATCAGACATTACCTTTCTGAATTATGACCGGTAGTCACTTCCTGGCTCCGCGTCCCATCAGCCCTTGCTGCAGAGACGACAGCATTAAGCTTAAAGTTTATTGCGTCTTCTTTACCCAACACAGAGCATTAATCTGTTTAACAGCTGCCCTGACCCCTTTCATCCCATTTCATAAAATAAAAAAATATATTAATAAAAACACATTAAAAGTCCCATTGTACGGCAAGCTCCTATAAATCTTGTTGCTCTTTGGGATGAATGGCGCAGTTTGATTTATCACCTTCTATACGTGACTCCAGAGGCAAAGCAAGCAATTCTGCAAAGAGAAAAAAGGGGGAAAGTCTCTTTTTTTTACTTCCAGAAACCTCTGTATACATTTCTGGGAATTCTTATACTTTCAGCCATCTTTCTATGTTTATTATTCAGAAGAGGAGAAAGCTCGGGAAGTATCATTACAGGTGGGTGAACCCCAGGTGAGTCAACCAGCTTATAAACTGTGCGACAGGTCTTGGCTTTCAAAACTCACAACCCACAGAATGAGCAAACAAAACCCATATAATGAGCAAACAAAACCCATATAATGAGCAAACAAAATCCATATAATGAGCAAGTATGTTTTCTTTCTTCACTGCACCACTCATTACAATAGAGTTTGACATGTTCAAACATATAATTAAACTGTTTTAATGTCAAATTAAAACTCTAATCAGTGCTGTGCCTTTTGCCACCTTTTTTCTCCATGATTGAAATGTCCAGTCATATCCATCATTCACACAGTGGAACAAGACCTGAGCAGATACCAGACCATGGGGCCCATCCACACACTGGAACAGAGCCTTAACAGATACCAGACCATGGGGCCCATCCAAACACTGGAACAGAGCCTTAACAGATACCAGACCATGGGGCCCATCCACACACTGGAACAGAGCCTTAACAGATACCAGACCATGGGGCCCATCCACACACTGGAACAGAGCCTTAACAGATAGCAGACCATGGGGCCCATCCACACACTGGAACAGAGCCTTAACAGATACCAGACCATGGGTCCCATCCACACACTGGAACAGAGCCTTAACAGATACCAGACCATGGGGCCCATCTACACACTGGGACAGAGCCTTAACAGATACCAGACCATGGGGCCCATCCACACACTGGAACAGAGCCTTAACAGACACCAGACCATGGGGCCCATCCACACACTGGAACAGGGCCTTGACAGATACCAGACCATAGGGCCCATCCACACACTGGAACAGGGCCTTGACAGATACCAGATTTATCACTGCAACATTCTCTTTACGGAGTTCTGGTGGGTGACACCCTTGGAGCCAATCGGTGGGTGAAGATGGACCACAGCACAGTTGCCTGCCAGCCAGCTATCCTTCTATTCAGCCAGCTGACTGCAGGCAGCTCTGCTGGTCAGTCTACACAGTGGCGCCATCTACAGTTTAGGAGGAGCTGCCACGTGAGGGTGAGTTGGGGAAAGAGGAACAATGCCCTTAATCCAGCATTAGCATGAGCCCAGTCTCCCCCGGAGCTGGGGAGGCTAAGGCATAAGCTATGCTGAGACCAGGACAGGGTCTTGGATTCCTGAGAGCAGCAGATGCAGTAATTGGCGTATTGTGCCAAACAGACGGCCATATTTCCAGCTCTCACTGAGCGCGCTCAGTCCGGCCCTCGCAATCTGCTTGGACACAAATCAGATCTGCTGAGCGGAGAAAAATGCTGAATATTCAATAATCAAAATATTTATGAAGCTCGACAGGGCGACAGGTGGTTGGAGGTGACGTTGCCCTGGGTAACGGAGAGTTCGGTCGGTCAGGGGTCCGTGTTTCATCGCTTAACGTGCTCACCATATCCTGGTCAGAGATTTAGGAATGCGGTAAGGCTCACAACAGACAGGAAACAGAACTTTTCTGATTGCATTAAGACCAAAGACATTAGCACATTATTTAGGGAATGGACCCCATCGAGAACAGACCCTAGAGACCAGGGACCCAGCAAAAGCCATAGTAGCAAGACCTTGACTCGTATTCTCCCCAAACCTCAATCGTTTAAAACCATTTAACACCCCTTAGTCTGCACTTTTAAAGTCAATTACACAGTCTCCCTGCCGACGGGAGAGGTGGGGATTTACTGAAGGAGAACCGACCCGCTCAGAATTACCGGGTCCCCAAATGACCGAACGTGCCTTTGCTCAACCTTGAGGCACTTAAAAGTCTGATTCCACCGCGATAACTGCATGTAAGTAGCGCAGAAGGGCGCGGGTTTACCCCTTCATTCCAAAGGGGAATTTTAATTCTCTGACCTTTTTAATCACATTTTAAGACACCTCGCTCTGCAGGCTGAATTTTTACAGCTGGGAACGAGCCTGCAGGGGAGGAGAACGGCTCTTAAACGGAAGTGAGAAGATTTTCTGCAGCGCAGCGACCCACATCTGCTCAGGGCAAACAGGAAGCTCAATACATATAAAACATAAAGCCATCATCCCTCTTCATACAGGGAAAATTACTCTGGGCATTTCTGAGAGAGATTGGTTTGGGTCACATGTTGGTGTGCAGCTAAGAAGATCATACTGCCCCCGGCTGTGCAGTCAAAGTGCTCACCCCCCCACCCGAGGGGGGAGGGGGGGGGGGGGACTCGGGCAGTCCCTGCAGGCTGTCTAGAATGGGGCAATACAGCAGGCAAGGCCCTGGACAGCCATGCAACAGCACAGTCCCACATATAGGTGGCGCTATCACATTAAATCACAGTCCTGTATGGCTCTAGCTCTGAAACTACAGCAGTTATGAAGAGGAAATTAATATAAGTTCTGTATTTTTTAAATTATTCCTCAGAGATCTTTGGCCAATTAAGGATATGAGAAAAAAAAATATATATATATATTTTTAAGTTGTAGCATTAATGGAAACCACCAGGGAGCATCACTCAGGACAGCTGTAAAGAAATGGGAGGAAGCTGTTCTGAAAATGGTGGCATTTTACACAAGGTTAATGTGAGGCCTTCTTAGAGCATTCCTCAGAGATGTATAGCTAATAGCAGATAAAAGAAAACATTTTATGTTTTTCTTCAAGGTGCAAAACCGCTTGCTTTTTTCCCACTGTTATTTTTCTCATTGAACATTTGTTACTAATGAATAAACAAAATGAAGGAAAAAACACTTTTTCATTCAGTTTGGATGATTCTTATTCAGGGGAATGAGTTCGCATGGAATGAATGATGCGTGCAGCTTCACTAAACCAAATACAGTGAAGAACTACTACGTCACCTGATATCAACAGCAAACAAATTATAAATCAACACGTACATACATTACAGAACTAAAGAAGAACAAATAGCTCTGTGCTTCCTAAAGATGCAGAACCATCCGGGCTACAAACGCAGGATCATTTAAAACACCTGCCTGACTGCCATTTCTGCACTGAAGCATTACACCGGGTCTGCCACTCCGATGGAAATGAGTCTGAAAAAGAACAGGGAGAAATAATGGTGGAGAGGGTGGATTTAATAAAATCAGCATTTATTGGACATTCATTAATGATAGCCATTAACATTAATATTAAAAAGCACATTTAACAAGACAATATTTTCCCCCGCACGCCCCAAGATTATGTTCACCTACATAAGAACATAAAACCATGCCTTTTAAAGATGAATAAATCAATAATTCAGCGAGGAGCGCGCATTTGCAACGCCTCGCTAATGGTGGTCACGCCCATCTGAGCCGGAGAAAGCCCTGAAAGCAGCACCTGCTCTGAGCAGTAAAAGGAGAATATACCGGCTGTAATATAAGCCAGCGTATAAATCACATGCACTAATCTAAAAACCTTAAAATGTTATTAGTTGGGTAAAAAAAGCATGCACTTATGTGCCTGTGGAAAGGCCTTAGGTATAGAGAGGAGGCTTCTTACACTTCTGCCTCTCTGTGGTACATTCCCAATGCATTCTGTCCCATGCATTAATTCAATGGATTGCTTTCAGTCACTACTTCAGCCACTGCAAATAAATAAATAAATAAATAAATAAACAAACAGGCTAGTCATTGCCATCTACAGCATGCAGGTGCTGTTCAGCTATGCATGCATGTATCCAGCATGACAACACCTCCATGTGACATCACAGAAGTCTCCTCACACATGACTGTGACATCACATCAGTCTTCTCACACATGACTGTGACATCACAGAAGTCTCCTCACACATGACTATGACATCACAGAAGTCTCCTCACATACATCACACCTCCTGGATCCCCAGGCATGAATCCTGTATCCCGCAACACAAAATTTAAATTGAAATCTTCCTTTAAATCCCCGTGTATGTTCTCTGACTCCCCCTTTGTTCTTTGTCTCTGCTTTGATATAGTGCTTTGGAAATATTGCTGTACTTGGCAGTTACAGTGTACCTACTCTATGTAACAGTTATAACCCAACTGGACAGTAAACTGACGCACAGCTGATCCTTTTACTGCGTATTTCTCACTAACTGAGCTATATTACCCAGAACTCCCCTTGATTTCCCCACCTGTTCAGTACGGCACACCCGCCCAGCTGGGATCTTAAATTTCAGGTGTAGAGCATTAATCACAGGAGCAGCACGGATGAGCGGCGTGATCAGGAGACGGTGCTGCAGTGTCTGAGGCGTGGCTGGCTCTGCTTCAGCGCTCAGTCAGTGATGTACGAGCAGCTAACGCAGGGAAATGAGCAGCGCACACCGCTGTAGATGCAGCTCACACCCCCAAACAGGGCATCTCACACCCCCAAACAGAGTGGCTCATCCCCAAACAGGGCATCTCACCCCCAAACAGAGTGGCTCATCCCCAAACAGAGCAGCTTGAACCCCCAAACAGAGTGGCTCACCCCCAAACAGGGCAGCTCACACCCACAAACAGATTGGTGGGGAACACACCTGGTTTGAGAGGGTGATGAGGTCTGGGGTAAAGCTGCAGAAGACCTGAAACTGCACCCTCCCTCCCCAGGACCACTTTGACTGCCCCCTTCCATCCCCAGGACCACTTTGACTGCCCCCTCTGTAGCCTGTGGAGAATGCAGCAGCTATACTGGGCTTTAAAATAGACATTCCAAATTAGGCATTCTAAAATCAAGAGAAAACAAGGATAAGAATTGATCTAAATAATCCCTACAAATCTCTCTTATGTAGACTGTTTTGTAGACAATGGTGAGTTTGAACTGTGTAAAAAAAGGGAGGGAATTATACTTTCATTATTACATTACCATGAATGATCCTGTCCCTGAATAATCCTGTCGTTGAATGATCCCATCCCTGAATGATCCTGTCCCTGGATTATCCCATCCCTGAATGATCCTGTCCCTGGATTATCCCATCCCTGAATGATCCTGTCCCTGGATTATCCCATCCCTGAATGATCCTGTCCTTGAATGATCCCATCCCTGAATGATCCTGTCCCTGGATTATCCCATCCCTGAATGATCCTGTCCTTGAATGATCCTGTCCCTGAATTATCTTGTCCCTGAATGAACCTGTCCCTGAATTATCCTGTCCCCGGGTCTTGAAGTACTGGTAGAGCTGGGTTCCCCCCCCACCCCCCACCTCACCCCGGCCCGCGCCCTGACTGCAGGCCCCCAGTCCGCCCGCCACTCTCGCCCAATCAGCCAGCGGGTCATCAGCTGGCCCCGCCCTGAGTGATTGATCAACTGACAGCTTGGCTCCGCCCCGCGGTGCGGATTCAGTTCCAGGTCACGGGAACGTTGCTGCACTGAGAGCGAGTTCTAAAGCTGGAGCCTTAACATGCAACGCTTTCAGAATACAGCGATGAACCCACCCGGAGAACTGAGCCGGAGAGAGCTAACGCCACAGCGCTAACCTCTGGCTTCCAAAGAAACACATCAACACCTCGCTCATCAAATTGATTTAGGATTAATGGAAGTTGGAACAGGACTTAATTTTTAAAATTACAGACCAGCAGGATGAAACTCAGTCTTCAGGAGAGTCAGACAAAAAGGGAGACTTTGAATAATGCAGTGATAATTTAATCTAGCCCTGGAAAGGACAAAAATCACAGAAGAATGAAATGAAGCTCGGAAGGCTTTGGGTTTCCTGGCGCGTGCAATAGCAGGCTAGTGTACCCCATTACTGCAGGCTAGTGTACCCCCTTACTGCAGGCTAGTGTACCCCATTACTGCAGGCTAGTGTACCCCCTTACTGTAGGCTAGTGTACCCCATTACTGCAGACTAGTGTACCCCATTACTGCAGGCTAGTGTACCCCATTACTGCAGACTAGTGTACCCCCTTACTGCAGGCTAGTGTACCCCATTACTGCAGACTAGTGTACCCCATTACTGCAGGCTAGTGTACCCCATTACTGCAGATTAGTATACCCCATTACTGCAGGCTAGTGTATCCCATTACTGCAGGCTAGTGTACCCCATTACTGCACACTAGTGTACCCCCTTACTGCAGGCTAGTGTACCCCATTACTGCAGACTAGTGTACCCCATTACTGCAGGCTAGTGTACCCCATTACTGCAGACCAGTGTGCATAATGTACCCCATTACTGCTTCCGTCCAGTTATATATTCTTTTGTTTTTGTGTAGCGGTGAGTATAAAGCAGATGTGTGTGGGAGTGGGATAATGTTTGATTGGGGAAAGAGGGTTGGCCGTCTGCGTTCATAGGGCTTGTCGCTAGGCGGACACGGCTCACAAAATGAATTGTTGAGGAAATGTCAAACGCCAGGTGCTGTGTGCCCTGGAGCTGCTGCCTAAACCAGAATACTGTGTAATTCAGCACTTTCACAAATGTCTCCTCTATCTGTTTTTTATCACATCTTCCTCAGTTTTATTTTGCTCGCAGTGGGAACAGGAGGTGCATCCTGTGGAACAAACGCTCAGGCCGCAGAGAGTCTGTGTTCTGGGAGATGACCGAGAAACCAACGGGCCGCAGGTTCAAATCTCAGCTGTAACCTGTTAGTATGTCATTCTTTACTAACTATGAAATAATGAAACCGCATGAAATTAACTATTCACAAACTCACAATGTGACATAAATTCTGCAATCAAGTACAGAGTAAGACTGAGGCTACCGTGTTCCAGAAAAACGTTAATTGCAACCACAGAAGGTTCTGGATAATGCAAAACTGATTGCCTGAAAGGACCTGATTTTAATTCTACCTGTGCATTTTATTATGACTCAATTGACCGGTATAATTGTACAATTCTGTTCATTCACAGGGAATCGGTTTTTCTCGTGCGTTTAGAAATCACCATCTGTCCATTAGCGGCTCTGAGTGATTAAATAAAAGCACCTCTAAGGCTCCTAATATTTAACATGAATATATCCCCTTTTTATAAATGAGAATAATAGTAGCTGTGATATCGATCACTTTTAAAGGGGATCTCTATAGCCCACAGAGAGCCCACAGAGCACAGCTGCACTTTACTTAGCCTTCAAGCCGTGGTTTCGCTCCTGGGAGTTCAGAAATACTGAGACCTTTAAAAGCTGACTGGGAGGAGCCAGGGCGAGGTGGCGGCCATTTTCCTCACACAGATATGTGCGGTGACCTTCTATAGCTCAGCGGTCAGCAGACTGGACTGGCTGTGTGTGTGTGTGTGCGTGTGTGTGTGTGTGTGAGTATGTATGTATGTGCGTGTGTATGTGTGTGTAAGTGTGTGTGAGTGTGTGTGTGTGTATGTGCGTGTGTGTGTGTGTGTATGTGTGCGTGTGTGTATGTGCGTGAGTGTGTGTGTGTGTGTGTGTGTGTGTGGAGCTCTGACTGTAATATATACATGTGATATGAACAGAGTGGCATAAATGTGAGCGTTAGCATTACTGAGGCAGCGTCCTATCGATCCCAGCCTTCTCCGTTCTCACGGCTGAGAATCGGATTGTTCCAGCAAAGGTCCCTTAATGAGGTCGGGTTTTGGGGGGGGGGCGGGCGCATGACCTCAGCAAACTCCACATTGTTGCATCTGAAGCACAGACGGGAGCACGACTCTCTCAGCACTGCTGAATCCTCATTCTCAGGAGGGACTCTGAGTGGTGAGATTCAGCCTCAGGATTATTCTCCTGTTTTCTCTGGATGTATCTGTAGCAGGCGCCCGTGACCCTCAGTGCATCTCAGCGCAGCACCTCCAGAGGAACCGGCACATCGCAGGGAAGCAGATCCTCCTCTCAGATCACACTGTCTGGAGGGGTCCCGCCTAAAACTGGGCTTCAGCCCTCTTATTACAAACCAAAGTGACACCATGGCCCCTGGCCTGTCCCAGAACACACACACATGCACATACACTCACACACACGCACACACACTTATACACACACGCATGCACAGGCACGCACACACAGTAAAATCTTTGCACATTTTCTAATTGCTAAGTTTTATTAGCCTTTGTGTAATAGAATGTGAATGTGTCTCTGAGGTCTGTGTGCAGATCTGGACCCCAGGGGCCGCCCGTGCCTACTGACCCAGCCACTCACCTCGCCCAGCGGGGAGATCCAGACCAATCCCAGCCACTCACCTCGCCCAGCGGGGAGATCCAGACCAATCCCAGCCACTCACCTCGCCCAGCGGAGAGATCCAAATCAATCCCAGCCACTCACCTCGCCCAGCGGGGAGATCCAAATCGATTACTCCGCCTGCCGTCCCAGCATGCCTTTGTGGGCAGACAGACTCATTACCCTCAGCTTCATTAGTCCTCTGATAATCTGAAGATCCTCTGGGCCCCCTCCCTGCAGCGCGACTTTGGTGAGAGAAACGGACCCTTATGACATCACAGCCTGCTCCTTATGACATCACTGCCTGTCAATATAGACCCAAGGAAGTTAAACTTATCTGATACAATCCATTTGTTAGACCACACCAGGAGTACTGTGTGCAGTTCTGGGCACGGCGCTACAAGATATAGAGGCTTTGGAAAAGGTTCAAAGAAGGCCAATTAAATTGATTCCAGGTATGAAAGATAAAAGCTACGAGGCTTAAGATGCTCAATCTATTTAAGCTGAGTAAAAGGAGACTTGGGGGTGATTTAATTGCGCTTTTAAATTCATAAAGGAGATTAACAAAGTGAACTACAAGAGATTCTTCAGGTTGAGTTCTGTTTGTAGAACAAGGGGACATAAATGTAAATTAGCAAAAGGTAAATTCCATACAGACATTAGGAAGAGTTTTTTCCACACAGAGTGGTCGATGTGTGAAATACCCAGCCAGGTCACACAGCAGCGGCAGAAACTCTGTTATGTTGTGTTATGTCCTATTGGGACAAGAATTAAATGAAAACCTAGGACTTGACAGGCTTATATCCATTATCCGTAAATCCACAGGTACACCTGTGACATAAAGCTGTCCAACTTTAAGACAATATAGGTCACACCAAAAAAAAAAACAAGAAAAGGATTCAAGTTGCTGTCCATTCCATTTCAATTCATTCAGCCCAATAAATTAATTGCAGTTTGATTCATGAATTGACAGATGCTCAAAGAACACTACAGCACTTTCCAATATTCTGAATGACAGAACTGGAATGGGCCCAAATAAAATTCAGCCAAACCCTCGTGAATATGAACCTGAACACAGGGACAGGCGGTTTTACCCAGTACTGCACAAGCCGGTGACACATTGACTTACAGGGCATGTGCAGTGTTAGTCAGTGTGAAATGTGTTGGTCTCCTGTGGGAAAAACAGAAGTGAGTTTGCTGAATTCACAAAAAGCCTCGACACTGTACCACAGGGGCAGATTTATAAGTGTTGAGCCTGAGGGGCTGTTTTTTTTGGGGGGGGGGGGGCGGTAGGGTGGGGGGGTTGACTGCTGGGTGGCTGTTTGTTGGGGGGGGGGGGTAGACTGCTCACTGGCTTTGGTTATCCCTGGAACATTCTAGATTGTCCAAGGGGCAGTATGGTTCTCTGAGATTTTTCTTGTTGTACTGCAAAAAAAGACTCAGCATGCTGCTCAAAATGGCAGAGCAGTGGGATGCCTCATAGAGCGGTTTCATTCCATCAGGGACAGAATGCAGCAGGGTCAGAATGCATCAGGAGCAGAATGCAGCAGGGACAGAATGCATCAGGGACAGAATGCAGCAGGGACAGAATGCAGCAGGGACAGAATGCATCAGGGACAGAATGCAGCAGGGGCAGAATGCAGCAGGGGCAGAATGCATCAGGGACAGAATGCAGCAGGGACAGAATGCATCAGGGACAGAATGCAGCAGGGACAGAATGTACTGCACGCAAATTTCCAACAATTTAATTCTCACAAGCGTACAGGGTGTGTTTGATTCCTAGAGAGGACTAAAAGGACCAACAATAACAAGTCTGATATTCTCTTGAAACACAAGCCGGTAAGACAAATCCATGTCTTCATCATCATCATCATCATCATCATCATCATCACTATACTAAATCATCTGTATGATCCCTTTGATTGGATCCAGACATGAAACTCCTGTGTGTGTAAGGGAGTGTAAAATCACGGAAAGCATATTCATATCAGTTTCTTATAATTACATATAATTACATCAGAAATGTATATTATATTAAGCTATACAACCTCCAGACCTGTCCCCCTCTCATCATACCATCAATTTGCTTCATATTCAGGATTGCCTCAGTATTAAAAATGTTTTGTTTCCCTTAATAATCAAACAAAAGGAAAGAAATAAACTGAAAGAATGTTGAGAATCTGGTGCATCTGCGAAACAAAATTATTCTTTTGCTCTTGAACGCAGAAAACATTTCATTCTTGCACTTTCAGCTTCTGTCACGAACATGTCCGAAACGGAGCTCTGATCAGCCTGACCCAGATGAGAGAAGAAGCCGCAGCAGAGCGAGACAAGCAAGTGGGATGTGAGCGCCACTCAGTGGTAGGAGACAGAACTGCATTTGCTGGTTTAATAAAAATAAAATGGGCACTAGACATAGAAACCTTATGCAGGGGTGAAAGTGCTAATAAATCTAATTCATTTCTTTAGCATTAAAGTGATTTAATCCATCTGCAATTTGTCAAAACTGTCTGCATCCATGGCTGATCAATGAATCACTGAAGAAAAGAATCTTGATGCATTTAATGATATGCATTTAATTTAGATCAAATCACATTACTTTAGAAGCAGAGTGCATTTTAAACACAGGAAGGTTATCCAGAGGAAATTCGGCTCTTCAAGTCTTCACTTTGTCACAGATTTACAGCCCGGATTAAAATGGCTGCTCCTTTTGATGCTGCTGATTTATAAATATACGAGACTGATGAACAGCCAATGTGAGTGTCGAACACAAACACAATCTTAAAATGTGCGCAGTGTCACTTCTGATATGGGGGCAAATATGAGCCCCAGGGGGCAGTCCTGCTGTGCAGTCCCGGGACGGTGATTTAAGGGAGGATTGTCCTTCCTTCAGCCTGTTCTGTATTGCAGTCAGAAGCCTGGGCTTCTCTGTTTGACAGATCTGCCTGCTGATGTTTACGGAAAAACCGAAAAGGATTACAGTCCTTCAACAACAAAGCCATTAGCCTAAACAGTAAAGGCTTCAACACTGCCCCTAACACCAACACCGCCCCCTACACTCCTGACCAAACCCTGCCCCAAACACCAACACCGCCCCCTACACCCCTGACCAAACACTGCCCCTAAAACAATCACCGCTCTCCACACCCCTAACTGAATATCTATGGCTGACAGCTCAGAGATCTGCAGACCTCGGCCAGAGGAACAGAGAGCAGGCTTTGATGTACACCTGCCCCACGAACAAAGAGAACGAGGCCCAGGAGCTCGTTCACCCCACAGAGCTCAGCAGCGTTCAGCAGGTAAACTCTCCTCAGCAGGACACCAGGCAGCGCTCACCCCAAACCACCCCAAACCACCTCTCCCTCCATCTCTCTTCCAGAAGCACACTTCATTCCACTCTCTGCTCGCATGGCTTATGAAGGCATTAAGAGAGGGAGCGGGTTATGAATGATTAATTATGCTGCGTGTTTACCTGAGTCAAGTTCAGTCACAGGGGAAATATGCGTTTCAATTATTTACTCAGCAGACTGTATAAATAATCTGGGGGTTCTTCACCAGTGTCCAGTCTTCATGCTCTAGGTCATTACCGAAAATAACCCTCCTGTTTTCAAATGATCTTGCAGTTTAGAAAAAAAAAACTAAGTAGCAAATAATTATATGTATTTTTATTGAGTTTGATAAAATTTTGTTCCCTATAATGTGTGACCGAAATAAACTATATTCATTCATTTGATTTATTATTGAATCAAATTAGACAATGACATCACATGATTGTGACACCGATTTATATTTTTTGTTTTTGTTTCTTTTTGGGTGGGGGTTACTAAAATCATATTATTGGTCAGTTCTCCGTGACTGCTGAGCCAGGATAGGCAGTTTTGGATGAAGCAGATCGCTGTGAGGAGTTTTATCTGGCCTGTCTCTGCATAGGTGTGGTCTGAGGACCGGTGCTGGTGCCAGTATGGTGCCAGTCTGCCAGGGCAAGCTGCCAAACGGGCTTCTGGGCATCACATCACCAAACGTCTGGACAGGAACAGAGTGCGCATCGACAGAGAGAACGACTCCGAAGGAAGAGACCGACTCTCTTTCCTCCTCAGTCTAACGGCACTGATTCCTTTATCAGGCTTTAGTTCTGTGAATGCAGTGATTAAAATATATACATGCTATTTAACAGGTGACAGGTGTAACAAATTACTACAATATGTGACAAATTGATGTAATTAGATACCAGAGAGATAAACTGTTAAAATACATGCCACATATATAACTATTTAACGATTTGGCATTTAATTATGTCAATTTGTCACATGTTGTAGTAATTTCCTACGTCTGTCACCTATTAAATAGCATGTATATGTCCTAATCAGTGCCCTGACTGAATAAACTCTGATGCGGGGGAATCATTGGCTGCAGCTTGTTAATAGATTAAGGAGGACAGAGAGTGCATTCTTCTTCTTCTCCTTTTCTCCATTGATTTCAGGAGACAGTCCACACCTTAAGGCTGAAGCCACACATCCTCCGACAAGAAGCGGCTTGGTAAGCACCTCCATTCATTTCAACAGGAGCCCATTCTACGCCTCTGCAAGGCATGTTGGGATAGATGGCGAGGCAAGGCAAGCTGGTGGAGTGGAACATCACATATTACATCAGCAACAAGTGACTGTAGCACAGAATTTTAACACAGTAGAAATGTAACAGTATAACATATGATACTTAATTAGGTTTGCATCTTTAAGTGTAAGTGTGCATTTCTGTGAGAAAGCCGGTCTACGCCCAGTGTCTTAATAGAAGATTGTCCTTTACTTAGCTGGTTCCACACTCCCACTTGTGACGGTGGAGCTCAAGGTTGGCCGAGTTTTTCCAGGTGAAAGCAGAACAGAGAGGCTGCAGCGTGAGGACAGGCTGCCGTGTGAGCAG
Organism: Anguilla pacifica; assembly: GCA_039654925.1. Taxonomy (NCBI): domain Eukaryota; kingdom Metazoa; phylum Chordata; class Actinopteri; order Anguilliformes; family Anguillidae; genus Anguilla; species Anguilla pacifica. The sequence continues at coordinate 4,344,415 of CM077286.1, forward strand.
CCTGGTTTAACGCCAGAATGCGTGGACGAAGTTTTCATTTAGGAAATGTGATTTTTGAAAAAGGGGAAGTTGAAGGACTATTATGCAGTTTTACTTCTGGGAAACAGCCAAACCTGTCCTTAGCTTCGTTTGTTGTTATGTTTTTGATGTTCCCGTCTTTCAAATGAAAGTTTTGAGGTGAAAAATGTTCAGATTGACAGAATTCCCTGTGTGATTTTTCCTCAGTTATGGCCGTTCATGTTTGCTCGTCATGAGCAAAGCTCTGCTCTGAAATCCCGGCACTGGGCCTCCTGTTGTGTTTCTTTTCATCCTTTCAGTGAAGGAAGCGTTTCCTCGCCCAGAGCGCACTGAACAGACCTGGCAGCCCGAGTCCCCGTCCTGTACGCCTGCTCCAAACCTTCTCCCTGGAAGTGATGCAGTTACATCACATAAATACAGCACGTGCTGAACAAACTCTTCCCAGCATCACTCTGCCCTCATCCAACAACTCAAGCAACGTTCTGCATGACCTGCTCTCACCCCCCTCACCTGCTCTCACCCACCCCCCCCCACCTGCTCTCACCCCCCCCCCACCTGCTCTCACCCCCCCCCCCCACCTGCTCTCACCCCCCCCCCCACCTGCTCTCACCCCCCTCACCTGCTCTCACCCCCCCCCCCCACCTGCTCTCACCCCCCCCCCCACCTGCTCTCACCCCCCCCACCTGCTCTCACCCCCCCCCCACCTGCTCTCACCCCCCCCCCCACCTGCTCTCACCCCCCCCCCACCTGCTCTCACCCCCCCCCCACCTGCTCTCACCCCCCCCCCCCACCTGCTCTCACCCCCCCCCCACCTGCTCTCACCCCCCCCCCCCACCTGCTCTCACCCCCCCCCCCACCTGCTCTCACCCCCCCCCCCCCACCTGCTCTCACCCCCCCCCCCCACCTGCTCTCACCCCCCCCCCCCCACCTGCTCTCACCCCCCCCCCCCCACCTGCTCTCACCCCCCTCACCTGATCTCACCCCCCCCCCCCCGACCCGCTCCTTTCAGCTGAAACAGTAAGACCGGCCCAGGTGTGGCTGAGGCTCCGGCAGGTGTCTGCTGGGGTGGCAGACATGGTCAGAGACAGCAGTGTCCTTGAGTCCCTCTGCTGTCCTGAAGCAGAATTAAGAGCAGCACAGCAAGCAGCTTAACAAGCCCTGCTATCCCCATCTCCGACTACATTTACACTGTCCTCACTAAAGCTCTTCTGAATGAGGTTCGAATGGCCTCACTGGATCTCTTCAGAATGAGGTTCAAATGGCCTCACTGGATCTCTTCAGAATGAGGTTCGAATGGGCCCAGTGTCCTGTCCTTATCGCCATCGCCCACATGATGGCGCCATCGCGCACCGCTGTTGGCTTCGCAGTGAAAGGCAGGGCCGTTGCTCGTGCTTTGAAGTGATATCAGCTGTTTGCTGATGATAACCGCTCTCTGCCCATGAATCCATTTTAACGGCCACGTTGCCGCCGGTGACAGCGAAGCTTCACATGTCCCGGGACGTCCAGGCGCTGGCGGGGGCTCAGCCATGATTTAAGCAGTCTGCTCACAGAATGAGTCATTGGCAGCTCTTTGGTTTATAGGACTGAGCTGGGACTGCTTGCCTTCTCTGGATACAGAAACACAAATCAATCTGGTCTACAAAGCCAGCCTTCCACTGGGGGGGGGGGGCATCATCTTTTAGAGGAATATTTTCCCACCCTCTTTCTGCATGTTACAGTGGGTGCAGGTCACAGTGGGAGTGGGTTAGAGTGGGGGCACTATGCACTGGGTGAGTGCAGTATCACAAGGTGTAGTGTTGGAAAGGCTAGCTGCACTGAAAGGAACAGTACTCACGCCCTCCAGTACAGAGAATGCTGCAGCAATGAGACAGGCCCACCATAATTCAATATTCCAAACTGAAGCTGCTTTGGTCTGAAACAACCCAAGAGGGCCCCGTTTCAACTGCATCCTAATGCCGATTTCAGACGAGGCCCCTGCATTACACAAACCTGCTGCATAGACTGGTGGATCCACAAACACTGACCGGCAATTGCAGAAATCCTGTCTCAGGTGTGCTACTGCCCTCTGGTGGACACTGGGTACACTGCTCCAATTCCTTAGCACTGAGCTCAGATGTTTGGGTAATCATGTTGTATGCATTCTCAATCAGGTTAGTGTAGCAAACTCATGTAGCAGCAGTTGGTAGTGAATCATTTTATTTCAAAACTGCCATGAATTTTAGTCTTTCACAAGAATAAAAACATACAAATGACCACGCACCCTGGTTATATACAAAAGATAAAAGCAATGAATGTTACTATACTCCTATAAAAATCTTGCAGAAAGAGTTTCATTCAGGACAGCACAAGTACCTGTGCAGGGTGCAGGGACAGAGTAAATATTTACAGGACAGGGGGCCGAGGCTATGGACAGGAGCCAGAGCAGCACACGGACATGAAAACTAAAATCCACCAAGTCTCAGCAGAGACAGGACAGGTCATATAAAAATTATTTAGGCCTCAAAAGGAAGACTAATAAGGGCCAGTGGATTCAGAGTATTAAACTCTAATGGGGGTAACAGAGAACCACCCAGGACAGACACACATGTAAACACAGAAAAAACGGCTGAACACGTTACATTCGCCACAGCCTAATGAACCCCCCCCCCCCCCCCCCCCTCCCGACCGGCCTTCACTGCTGGCTGAAGATGAGCACTTCATCCAGAGAGCGGAGTGTTCAGGTTCCCTGAAAGAGAGGTTCAGACAGCAGGTCAGACCCCTGAAAGAGCACGGATTAAATGAAGCAGGGATAGCTGTGTGTGTGCGCGTGCGTACGTGTGTGTGTGCGCGTGCGTACGTGTGTGTGTGCGCGTGCGTGTATATAACAGCACTGCGTGGTGCTCACCCTGTCTGAGCGGGGTTGGTGGGGTTGGCGGGTGCTCACCCTGTCTGAGTGGGGTTGGCGGGTGCTCACCCTGTCTGAGCGGGGTTGGCGGGGTTGGCGGGTGCTCACCCTGTCTGAGCGGGGTTGGCGGGGTTGGCGGGTGCTCACCCTGTCTGAGTGGGGTTGGCGGGTGCTCATCCTGTCTGAGCGGGGTTGGCGGGTGCTCACCCTGTCTGAGTGGGGTTGGTGGGTGCTCACCCTGTCTGAGCGGGGTTGGCGGGGTTGGCGGGTGCTCACCCTGTCTGAGTGGGGTTGGCGGGGTTGGCGGGTGCTCACCCTGTCTGAGTGGGGTTGGCGGGTGCTCACCCTGTCTGAGCGGGGTTGGCGGGTGCTCACCCTGTCTGAGCGGGGTTGGCGGGTGCTCACCCTGTCTGAGCGGGGTTGGCGGGTGCTCACCCTGTCTGAGTGGGGTTGGCGGGGTTGGCGGGTGCTCACCCTGTCTGAGCGGGGTTGGCGGGTGCTCACCCTGTCTGAGCGGGGTTGGCGGGGTTGGCGGGTGCTCACCCTGTCTGAGCGGGGTTGGCGGGTGCTCACCCTGTCTGAGCGGGGTTGGCGGGTGCTCACCCTGTCTGAGCGGGGTTGGCGGGTGCTCACCCTGTCTGAGCGGGGTTGGCGGGTGCTCACCCTGTCTGAGTGGGGTTGGCGGGGTTGGCGGGTGCTCACCCTGTCTGAGCGGGGTTGGCGGGTGCTCACCCTGTCTGAGCGGGGTTGGCGGGGTTGGCGGGTGCTCACCCTGTCTGAGCGGGGTTGGCGGGTGCTCACCCTGTCTGAGCGGGGTTGGCGGGTGCTCACCCTGTCTGAGCGGGGTTGGCGGTTGCTCACCCTGTCTGAGTGGGGTTGGCGGGGTTGGCGGGTGCTCACCCTGTCTGAGCGGGGTTGGCGGGTGCTCACCCTGTCTGAGCGGGGTTGGCGGGGTTGGCGGGTGCTCACCCTGTCTGAGCGGGGTTGGCGGGTGCTCACCCTGTCTGAGCGGGGTTGGCGGGTGCTCACCCTGTCTGAGCGGGGTTGGCGGGTGCTCACCCTGTCTGAGTGGGGTTGGCGGGGTTGGCGGGTGCTCACCCTGTCTGAGCGGGGTTGGCGGGTGCTCACCCTGTCTGAGCGGGGTTGGCGGGGTTGGCGGGTGCTCACCCTGTCTGAGCGGGGTTGGCGGGTGCTCACCCTGTCTGAGCGGGGTTGGCGGGTGCTCACCCTGTCTGAGCGGGGTTGGCGGGTGCTCACCCTGTCTGAGTGGGGTTGGCGGGGTTGGCGGGTGCTCACCCTGTCTGAGCGGGGTTGGCGGGTGCTCACCCTGTCTGAGTGGGGTTGGCGGGTGCTCACCCTGTCTGAGCGGGGTTGGCGGGTGCTCACCCTGTCTGAGCGGGGTTGGTGGGGTTGGCGGGTGCTCACCCTGTCTGAGTGGGGTTGGCGGGTGCTGGTTCTCCTTGCTCTCCAGTCTGAAGGCCTTGGTCGGGTCGAACCTGCGCGGGGCGTCCCGCGAGCTCAGCTGCTCCACCTCCTTCTTCAGCTTCCCCACCTGAGCCCTCAGCTTCAGCACGTCCTGAGGCACGGGTCCACACGTTACCCCCCACCGCCCTGCTCATACCACACCCCACACCACTACCCCCTCACACACCCTCACACCACTACCCCCTCACACACCCTCACAGCCCACTACCCCCTCACACACCCTCACACCCCCCTCACACCCCACTACCCCCTCACACACCCTCACAGCCCACTACCCCCTCACACATCCTCACAGCCCACCCCACACCCCACTACCCCCTCACACATCCTCACACCCCACTACCCCCTCACAGCCCACTACCCCCTCACACACCCTCACAGCCCACCCCACTACCCCCCTCACACACCCTCACACACCACTACCCCCTCACACACCCTCACACACCACTACCCCCTCACACACCCTCACAGCCCACTACCCCCTCACACACCCTCACACCCTACCACACCCCCCACCACACCCCACACCCCCCTCACACACCCTCACAGCCCACTACCCCCTCACACCACTACCCCTCACACACCATCACAGCCCACTACCCCCTCACACACCCTCACACCACTACCCCCTCACACCACTACCCCCTCACACACCCTCACAGCCCACTACCCCCTCACACACCCTCACACCACTACCCCCTCACACACCCTCACAGCCCACTACCCCCTCACACACCCTCACACCACTACCCCCTCACACACCCTCACAGCCCACTACCCCCTCACACACCCTCACACACCCTCACACCACTACCCCCTCACACACCCTCACAGCCCACTACCCCCTCACACACCCTCACACCACTACCCCCTCACACCCTCACACCCCACTACCCCCTCACACACCCTCACAGCCCACTACCCCCTCACACACCCTACCACCACTACCCCCTCACACCCCACTACCCCCTCACACACCCTCACACCACTACCCCCTCACACACCCTCACACCCTACCACACCCCACACCCCCCTCACACACCCTCACAGCCCACTACCCCCTCACACACCCTACCACACCCCCCACCACACCCCACACCCCCCTCACACCACTACCCCCTCACACACCCTCACACCCCACTACCCCCTCACACACCCTACCACACCCTCACAGCCCACCCCACTACCCCCTCACACACCCTCACACCCCACTACCCCCTCACAGCCCACTACCCCCTCACACACCCTCACAGCCCACTACCCCCTCACACACCCTCACACCACTACCCCCTCACACACCCTCACACCCTACCACACCCCCTCACACACCCTCACACCACTACCCCCTCACACACCCTCACACCCTACCACACCCCCCACCACACCCTCACACCACTACCCCCTCACACACCCCACCCCACACCCCCCTCACACACCCTCACACCCCACTACCCCCTCACACACCCTCACACCCTACCACACCCCACCCCACTACCCCCTCACAGCCCACTACCCCCTCACACACCCTCACACCCCACTACCCCCTCACAGCCCACTACCCCCTCACACACCCTCACACCCTACCACACCCCACCCCACTACCCCCTCACACCCCACTACCCCCTCACACACCCTCACACCCCACTACCCCCTCACAGCCCCTTACCACACACACACACACACACACACAGCGGGGACTTGCCTGTTTGAGGCCGATGTTCTCCTCCTTCAGCTTCACCACGTGTTTGATTTTCTGCTTCTGGTTCTGGTGTCCTAGGAGACGGGCGTACGCGTCGGCCAATCGGTTCAGCTCCTCCTGCGTGGCACCGTTCTCGTTCAGCAGAGCGTTCCTCTCGGCCGCAAAGCCGTCCAGCTGCTCCTGAGCATCAGAGACCGCGGTCAAGCCCCGACCCCAACCCCAACTGTCCCACACCACCGACCCCAACTATCCCACACCACCGACCCCAAGTATCCCACACCACCGACCCCAACTGTCCCACACCACCGACCCCAACCCCAGCCCTGTCCCACGCCACCGAGCCCAACCCCAGCCCTGTCCCACACCACCGACCCCAACCCCAACCCCGTCCCACGCCACCGAGCCCAACCCCAGCCCTGTCCCACACCACCGAGCCCAACCCCAGCCCTGTCCCACACCACCGACCCCAACCCGGTCCCACACCACCGACCCCAACCCGGTCCCACACCGCCAACCCCAACCGTCCCACACCGCCAACCCCAACCGTCCCACACCGCCAACCCCAACCCTCAAACTGTTAACAGTGTGATTTGGTGACAGGGGGGTCCTATCCTTTTACAACAGGCATTCTGTGGCTGCCTGTGGAGGTCGTACCAGGTGACCTCTACTGAACGCTTCTCCGGTTTTATGATGCGATTAGATTCTGTGAGAGCAGCACGTGTGACTGATCAGCAGAGATTCTGTGAGAGAGCAGCACGTGTGACTGATCAGCGGAGAGCGCCTGAGGGTTAGACCTTCAAAGGACAGCATCAGTGACGCTGCTCTCCAGGAACATGCATTAGACATGTCCTCAGTGACACCGCTACCAACCCCGTCCTACAGCACACACCCCAACCCCGTCCTACAGCATTGACCCTAACTCCATGCATTAGACATGTCCTCAGTGAGGCTAATTAAGCTCCGCCTCTGCGTGCATGAGCGTTTCCATGGCCGCGTCAGGGCTGACCACGCCCAGCGGCTCACCTGGAAGGGCTTCACCTTGGCGTAGAGCTCTTCGTAGCGCCCTCTCCAGGCCACCGCCTCGTCTGCTGCAGGAATGCTGGGTAAACAGAAATCACCATGAGCAGTGCGGTGACACGCCAGCCTTCAGGATGCCATTACCCAGAATGCATCGGTGCAACAGGGAGTCTAGTGCACCTTGAAAATAAAATATGAAAAAGATCAAACAAATGATTGGTTTGTTGAGTGTCAGCTTTTTCTCTTTCTGCTTTTGCTTGAACACTTGAAAGACACTGAAAATATTTGAATTTTTAAAAGTTTAAACAGACTGAACCGTGCAGAGTGACAGTACTCTCATCCTTCAGACAGCAGCGAAGCAGAGCGTGTTCTCACTGCGGTCCCGTTTGTTCTGCACTTCACGCTCTTATCTCGAGTGACATCAGAGTCCTGTTTTCTTTCAGTCCAAGCGAGAAAAAACACGTGTATACAAATTGCAAAATGACAAATTGTGCTGAAAGTGTATATTTACACTTTTTAAAAATTGGAAAATTGATGCTAGTACACTGCCATCATTAGTAAGCTTGTAGCAGTGATGCACTATTTATTCCAGGGTTTACCATCTGATGTGTGTTCTGCGGTGTTGATCAGATTAACCTACAGGGTCCAAGTTAAACTATGCGTTCGTTCCCTGCACTTGGTACTGTACTTCCCTCTAGGGTTTTCAACACACCTGTTCCTGGTTATGGTTACACACTTTATTGTACAACGCTCTGGATAAGAGCGTCTGCCAAATGCCTGTAATGTAATGTAATATATTTTACTTTATCATTCTTCCACTTGCTATCCTGTCAGGCTTCTGGATCTGCTCCTGTGTGTTATTTTCCTACATTACCCAGAATGACTTACCATCCACCTTGGCTGGCTTACAAAGCCAGCAAGACTGGCACTGGCTAGCTAGCTAGAAGTTAGCTAAAAGACTAAAAGCAAAGTCAGAGATCATGACCACACCCCCAATCCCTTTCTGCTCCAGATTGGACCATTGAGGTCACAGGTGCTGCACCCTCATTGGTTGACAGAAATGCCACTCTAAAATGCAGAGTCACACCCTGTATTGTCAGGACCCTGAAGCTCACCTTTTCTCCAGCACCTCTGCGAGTCTCCTCTCCGCCTCCTCCCGTTCCTCCTGCATGCGCTTCCGGAGCTCCAGCACCTCCTGCTCCAGCCGCTCCACCGGGGACTGCAGCTGGGCCTCAGCAGCCTGCTCCTGCAGTAGAGCTCCCCTCTGCGCCTCCTCCTGCCTCCTCTCCCTGCGCTCCTGCTCCACCCGCTCCTCCAGCCGCCCCACCTTCTCCGCGTGCGCCTCCTCTGTATGCTTCAGCTCCGCCTCCTTCTGAGCCAGCTTGGTCTGCACCTCCAACAGCATCCTGGAGGAACAGGCATCATTCCTCACTGCACCTCCAAACACAGCCACTAGGGGGCAGTCATGCTCAAATAAACACTGGGAAAAGCTTTGCTGCATTTAGACTCTCCACACAGGGATCACCTCACCGGGCAAACTCCTCTTTGGCCTTGTCCTGGGACTGCCGGACGTCCTGCCACTGCACACGCTCTTCCTCCAGCTGCTCCTTCGTCTTCCTCAGCTCCTCCTCCAGCTCCCGTCTGCGAGACTCCACCCGGCTAAGCTCCTCCCCCAGAGACTTCCTAGTGCTGTGGTACGAGAGCCACGCCTTCACTGTTAGTTCATATTTCTGCAAGTATGCGCAGGCGAATGCACAGGTATGTGTGCAGGTATGCGCATGTGGATGTGCAGGTGAATGCGCAGGTGTGTGCAGGTGCATGCGTAGGTATGTGTGCGGGTACGCGCAGGTGGACATGCAGGTGAATGCGCAGGTATGCGCAGGTGTGCAGTCACCTCTCCAGCTCTGTACTCAGGTCTCCAATCTTCCTCAGGGAGCTGCTGTGCTCCTCCTGTAATTTCCTCATGGCCACCAGGTGGCGCTCCTCCCGGCTCTCCAGCTCAATCTTCTTCCTGTGAGGAGTAGCATGATGATCAGCACCTTTCAGTAACGAAACAGCAGTTCCTCACACAGCTCAAATTTACTTCTGACACAGAGCAGCACGGGCAGCTGTGAGCGGGTCCTGTGAGCACAGACATCTCCGCACAGACACACGCAGGTACAGTGACTCAGCCTCACAGCCTCATCAGCAGGGCATCATCTTCAGCCACGCGGCCAGAGAAAGCGCACAGATGATCCAACGCTAGCATGTGTGTCAGCAGTATTTCCTTCCGCCCCCTGGCAGGAGTCTCACCTGTCCAGCAGGGTCTGGATGTCCTTCAGCTCCTGCTGCAGCTGCTGGTTCTCCTGCTGCAGCAGCTGCTGCGCCTCCTCACCCAGCTGCTCCTGCGCCTCCATCGCAGACAGCTCATCCAGCACCTCCTCCAGCTCCGCCTCCAGCAGCTTCCGTTCAGCCACTAGCCCTGCCTCCAGCTGTTTCCACTCCACCCCTAGCCCCGCCTCCAGCTGTTTCCGCTTCTCTTCTAGCCCCGCCTCCAGCTGCTGACGCTCCGCCTCCAGCTGTTTCCGGTCCTCTTCTAGCTCCGCCTCCAGCTGCTTCTGCTTCGCCTCTAACTCCGCCTTCAGCTGTTTATGCTCCGCCTCCAGCTGCTTACGCTCAGTGTCCGCCTCACCCTGCAGCTGCTCCAGGCGGGAGGCCAGCGAGCTCGACCGCTCCTGGGGGGGGGACAGGCAGGCAGGCAGACAGGCAGACAGGCAGACAGGCAGGCAGGCAGGCAGGCAGGCAGGCAGAGAGACAGAGAGACAGAGAGACAGAGAGAGACGGTAAGACCTGCTCCTGAGGGAATGGACAGTAAAATAAAAGTACTGTAGATTATGACCCCGTTTGGGGGCAACAGCACTGTTTAGAAGAGACTGAGCTTCTTTTAAGTGGTGTTCTTTAACAACTGATGATGATGATTGGTGGAAGTAACCAAAATTCAGAAAGTATCCATCAATCACAGCAGCTGTTTTTCTATTGTCTGATAGCAACATAATCTGTGATTGGTGGAGCTGCTCTGCTGATTGGTGGATGTGAGGATCACCTTCTCCTGCGTGAGCAGCTCTGCCTGCTGTGTGCACTCTTCCTCCAGCTGCTGCTGTTTCTCCTCCTCGCTCCTCCTCTTCTCCTCCAGCAGGCTCACCTCCGCCTGCAGCTCCTGCACCCTCCGCAACCCCTCCTCCTGGGTCCGACCTGCAGAGAGTGCATCCGTCAATCAACCAACCGACGAATCGCCCGCACAGAGACAGACACAACCGCACACTCATGGGCTCTGTGGGCGGGACTATCACATGCAGGAAGCATGGCTGGTTGGCACTGTGAAGGTATGTGCAGAGAGAAGGTATGTGAGTGTACAGGATGCTGTGCGGCTGCAGTGTTCAGGATACTGTGCGGCTGCAGTGTTCAGCAGATGAGCTTACAGGATGCTGTGTGGCTGCAGTGTTCAGTAGATGAGTGTACAGGATACTGTGCGGCTGCAGTGTTCACCAGATGAGCTTACAGGATGCTGTGTGGCTGCAGTGTTCAGCAGATGAGTGTACAGGATGCTGTGTGGCTGCAGTGTTCAGCAGATGAGTGTACAGGATACTGTGTGGCTGCAGTGTTCAGCAGATGAGCTTACAGGATGCTGTGTGGCTGCAGTGTTCAGCAGATGAGTTTACAGTATACTGTGCGGCTGCAGTGTTCAGCAGATGAGTTTACAGTATACTGTGTGGCTGCAGTGTTCAGCAGATGAGCTTACAGGATGCTGTGTGGCTGCAGTGTTCAGCAGATGAGTGTACAGGATACTGTGTGGCTGCAGTGTTCAGCAGATGAGTGTACAGGATACTGTGTGGCTGCAGTGTTCAGCAGATGAGTGTACAGGATACTGTGTGGCTGCAGTGTTCAGCAGATGAGCTTACAGGATGCTGTGTGGCTGCAGTGTTCAGTAGATGAGTTTACAGTATACTGTGTGGCTGCAGTGTTCAGTAGATGAGTGTACAGTATACTGTGTGGCTGCAGTGTTCAGTAGGTACATGTTCAGGATGTGATGGCCGGTCCCCACCTCTCTCCTGCTCCAGAAACAGACACCTCTCTCCAAGCAGAGCGACTCGCTGGTCCAACTCCTCCTCCGTCCTCCTCAGCACCTCCCTCAGCCTGCCCATCTCCTGCTCCTGCTGCTCCAGTGCACCCTGGGATTTCTGGAGCTCTTCAGCACTCTGCTCCAGCTGCTTTTCCATCTCCACCAGTGCATTCTGGGATTCCTGCAGCTCCTGGGTACGCTGCTCTAGCTCCTGCTCCATCTGCCCCAGTGCATTCTGGGAGTCCTGAAGCTTCTGGGCACATTGAGCTAGCTCCTGCTCCTTCTGCCCCAGTGCATTCTGGGAGTTCTGAAGCTCCTGGGCACATTGAGCTAGCTCCTGCTCCTTCTGCCCCAGTGCATTCTGGGAGTCCATCAGCTCCTGGGTACGCTGATCTAGCAGTTTCTGCAGCTCCCTGGAAAGAGCAGCACAGGACACATTCGCTGTTTCACAGCTGCACTGCTTGCCTGACTGAGCAGATCAGAATGAGGAGGGAAAGGTGAGCTCACCCTCGCTCAGCCACAGACTCTGACACACGCACGTCCATCTTCTCCTGCTCCTGCACCTTCAAGCGCAAGTCCTAGGAAGGAGGGGAGAGGGACACCACTCAGCCTTACACAGCGCGCTCCAACTGCAGCCTTAATGCATCTACAGTCCTTACATTCACACTGATTATACAGCACGTTCCACCTACAGCCTTAATGCATCTACATTCCTTACATTCACACTCAGCACATACACACTTCCAGAGCCTCCTACAGAGCTCATTATCAGCTGGATATTCACTGAATCAATTTAGCTAAAGTACCTCACTCAAGAGCACCACAGAAAGTACCCCACCAGGGAATCGAACCCACAACCTTTTACGAGTGCAGTGTTAGGCAGAAATGCAGCAGAAACAGGGTTAAGAGCTAAAGACGCAGGCGATACCTGGATCTCATCGGTGGCTGTGTCCAGGTAGAGCTGCAGGACTTTGGTCTCCTCCCTCAGGCCCTGGATCACAGCTGAACAGGAACAGGAAGCTTCAGGGACATTTAACACAGAGCCCCATCTCCCCCTCACCCTCACAGAGCCCCATCTCCCCCTCACACTCAGACACAGAGCCCCATCTCCCCCTGTCACACTCAGAGCCCCATCTCCCCCTCACACTCAGACACAGAGCCCCATCTCCCCCTGTCACACTCACAGAGCCCCATCTCCCCCTCACACTCACAGAGCCCCATCTCCCCCTCACACTCAGACACAGAGCCCCATCTCCCCCTCACAGAGCCCCATCTCCCCCTCACCCTCAGAGCCCCATCTCCCCCTCACACTCACAGAGCCCCATCTCCCCCTCACACTCACAGAGCCCCATCTCCCCCTCACACTCACAGAGCCCCATCTCCCCCTCACACTCAGACAGAGCCCCACCTCCCCCTCACACTCAGACACAGAGCCCCATCTCCCCGTCACAACATATTTAACTTTAACAGCTCCAATGTCAAACATTTCATTCAAACAGGAAAAACACTTCCCACGCCTGCACGCATTACTCACACACTCACCATGCAGTTTGTCCACTTCAGACTCCAGCTCTTCGTTCTGGGTCTTTGTTTCCTGGTGGAGGTCCTCTAGAAAAAGGTCACAATGTCAAAGGTCAGTGAAGAGCAGTGCTCCTGCCCCCTGTCCCACTGACCGGTGGAGGAGCAGCAGGAGGATCAGCGGAAGAATTAACAAGAGGATTAGCTGGAGGATCAGCAGGAGGATCAGCGGAAGGATCAGGGGAGGATCAGCAGGAGGATCAGCGGAAGGATCAGGGGAGGATCAGCAGGAGGATCAGGGGAGGATCAGCAGGAGGATCAGGGGAAGGATCCGTTGAGGATCAGGGGAGGATCAGCAGGAGGATCAGGGGAAGGATCCGTTGAGGATCAGGGGAGGATCAGCGGAAGGATCCGTTGAGGATCAGGGGAGGATCAGGGGAAGGATCCGTTGAGGATCAGCAGGAGGATCAGGGGAAGGATCCGTTGAGGATCAGCAGGAGGATCAGGGGAAGGATCCGTTGAGGATCAGCAGGAGGATCAGGGGAAGGATCCGTTGAGGATCAGCAGGAGGATCAGGGGAAGGATCAGCGGCGCTCATCTCACCCAGGTCTCTGTTGTGCTCCCTCAGGGCCTGCAGCGTAGCTCTCTGGGCCTCCAGGTCAGTGTGCAGCACCTTCACCTGGCCGTCCGTGCTGATGCGCAGGTAAGTCAGCTCCTGCAGCAACCACGCACACCGTTACCATGGGAACCGCTCATGGGTGTGGCCACACAACATCACTGACCCTGAGCTACAGGCCAAAGACACGACATCACCTGCATCTCACCTTGTCTTTAGAGTCGAGCTTATTCTTGGCCTCCATGAGCTCCAGAGACAGAGAGTTGATCCTCTTCTTTGAAACATCGGTGGAGAACTGCAGGAAAAGGGAGAAGATTCCTCAGATCTGCTTTTCCCCAATGACATCATCACTTACACCTTAAACTGGCCCTTCAGACAGCGAGGGCTGATAGCTCATTGGCCAAACACAAAATGTACACACGACACACACACAGACACTCACACGCGTACAGAGACAGACAGATACACACACACACAGACGCAGGCACAGGCACAGACGCAGACGCAGACACAGACGCAGACGCAGACACAGACCTTGGTCTTGAGGAACTCGTTGGTCTTTCTCAGGTCTCCCAGCTGTCTCTCCAGCGACGCCGCGTTGGCGGAGAGGCCGGTCTTCTCGCGCACGGCCGACAGGAGCTTGGCCTCCGCCTTCCGCAGGTCCTCCTCCAGCGCCTGCAGCCTGCGGTCCTGCTCCGCCCGCTGCTGCAGCAGGGACCGGATCTGCAGGGGAGGGGCATGGCAGGGTAAGGGGAGGGGCCACAGCAGAGCAGGAAGAGAATGACAAGTGTGACAGACCACCTCAGCTTCTCAGGAATATCCCGTTTGGCTACATGTCATAAATATGAAAATCACTCACATACCTCAAATCAGTGTTTCTCAACCTGCAGCCTTAGCTACATAATGGTACATTCTCAAATCACTTCTTTCCACAAAGATTTTTGCTGGCTGCACCAAATGTAGAACAGCAACGGATATTACAATGTACTTGTGCGAGCTGGTTTATGTCCTGAAACATCATCCTGATTCAGCAATCACACAAAAAAGACCAAAATAGTAAATGCATCTCATACGGGCGAGCGATTACCTCTTTCTCCAGTAATTTCTGCTGCTTGGTCTGCACGGAAATTGCGGTTTTATCCTTCTTCAAGCTGGACGATTCCACCTGCAGAACAAATGACAGACGGAACTTCATACTGAACCAGGTCATACTGACTCAGGACTAACTGAACCAGGTCACTGGTGACTCTAAACGTGGTTGTAGCAGTTTTAACGTAAGGACTCACCAGCCCATCCACAGACAGTGACCGACGCACAGGCGAGGGCAGGACATCTTTTGCAGGACAGGGTTGACCAGCAGTAGCTGACCATAACAAATAAGACAGAGGAAAACAAAATGAACAGCCAACTAACTAATCTACTGACGTTTTTCCTAGCAGTTGAACGATGCAAAATGAGACCTTCAAACGCTACCGAAGGCAAAAACGTTACAGTTAACTCCTTAAACGCATCCATGCTAACTGCGTTATGGCCAGCTCGTTCCGTCTAGCGAACGTCAGGCGAAATTACAGCACCGCACAGCTCACCTTTGGGCGGCTTGAACCGCTCGGCTTTGTGGAAGGAAGCAGCACCTTTTACATCGCCGGCTTTCACCTCGTATGTGCCCGGTGGAGGAGCGCAACCTGAAGACAAATAAACAATCTTAGCTAGTAAAAAGTTGACTCGGCCACCAATGCTTTAGCTAGTAACTTAATTTGGCAAACTATTTGTTAGCACTTGCTTAAACGAACACAAGAGATTGCTGTAGTTCGATAGTTAATTTGAAGCCTTTTATTTCGCCAATCGCTGGTATGAATTTATAAAGTCAGATTAGAATAGCAGTTTAATGCTAGTGTCAGCCAGATAGCGTTATCATATCAGCAGATTAGCTCATCTATCAAGGTTTCTATCTCGTTCAGGCACCAGTTACACACACAACTTACCCACTGATTCGTTAAATCTTTTAAGAGGAGCTCTTGGAAAAGACATAATGGACTTTCAGCTAATTCCTGTTCATATACTGTTATGTTATGAAAGTATTGGCTAGCAATAGCTGCTAGCTGTATTTGCTGCGACCTAAAAGAAAAAAAAACGAAAAATAGCTACGCCGAAACAACAGGAGTAGAGCCGAACCGCTGAAAATTTAAATAAACGTCAAATCCAATCAGAGGCCAGCATGAGCACCGGTCACATTTTTAGCCAATCAGTGTTGCAGAGGGCGGAAGCGTTTGGGTAGTTTGTCAGTTCGAATGCAGCCCGTCTGGCCAATCGGCCAATCCGCGGCAGCCCTGATCCGACCTGGGAACGCATTCTTTGAACAGCGTGTTTTTGCAGGGTACGTAGTAGTTACTACAGTGTCGCAACGTGTCTTATGCGCTTGTTGTCTCATAACTTAAATATTAAAAAATATGAACCTTACAAAATTGAAATTAGATTCACAAATATCATTCGTATCGTACAAGCAAAATCATTGGTTCACAAACATTTTTGCACGCACACAGCCGTACTTCACGCCGCACACAGATGGAGCATGAAGCAAAGATTGTGGAGAAGCTAAGATAGGCAAGTCAGTACATATTATATCTGTGCAAAAGGCAGCAGTTAATTGGGGATAAATGAAACAGCTTTTACCTGTGTTTATGTAGCTTTAAAGTCCCCCTTGAAGGAGCTGAACATTAAAAAACCAACAAAACATGTCAATTATTTCCTAAATAAGGACAAACTAACATTTTGGTGGAGAAGAGACAAAGAAGACTGTGACAAATCACAAGATTTGTCTCCTGAAGTATTCTGCAGGGTCCTGATCACCGCTTGTTAGAGTAATTGGTTAGCTAACCAGGCAGACAGTTGGCCAGACAGAGCATGTGCTGTTTTAACCCTTTGGTAGAGCTCTTGTTTGGACAGACAAATCCTCCTGGTGCTGCTGCAAGGCAGTCAGGTTTTCTGGTGATGGTGAAGTTGCTGGGTAGGTATTCAAATGGTGAACCATTTTGGAAATTACGACTCAGATTATACCCTTAACACGATTTTAATGTAACAGCATTACAAACAAGTATAGGCAAACAGAGCACAGATACAGCTATGAATTTCATGATTTACATTCAACAAGATCATCAAAGTGACAAATGAAATATTCAGTTATATAACTGTATACAGGAAATGTATCACTCTGCACAATATGAAGGCCATTATTACAGGTATGGGCCAAACTACCTCTGCTACATCAATAACCATATTCTATGTTACTGTGTATATCACCCCCTGTTGTTGAACTCTGGTATTACAGTTATATGCCCCTGGAGTCACACTGGAATTTTTGTTTGTTCCTTTGCAGAAGCGAGGAGGTAAGAGGAGTGTGGGAGTGATAAAGGGAGAGAGTGGTGTAGAAGGCTGGGTGATGGAGGAATGGAGTGATTGAGGTATGGAGAGATGGTGTGAAGGAGTGATAGAATGATTCAACATGGAGTGATGGACCGATGGAGAAAGCTGGCTGATGGAGGGATGGTGAGATGGAGTGATTTAGGGATAGGGGGACAGAGGGATGGGGTAATGGAGAGATAGCGTGATTGAGGGACAGAGAGATGGGCAGAGGGATTGAGGGACAGAGAGATGGGCAGAGAGATGTATCACACAGAGAGATGGAGGGACAGAGAGACAGGGATGGGGTGATATGGGGTGATGGATTGATTAAGGAATAGAGTGATGGAGAGATAGAGTGATTGAGGGACAGAGAGACAGAGCGGTAGAGGGATAGAGGGACAGAGAGACAGAGATGGGGTGATGGATTGATTAAGGAATAGAGTGATGGAGAGATAAAGTGATTGAGGGACAGAGAGACAGAGAGGTAGAGGGATGGGGTGATGGATTGATTAAGGAATAGAGTGATGAGAGATAGAGTGATTGAGGGACAGAGGGACAGAGAGACAGAGGGGTGGGGTGATGGAGAGGGAGGCCGCTGCTCTCAGAGGAAGAGGTAATAAAGCCAGTACAGTATGTTGACGATGAGGAAGGTGAGGGGGAAGACGGTGCGGGCGTGGCGGTCGATGTTGTGGGGGTTCTGCACGCTGAACGCTGCCGCGGCCTTACGGGACGCCTCCTTAACAGAGCCCAGGCCACGCCCCTTTCCCTGCGCCCTCAGCACTGCCCCGCCTCTGCTGCCAGCCGATTGGCCCACTTCCTCCGGCTGGGCGGGGTCTAATTCCATTGGCCGCCTGGGGTGGGCGGAGCTAACCAGTGGTATGGCACCATTCCCGCTGGACTCCTCCAGGTCCTTCTGCAGGTCCTGGTGAGAGACGAGACTGAGGACCCTCCCACACGCTCTGTGACAGGCAGCGTGGTCACAATGCACCCGGAAATGAACCACGCGCGGACCAGAGGTTTGTTTGGACAGGCAGTTTATACTGACCCATATCCAGCATTTCTCACTGACCCAGGGTCTGATCATTTGAGCTTTTTTCTTGAAGTCTAAACAATGAATAATCACATGGAAACAAACATGTTCAGTTCTGATTAGGAGTGTGGTTCTAAATCCAATATATTCAATACCTGGACATACTACTTATGTCAGGTAGGCGGACAGACTGACTCTTTCCTACAGACTCACTCGTACTGACAGACTTGCTCAGACAGACTCACTGAATCATACAGACTCACTCAGACTCACTCACAGACTCACTCGTACTGACAGACTCACTCGCACAGACTCAATCATACAGACTCACTCAGACTCATTCGAACAGACTCACTGAATCAGACAGACTCCTTCAGACTCACTCGTTCAGACTCACTGAATCACACAGACTCACTCAGACAAGACTCGCTAGCACAGACTCACTCGTTCAGACTCACTGAATCACACAGACTCACTCAGACAGACTCACTGAATCACAGACTCACTCGTTCAGACTCACTGAATCACACAGACTCACTCTCTGCAGGTCTCCGATGGTCTGGTGCTGCATGGTGCAGAAGTGGGCGATGGCGTATTCCAGCAGAGCCCCAAAGATGAAGGTGAAGCAGATGCCCAGGTAGACGTCGATGGCCTTAATGAAGCAGTTAGCGTTGGGCAGCGATGTGCGCGCCCCCATCATTAACGTGGTCATAGTCAGAACAGTGGTCACACCTGAGAGAGAGAGAGAGAGCGAGAGAGAGTGAGGAGGGGGGGAGGAGAGAGAGACAGACAGGGAGAGAGTGATGGTGTGGAGAGCACGGAGGGGGAGAGAGAGAGTGAGTTTGGGGAAGGAGAGAGAGAAGAGAGATGGAGAGAGCAAAAGAGAGATGTGATGAGAGAGGAAGGTGATGGTTTGGGTAGGTGAACACTTCCCCACTGTTGCATCATGGGAGGGGTCACACACACTCCACTGACAGATGAATCACTGCAGCTGCTGCATGCACTGTGCCTCAGATGCGTTTGCCCATTCAGTGGGCGGTGGGCTCTGGAAGTTTGGGATAGAGAGTGTAAGTTTAACCGCGAGAGTGATTGACAGACCGATGCAGGTCCGAGCCGGGACAGATGATTGGCTGATCCAGAAGGACACCCAGGACAGCACCACCAGCAGGGTGGAGGGGACGTAGGTCTCCAGGATGAAGAAGAGCACGTTTCTGCGCAGAGCGAAGTGTAGCACCAGCTTAGGGTACAGACCTGACAGACAGACACACAGACAGACACACAGCTCAGTCTAAGCACTGTCCATCCAGTATTCAGACAGCAGGTGCAGGTACCTGTCTCGGGTGAGTGTTCAGGTGCAGATACCTGTCTCAGGTGTGTGTTCAGGTGC
>CM077286.1:4368566-4383566 GCA_039654925.1 Anguilla pacifica
AGGCCAAGCTCAGGGTCACAAACGACAACACAGGGATGCGTGGCATCTCAGAACATCTGACCAGCCCCTGCGTGGAGAGACAGACAGACAGACAGACAGACAGACAGACAGGCAGTCAGACAGACAGACAGACAGGCAGACAGACAGGCAGACAGACAGACAGACGCTGTCTTTATTTCACCTCATACACAGTGCACTCGTCTGTTGCGCTGACATGTTTGACATCTTTCACTCTTGGACAGAGCAGTCATGCAGCTCAGCTTTGGGATTTGGTGGCCAAATTTGTCCACCAGGTGGCATCACCTCCGTCAACCAAAAATATGTATGCTGTTCATCACACCTCTGTTACTGTCATCCTTTCTCTTACTCCCTTACTCCTCTCTCCTTTCCCTTATTCCCTTACTCCTCTCTCCTTTCTCTTATTCCCTTACTACTCTCTCCTTTCTCTTATTCCCTTACTCCTCTCTCCTTTCTCTTATTCCCTTACTCCTCTCTCCTTTCTCTTATTCCCTTACTCCTCTCTCCTTTCTCTTACTCCCTTACTCCTCTCTCCTTTCTCTTATTCCCTTACTCCTCTCTCCTTTCTCTTACTCCCTTACTACTCTCTCCTTTCTCTTATTCCCTTACTCCTCTCTCCTTTCTCTTACTCCCTTACTCCTCTCTCCCTCCTCCCTTACTTCTCTCTTACAACTCCCTTACTCCTTTCTCCCTCCTCTCTTACTTATAATAATAATGCTGAGATTTTGGTCAGTCTTCAGTCTTCCCTCAGATGGTGGCCGATGGAACATTTCCTCTCCTAAAAGAAGGGGATGTTTTTCATTTTCAGCCAGAGATGTAAATATTGGGCATAACTGAAGAATTTTTGGGAAATGGTTTCTTTTGATGTTAATTTTGCTTTTCACAGAGGAATATGAGAGCAGATCTGTTTATCTTTACTCAGAGGCTGCTGTGCTTGTTATCACCGATCTTCCTTCTTTAGCATGTCCATACATTAACATTAGCCTGTCCATATATTAGCATTAGCATGTCCCTATATTAGCATGCCCATATATGTATTAGCATGTTCATACATTAACCATTAACATTAGCATATACAAATATGAATACCAAATTCTATGAATATCACACTTACCCTGTCATCGCAATCAGGGCAACTGCTAACTGATGTAGTTATGTTTTTTAACGCTGCATTCACTGAACATAATACTCATAGACATTAAATGTGAAAAAAGACTTTCTGTCACAGAAAATTAAAAACTGAAAAAAAATCTGCAACAGGATGAACTTGAATGTAAGGTAGAGTAGGCTACACCCATTACTCCCACTCCACCCCACACACGCAGCGATATGCAGCTCTCTCTCTCCATACCTTTGCTTCATTCTCCAGGTGCTGTCGCCCTCTCTGTGGCCCCCTGGGTCATCTGTCGTAAGGGCTCATTTTAAACGGGAGGCAGTTACCTGTGGAGCGTCTGTCCCCTGCTGCTCACTGTTTCCTCTTCTTCAGTATTTTATCTTCCTCTCTCCTCTTTTCTTCTCTCTTCTCTCTCCTCCTTTCTTCTCTACTCCTCTCTCCTCTTTTCTTTTCTCCTTCTCTCTCGCCTCTTTCTCTCTTTTCTCTCCTTTCCTGTTTTCTTCTCTCTTCTTTCCTCTTTTTCTTTCTTCTCTCCTCCTTCTCTCTTCTCTCCTCTTTCTTCCTCCCTCTCTCAGTGACAGTGTGTTTCCAGTAGACGGTTCCTCTGTCTCCAGCAGTGTCCTGGAAATCTCTTCCTCTGTTTCGCTGAGAATTTCAGAGTAGAGTTTCAGCCTTGCACTGTCTTTGGTCCGGTTATATCTTCAGTGTGCACGTGTGTGTGTGTGTGTGTGTGTGTGTGTGTGTACTTCAGCATGCGTGTGTATGTGTGTGTGTGCGATTCAGTGAGTGTGTGTATGTGTGTATTTCAGTGTGTGTGTTTACTAGCAGCCTTTGTTCGCATATATATGAATTCTCTTCTCGCCTGTGCTCTCAATAAATCACCGTCTGAAATTCAGTGACAGCGTGTTTACGCTTCCTGCTTCTTTTCTGTCGTGCTCTCTCTCCTCCTCTCTTCGCTCTCTCACACTCCACTCTCTCCACCCCTTTTTACTCTCCTTTGAGTTCCCCCACCCCCCCCCCCCCCCCAGTTTGTGCACATATAATCCCTGGTGCACCCTTACTTACAAATCACTTTCCCTCTTTTCCTCTCCTTTCCTTTCATCTCTCTCTCTCTCCGGAACTTCTTCCCTCTCTCTCTCTCCGAGTTTCAGTCTGCCCTGCCCTCTCCCCTCCCCTTTCTTTCTCTCTCTCTCTCTCTCTCTCTCTCTCTCTCTCCCGTGTGCATTATGTCTTAAGGTCAGGCAAACGAGGGCTCTAGAGGATAAAAGGGAGAGCTGGAGGGTCAGACGATGGCAGGGTACAGGTGGAGGGTCAGACAGTGGCAGGGTACAGGTGGAGGATCAGATGATGGCAGGGTACAGGTGGAGGGTCAGACAGTGGCAGGGTACAGGTGGAGGGTGCTATATAATGCCCCCACCTCTAAGCGGACTGGAGACCTGCTGTGGAGGATACTACATGGTGCGGGGGCCTCTAGGGTGTGGATGGCTCCTGTTGATCCTGGGGGGCGGGGGGGGGGTGTTCTTTTTGTGCAAGCCAGGGGGCAGTGTCCCACATTTGAGAGGTTGAGAGGTTGGGACAAGTGTTACGTTCATCAGGAACGGTGTGTCTGTGGTAGAGGGTGATCTGTTCAGAGGGGAGCAACGGAAAGATTACAGCAGTGCTACAGTAGTACCAGCCGCGCAGCAGTACTGGTGACATTTTTGTATGTAGGCAAAATTTTCAACTTGGGTCACATACAGGCATAATGCTGCGGGGTGGTGGGTCCATGCTCACACACCACACCCACACACCACACACACACATACGCACACACACACACACACACACACCACACACGCACACACACACACACACACAACTCAAATAATGCAGTTGAACAACCAATCAGCGTCAGCTTCCCTTCTGGTCCCTAGTTGATCACATGTTATTCAATTTGTGACAGACTGGGGATCCTGGCCCAGGCAAACACAGAATCACAATCTCCCTCACTGCCCATTCCACATCTGTGGAGGACGGCACTGCATCTCTGTCATTAGAGCCGGACCCTGTCACTCAGTCTTGGCACAGAGTTGTCAGGCACGCTTCAGCCCGTGCACCCAGTCACCTGCACTGTGTTCCCGGGCACGCTTCAGACCGTGCACCCAGTCACCTGCACTGTGTTCCCGGGCACGCTTCAGCCCGTGCACCCAGTCACCTGCACTGTGTTCCCGGGCACGCTTCAGCCCGTGCACCCAGTCACCTGCACTGTGTTCCCGGGCACGCTTCAGCCCGTGCACCCAGTCACCTGCACTGTGTTCCTGGGCACGCTTCAGACTGTGCACCCAGTCACCTGCACTGTGTTCCCGGGAGGCGTCTGCCATATTTCTGTGGTAATTACTCGCGCCGGTCGGATCTGCCCTGGCAGAGGAGAATCAGGATTCCCCAGAGGAAACAGGAAGTGACCGGTTACGTGTGACCCATAAACCATTCATCAGGACCCCTTCGCCTCAGGCACTTCAGGCTGTCAATCACTTCGACAGCAGACGGGTGTCAAGAGAGGCTCCTCCCATCTCTCCAGCGCTGCCAGGCTCCTCCCTTTCGATGACCCTTGACCCTGAGCAACTGATGAAGCCGTTGGGAGGGCGAGTCACTGTCTGATCTGAGGGATCGAACCAGATCCCCTGGAGACAGATGGTCTGAAATGGCACCATGGTCTTGCAGGACTCTTTACTGTCCTACTGTGAGTGTGTGTGTGAGTGTGTGCATGTGTGTGTGTGTGTGTGTGTGTGTCTGCACGCATACATGCTTGTAGCTGTCAGCTCGGATGTCTCATTTAGAGAGAGAGGGCTGCAGTGGAGGGGGCTCTGGTGACTCCGGTGTCAGAATGATGGAGATTTATTTGACTCGTCGTCACCCCTGGGGAGTTGAGGCTTCACTGCCAGATCCTCTCCGGTGGTTGGGGGGGGGCTGTCTTCCTCTTAGCCCCCTTCTCTCTGACCCTGAATCCCTGCCTCAGTCTGACGCAGGGCGGGGTGTCGAACCGTGGGCCACAGCGAGGGAGGGATGGAAGGAGGGAAACAAACGGACAGCGCTGGGAAGAGACTTGAGCACTAGCCTTCAATATCCTCAACTTCCTTCCTTGCTCTCTTCATCTTCTCTTGCTTTCTCTCCCTCTCTCTACCCCCTTTCCATTTTCGAATCACCACGCACTCTCCCTGGCGGATCCTTCATGTGTGACAGTATCAACACGCATCTGTGTTCAGTGTTCGGTGCTGAATATCGTCCAATTACAGAGTGCCACAGTGTTCGGCACTGAATATCGTCCAATTACAGAGCGCCACAGGCAAAGATGAGA
The DNA here is from genome assembly GCA_039654925.1 of Anguilla pacifica. Classification (NCBI taxonomy): domain Eukaryota; kingdom Metazoa; phylum Chordata; class Actinopteri; order Anguilliformes; family Anguillidae; genus Anguilla; species Anguilla pacifica. The sequence continues at coordinate 4,373,033 of CM077286.1, forward strand.
TAACAGAGCCAGCATCAGCCCGACCGTCACCCAAACTTTTGATATCTTATCTGTGGCGTTTTCCGAGTCACAGTCGGCTGCAGAATGAGAGGAGGGGAGATCGGCAGGCCGGCAAGTACTTTGTGTCTCCATGACCACCCGGTATCCTGACACACAGATTCCCCCTCGATGGGGGGCTCTGTTAGGGAAACCACAGGCCCAGATTGGGTCCAGGGGAGAGAGGGGTACACTGCAGGCCCAGATTGGGTCCAGGGGAGAGGTGGGGTACACTGCAGGCCCAGGAGGGGGTCCAGGGGAGAGGTGGGGTACACTGCAGGCCCAGGAGGGGGTCCAGGGGAGAGGGGGGTACACTGCAGGCCCAGGAGGGGGTCCAGGGGAAAGGGGGGTACACTGCAGGCCCAGGAGGGGGTCCAGGGGAGAGGGGGGTACACTGCAGGCCCAGGAGGGGGTCCAGGGGAGAGGGGGGTACACTGCCGGCCCAGGAGCAGGTCCAGGGGAGATTTCGGTAAATCCCCCCTCAGTACCTCACCCCGCCCGAGCACTGAACGCCTGTCCCGCGGCCCCACCGCTGAACAGCTGCATCGCCATGGCAACAGACTCAATCACAGCTCCCCCGCACAGCCTCTCTCTTCTCATTTTCAGCACAATCCATCATCCTGCCTCAGGGGGGCGATATTGACACCGCTCCCCGCCTCCGTCCCTGTCTCTTTCAATCTCTATCCATTATTCCCCTCTCACTCCCTCTTCCATTACAGATCCCTCTCTCCTCCTCCTCCTCCTGTTCTTCACCACGCACAGTTCTGCCGCTCAAGTACCTCACAGATGCCCGCAGACCGCGCGGACACAGAGTGGGGAAGTTTATCGTCCGTCTCCATCTTCTCCCGCTGTAGTGCGATGGTTGGCTTGGAGACTAAGTTACTGCCTCCTGCTGGTATCTTTGACTGTGCGCGTCAGAGTTTCCGGAACATTCTCTCAGAGGTAAAACATGCAGGTGGAGCGTTCATCATGCATCCACTGAGACAGGTTTCATCTGCCACAGTTCCCTGCTGTTTCCCACAATTGCCCACTGTTTTCCACAATTCCCCACTGTTTTCCACAATTCCCTGCACGCTCTGAGAAATGAGATCAATTCGAATTAGACAAAATAAATAATCTGTCCCTGTGTAGAATTTAAATTATCTAATTAAATTAAATCTTTCTCTCTGTCTCTCTTGCACTTTCCCTATCTCTGTCTCTTTCTTTCTCTCTCCCTCTCAATTGAATTTTTTCCTCTCTGACCAGACAAACACACAAAAAAACAAATGTATGCTAACCAAACACACTAACATACAAAGATACACACATACATGTAATTAATATAGTTCGAGAAGCAAACAATCAGAAAGCCACATATAAACACGCGCTTGCAATGAATTGCATCATGCATGGTGAGTATGCGCATGTATGTGCATGTACATAGGCATGTATATGCAGGACATGCACCAGGGATTAGAACTGCGGGAACATTACATCACATTACATTTATTTGGCAGATGCTTTTATCCCAAGCAACGTACAAAAGTGCATTTCATGGTCATGGACAACTACAAAACACAGGTTCAGTAAGATACAATACTTAGTTTGTACAGCTATTTCTAGCCAAGAACACAGTTTAGCTCACACAGTGAACACAGGAAACAACCTTGGGACTTACTTATAACAGCAACAGCACATGGAGAGAGCATTAGAGATGAATAAAACATTACGGAGCTGGAGAGAAAGAGAAAGAATGAGAGAGACAAAGAGGGAGAGAGAGAGAGTGAGAGAGAGAAGGAGAGAGAGACAGAGAGGGAGAGAGACAGAGAGAGAGTCAGAGGGAGAGGTTTATTGTTTTCAGGTTTATTATTATGATGATGATGATGATGATGATGATTATTATTATTATTCAAATGCACCCAACCCTGAAAATATTAAATATATAATAGGAGTGGTGAAGTTCACACTGTATAAGTCCATCATATAAGCATCACGTAAGTCCAGCTGATGCTAAACTTCATACATACATTAGGGAATTTTAGATCTACAAATGCCATCGGGTCTACCCATGTTTACCACCTTGATTACCCACCATTTTGTTTTAGATGTTGGTGTATAGCTTTGGAAGACTGAGATACATAAACATACTACAATCCAACTCAATCGCATGAATTGTTTGGCTGCGAACAAATTAATTTCCAAAAAAAAAAGTGTTTATTATTTAGTTTTGGGCACATTGTGATTGAGATCATTATGCATCTGCACTCAGGTCTGATTTGGGTATTAGAGCATAACTGTTAGCAGCTTACTTTGGACTGAAGGAATGAGAGGAGAGGGTGTGTTCTAGTCTGGGTCAGCAGCAGCTTTCTCTGCATCACTGAGAAAATGCCTCCAGCTCTGAGGGTACCGGCCCAACTCTGAGGGATGTAGATTTGAGCAGGTACCCCCCCCACCCCACCCCACCCTCCGATTCTCCCTCCTAACATGGGACACTGGGTGTTTTACCAAACAAACCCAAAACGGTGTGCTGCCGATGCCGTGCTATCCGACTCCGTACACGCACCACCTCTCCCTCTCTCTCCCGTATGGGACAGCGCGCCTCAGCAAACAACTCCAGTCCAACCAATTACCTCAGTCCCCCCAGCGTTACCTACCCTGACACACAATACCTGCACGAACAGGCTCTTCAGCTGGCTGAATCACGTTTAAAAAAACGGTCCAGACAGATCACATAAGGACAATTTTAATAAGTGCTGCGGTGCGAATCTCAGCCTCTCTCCAGCTGTTGGGTGGTGTGCTGGGAGACTGTACCCATGAGTTTAGCGGGTCCTGTGTGAGGTAAAGGCACACGCTTCACTGCACAGCTCCAGAGATCAGGCTGGAGTATTTCTCCCTCATCCTGTCCACCGGTGCAGTTTCTGAAAACAAATCATAAAAGGGAAAACATAAAACATGTAACTCTCTCAAGTCTAACTTTTCCATAAAGCAGGGCCTAATGAATAGAGTTGGATTTATAATTTGAATAAGCAGTACGGCGATCCCGGGTGATACGTCGTACCTGCTCTCAGTTAGAAATTCAGATTTCTCAACATACCGCTGAACAATGACACTCCCGTCCAGTATGAAAGTGCTACTGGTTCCATTTTAAAGAGCTAGATCAAAACACACAGCATCCATGAGGTATCTTACGGTCGAGTCATTTAGAATTTTGAGATCAGCGAGGATCTGGCCAGTGCCTTCACTGCACTGGCACCCTAAGGCACTGCCTGTTGCATTTAGTTCTGTTGCTTTCATTGTGAATACCCCACACATCTGTGATTGCATGACCAATCGTAGACCTGATAAAGGTTCAGCCTGGTTTGGAGGTTAGCCTAGCCATGGGGCATAAGGGACCCTTATCTCAATCTCAGATATTACTACAGGATTCTGCAGTTCTGCCGTATGATATGTCACCTATTACATTTTATTGAACGAAAAAGCTTCATAAGACATATTTACATGTAAAATAAAATAAAATATGCAACCATATTTTGTGAAAAGAAATTAACATATAAAAATATTTTGAACATATATCAAATAAGAATATAACAATAGAGCAACACAGGGTATTACACATTACACACTTAAAAGGAAAAGGAACAAAAGCTGCACGAACATTTAGAGTTCTCTGCAGCACATTTCTTCTTTTTCTACGGTCCATGCCTCTAATGCAGGGGCCTATACTACGAATCGAACTACGATTCTCTTGGGATCTCGCCGCAGCGCTAGTGATGTTATGCAACTTCCGTTTTACAGAAGGAACAGGAAGTGACGCCATTTTATAAGGACGGGCGATCCACACGTGCTAGAAGTTGTAGTTGTAGTTATCTGTGGGAAAACTTCAATTTTGCCGATAAAATAACGAGGAACGGAAAAATAAAACGATGACAAAGATTAAAAAAGAGAAAGGCGCGACAGAGGAGGAGGCAACCGGGACAACAGAGAAGTCTTACCAGGAGCTGATCGCCAATATTAACCCCATCGCCCAGCCTCTCGCCCCGAGAAAACTCAGCAAGAAACTCTACAAATGCGTGAAAAAAGGTAAGCTGCAGCAGTGTGCGTCAGCAACATCCAGTATGAAAGTGTTACTGTAATAATTTTAGACACGGCTGTAGATTAAAATACACCGCATCCACGAGATGCCTTAGCTGCTAGTTATTTAGTCTAGTGTGATATTAACTAGCGGTTGGCAGCGCATTCAGTGTGTAGGTACCCTAGCTAGTTATAACACACATTAGGTAACAAACCCATATTTTTTAGCGAAAGGGTAGTTTCCGCAGGGTTGCCGTCGATATGCATTGATGTAGTTCAACCTTAGCATTAGCGACCTAATGCTAAATTTCTTTTGCTTCTCAGCCTCCAAGGTAAAACAGATCCGGCGTGGTGTGAAGGAAGTTCAGAAGTTTATAAACAAAGGAGAGACCGGGTAAGGTGATTCTCTCCATATCTGACCATAATATGCAGTTATTGTGTATTTCGTGGTGTTACTTTCCAGGTTTCCAATGTACGCTTTCCAGGTTTGACGCTGTTACTGTATTCGAGAAGGTAATGTGTGCGCGTGTGTGACGCACTGTCTTGTTGGGTAGCATCGTGGTGCTGGCCGGAGACACGCTACCCATTGATGTGTACTGTCACCTGCCGGTCATGTGTGAAGACCGGAGTCTCCCCTATGCCTACATCCCCTCCAAAGTGGTGAGTCTGCCCTCTACCGTGATGTTCTGAGTCCTGCATAACTACTGAAATATTAATTTCATAATTCTAATATGAGTCCAGCAAAGCTAGTCACACTTGAATACAGTCTCTTTTGACTCCCTCATTTTCAGATTTATTTGCCTGCTTTATTGGACAGTGGTGCGTGTGTGTGTGTGTGACAGTGGCATTTGTGGGACAGTACCGTGTGTGTGGTGTGTCTGGGACAGTGGTGTGTGTGGTGTGTGTTGGACAGTGGTGCATGTGTGTTGAACAGTGGCGTGTGTAACACCCCTGCTGTGATTGGCTCTCTGTCCCGCAGGACCTGGGGTCCTCGGCCGGCTCCAAGCGGCCCACCTGCGTCATCATGATCAAACCGCACGAGGAGTACCAGGCCGCCTACGACGAGTGCCTGGAGGAGGTGTCCGCCCTGCCCAAACCGGTCTGAGCGCGCTCACACCGAGGCACGGGCGGACCCCTGTCCACCGGGCGTGGACATTCTCCACGTGCACTCACACACACTCACACACACTCTCACTCACTCACTCACTCACTCACTCACTCACTCACTCTCTCACACACACACACACACACACACACACACACACACACACTCACTCAGTCACCCACTCTCTCACACACACACACACACACTCACTCACTCACTCACTCACTCACTCACTCACTCACTCACTCACTCACTCACTCACTCACTCACACACACACACACACACACACACACACACACACACACACAGACTGTAAGGGTCCTCTCTTCCTTGTTTTTCCTGCATCACAACAAAAGTGATGCCACCTCACAGAGAGCCAGTGATGATGCCCATACTTAGGAGAACGGGTGTGTGTGTGGGCGCATGTCCTTGTGCGTGCATGCGTGCACAACTGTGTGTTTTTATGAATTAGGTGTGACTTACGCGGTTTGATATCTCCATGTTTGTTGAAATAACCCCAAGAAACTGGAGGGGAGCAATTTTAGTGCTTTTCTGGAAATGACAGATGTAAGCAACTCCACTCTTAGTTACACAAAACAAACTTTCCTGTTTCAGCAACTGCAGGAATCATGAACTCGTAAGGGGGTCAGCAGGCATACTTTGCCTGAATCGCAGTCTGATGTAGATTTATGATTAGATTGAGTTGCTCTGTGAGGTGGAATGTCATAGTATGATTTTTCTTTTGCCATAATTTTCAGTGGCTCATAATGCTTATCTTCAGAATGAGTTTCTGTTCCACCGTGTTCTAACATGGGAATGGCTCACGCCACAGCTGCAGTGTTGCCATGGAAACTACTGTGTGTGGCTGAAATGAACTGCGAGTCACTCGTACATGTTTATTAAAAATGTTTTGACTTTGAACTTATGATTTTTAATAAAGTAAACATGAATTACGTGCGAGTCACAACTTTGATTTTAAAATGTGTAAATTGAAAATTTGGGAGTTGCGTTTTCTGTTTCTGTTCTGCTGTGAATGTTAAAAAAAACAAAACAAAAGAAACTTTGGTAATGCAAAAGGAGTTTGGAGTCTGGTGACTGGAGTCTGTTCTCACTCATTGCATGCAGCCTCAGGAGGAGGGGTTCAAATGTTACACTCCTTGATTTCTGCACACTTTTCCACACCAACAATAAATCTGCAAACTGAAATCTGTTCAATCAGATGTTTCTCCTTCCTCTTTTACTCAAGCAGTGGATTCTGATTTGGATGCTGCAGATTGCTTCAGATTTATTTGGTATAAAAACTTGTCTTGGAAATATTAAACCACATCTAGGCGTGCTGATGTGACTTAGTTTATGGAATTCAATCTCATGTTTTCAAAGCTAAAATGTGACTGGATTATAGCTACAGAAGTTCTCACATTTCTCTCAATTTTGAATGTGTCTCCTGTTCTAACCACAAGGAGGCAGTTGAGTGCCTGGCCCCTAAATAAGCTGCTGCTCAATTAAGCCGTGAATTTCACATTTGTTTATTTTCAGAGTTTTACCACTAGGGGGAGTAGTTGTACAGGGTTGTATAGTGCTCTGTCCTGCATAATCTCCCCCCAGGTGAGTGTCTGAATAAGTCTGCTGAGTCCCTCTGTTAGCCCTTCTCACAGGGGCCCAGCCAAACTGTTTCAGGGGTGTCCAGTCTTATCCAAAAAACAGGACCATCTGGGTGCAGGATTTTGTTTTAGCCCAGCGCTATGACACCCAATTCAGTTAACCAATTATGGTCTTCAGTTGAGACCTGGATAAGTAGACTCAGGTGTTGTAGTACTGAGCTAGACTGAACCCACTCTGGCTCTTTCAGTATTATATCGGACCCCCCTGCTGTATTTGGTGGGGAAACATGGCGTGTTAGCTGTTGAAACTGATAAACAGTCTGTCCATGTTCAGCCAGCAGACTCCTTTCTTTCTCTGCCTCCCTCTCTCTCTCCACATCCCTGGCTTCTCTGTGGCTTGTTTACTCCATGTTGACAGCTCAAATATTTTAGGGAGAAATAACCACAGTGTACACACTGCCTGGCTTGTTTGTTGTGTTTGACTTCTATTTTCCCCAAATCTAGTATATAAGCGTGAGAGTGGCTGGCCATAGCAGTCCGATTTCCCCTGGAAAGTGTGAAGAAGGACAGAGTCCATTTCTGTCGCTGGATGATATTTTATCAGGACATTTTTTGCAGGAAAAATGAGGTCCTGGAATGCGTCAAGAGGCTGTTGGTCAGGTGGAGAATTCGGTAGGGCTTTCTGTTTTTAAACGGGCTTGAATTTAGTGTAAGATATGGCATGTGCTTTTTTTCCTTCAACGTTTTGTGCATGTGTGCTGGAAGTGTTTTCTGGTAGCAGAGAGGAAGATGGAAGCCTTCTCCACTCAGACTGGAATGGTGGGGACATCCTCATCATCTTCCTGCACTGGAATTGGCCGTGGCCTGAAGGTCAGAGGTCATGGATTTGGAGGCAAAAGGAAGTGTTTTTTTGCTTTACTGGTTAATCTCTGTTCTGACTCACCTGTTGTGTTCATTTCTTTATTGAATGTACATTTATTAGAAGAGATGTGTCTGTATAATAACCATTCATGGAGTACAGTTTATTCTGTAATGTCCTGTATTCACCACATGTTTTTAATCAGGTCTTAATCAGATTTTGATATTGACCCTTACTATCATTTCTAACTGCTTATAACATTTAAGTGTAAGAGTAAATGATCAAAGCAAACATATACTCAGGATTTGAATTTGAATAATTACATGAAGCATCTAAAATTCAACCAATATTGACTTCAAGCTCGCTTGGTCCTTGAGGATATATGACCTTTATGCTAATCTTGTATTTGGGCAGTTAAATGTCTTTTAGGGTCAATCATACATTTTTTAGTGAAAATGCAAGGTGTTGTAGATGCTCTTTAAGGTTGTTTTCTTCATGTTGAGTTTTGCAGAGCTGTGGTCAACAAGGGAACACAAACATGATGCTAAAGAAGGGGATAAGCTTAGCCCATGGAGTAGAGAGAGAGAGGAAATCACCCAGGAAGCAGAGATGGAAAAAGAAGACAGAGTGAGAGCTGCCCTCTGTGAGTGGGTCACTTTGATGGATACGTGTCAGACAGCGTGTGTCTGTGTTTACACACAACAGCCACCAGGGACAGCCTAGAGACAGGCGGTCTGTGAGGCCCTGTGTCCAGCGCTCCTTCGCAGTTTAGTAAACATGGATGACAGGAAGCGGTGTTTCTCCCGTAAACACACCGCGCGTGCTGCGAAGGGTGCTGTTGTGTGTTGGGTTGGCTTCTGGCCTTTCCAGCGGGACGGTTTGTCCCCCCCAAACGTCCTTCTTGGAGCGTCGTCCTTGCTGGAGGTCACCACCGAGCTCATGAGTTTGTGCCCCCTAGCCCTGCAGACTGACAGGCTTGTGTAGAATGGCATTAGTCTTGGTTTTACATTTTGTACAGAATCCACGTTTTATTAAATTTTATTATTCAGTTGAGAAGGCGCAGTAAGAAAGAACACGTCTACTCCAGCCCACAGAAACGTGCTGAAATGTTCAATCCCTCTTAGCTCAAAGAGTGGAAGAGCTTCAGACCAGGACATCTCTCCTCATCAGAGCAACAGAACCAGAGAACTGGACTGAAGACCCAGGTGTTACTGTCACAGTGCTATTCACCTCCATCTCTCTCTCCGTATCTCTCCTTCACTCTCTGTCCTTCCTCGGTAACATACTTTTCTTGGCTAGTGATGTGTCTTGGGGAATTTCAGGAAGACAGAAATTCCAACTGTTCTTGTCTTTGAATTTTGTCAGACAGATAGAGGTTTGTGAGTGTAATGTCATTACTCTGTAACCTGATGTGAAGAAACTTAACTTCTGAGATTTAAGCTTTTTCCTTTTTCTTCTCATAATGTGGACCTCGCTGATACAGAGCCTGGCCCTTTTCAGTCAATTCAGGAAATTAACTGAAATCAAAAATGCCAATAATGTTTTGTGGTAATTTCGAAATAGCAAGAATTGATTTCCTGTATTGATTTAAAACCTACTTAAAAAGAAAAATGAATATGTTATTGCATGTAGCTGTTATTGTTGATTATTTTACCTGCTATTATATAATTTTAATAATAAACCAGAGAATCTCTCTCTCTCTCCTCTCTTTCTCACCCTCTCACCCTCGCCTCTCTCTCTCTCTCTCTCTCTCTCTCTCTCTCTCTCTCTTTCTCTCTCTTCCCTCTCTCTCTCTCTCTCTCTCTCTCTCTCTCTCTCTCTCTCTCTCTCTCTCTTCCCTCTCTCTCTCTCTCTCTCTCTCTCTCTCTGTCTGGTGCAGCCCGTTTGTCGGACAGGTGTGTGTATACCTGTCCTCACATGGGGCAGGTGTAGCTGTAGATTTATTGATTTTAATCACACGCTGTTGGGCAATAATTCTCCCCCCGGAGGCCGGAGGCGGGAGTGCGTGTCCTGTCAGCACCCGTTTGATTGATGGGCATCCAGGGGACTTTCACTGTATTTTAATAAGCATTACATTCACAATAAACCATGATGGTGTTTTATGTGTTTCATTGGGCTCCATGGATTTTTTCTCCTCCCAGTTCAGAGGGGGAAGATAAGTGAGGGTCAGACAATAACCATATTTGTGCACGTTGGGTCACTGGGTCAGACGCACTGTGAGCGGTGTAGACCTGGCAGATAGTGATGTATTCAAACGCACTGTGATGTATGTAAAATGTATGTAAAGTCGTGTGATAAATGTCAGTCCAGGAGATGATCTCCTGAACAAATATGTATTTTTAAGATGAATTATGGGACATGGGACATTTGGAGAGATGGAGAGATGTTGGGAATGGAAGGTAGACACCAAGAAAAAAGGGAGAGTTGGAAATATATAAAAAGAGTTGAAAAACAATCAAACTGGTGCACGTTTTCAAATCAACTAGTTGGGAGTGTTTTAAAGTTAACATGAAGGAAATGTTTGATGAGAGGGATTTAATTTAGTGACCAGGGAGGAAGACTCCATTCCATTGTTTGTTTCACAGATGTTGTTCTGTTGGATTTTGTTCCATTTGAAAAAATAACATAAAATGGCTGTACATCCATTGGGGGGGGGGGGGGGGGGGATGGTGCACCTGCGATTTGGGATGATCGGAGTGGAAAAATTTCACCTCTGCATCTCCATGGAAGCCAAAGCCACCTGTGAGTGGAGCGAAGGTTTGGCTTTTTCCACTGAACTGCCGTGTGTGTGTGTGTGTGTGTGTGTTTAGGGGTATCTGTCAGCCCTCAGGAAGCCCCCCCCCCACCCCCTCCTCCTCTGCCAAGAGAGCCCGATCTCTGAC
>CM077286.1:4388566-4451066 GCA_039654925.1 Anguilla pacifica
AATATATAATACAGCCACAATAGATAAATACACAGACAAATAAAATACACATAATACAAATACCAGTCTGCTTGTCCTTCCTGAGCAAGCGCTTAGTGCAGTGAGATTTGAGTAGTGTAGATGTGTTTTACTGATTTTATTTTTACTGTCACTGTTACTATGACAGTAATGCAGACTGTGCTCAGCCCAGCCCAGCTGATAGGAGATCAGGGTGTGGGATCCGCGGGGGGGGGGGGGGGGGGGGGGGGGCACAGAGACATGGGAGAGCAGCTCCTCACTCGCTGACTCAGGCCTTCCTGTGGGAGCCGACCATCCTGTACACACCCGCTGGAAAGAGTGTGTGTGTGAGTGTGTGTGTGCGTGCGTGCGTGTGTGCAGTGGCTCTGTCCCTCTGTCTGCTGTGGTAGACTGAAGTCTCCAGACACGCAGGCTGATGAAGCGGCAGGTCTGTCCCTCTGTCCGTCTGTGCCTCTGTCCGTCTGTGCCTCTGTGCCTCTGTCCGTCTACACCTCGGTGCCCTCCCGCGGGTACAGCAGAGCGGTGGAGCTCAGGCTGGGGTAGAAGTGGCCGCTGTACTGGCCCAGCACCGAGCCGCTGTAGCCCAGAGACGCATGGGGCGGGGAGGAGGACAGGGCCGGGGGCGGGGGGAGGGGAGGGGGGCCCACTCCGACACTGTGGAGGAGGGGGAGTACGCCCCGAAGCCCTGCGGAGCGCGCTGAGGCCCCTCCCCCGGCAGGCCCAGGGGCAGCGGACGGCTGAGGGGGTCTCCGCTGACGCCGGGGGGGCCCACCGCCACACTCGACATCTCCGACAGGAAGCTGCTCAGGCAGGGGGAGGGGCCTGCTGCGGTGGGGGAGGGGCCTCTCTCGGGCGTGCTGGAGACGTCGAGCGCAGCGGCGGTGTTTTTGGGGCTCCCTGCGCCGTTCCCGTCCCCGAATCAGAGCCGAGCGCCCCCGAAGACCCCCCCTCGCCGGCCAGCGAGTCCGACTTCCTCTTCCTCTTGCGGCGGAAGTTTCCGTTGTCAAACATCTTTTCGCAGTTGGGATCGAGCGTCCAGTAGTTTCCTTTGCCTGTAAGGACAGGCGGAGAGAAACACTGGACTGTCACCACGGAGCTCTCTCACTTCAGCAAAACCACAATTCAGATTCATTCATAAAAACCTTCCCACAACCCCTTCAGTGTTCTGACTGGCTGACACTCCAATATCATTTTTCATTTTTGAAAAACAAAACAAAAAAAAAGGCTGCTCATTTTTTTTTAGGAAAACACACAGTATATTTCCTTTCACTGATCATGAATTACCTGGCAGAGGAATAATCTGATCTAATCTACACTGCCCTAAACCCACACACTCAGACAGGTGCCTCAGGTGACTGGCAGTAAGAAGGCACTGCGGTGGACTCTGACTCTGTGACAGGTGAGCGAGAGGAAGAGGAGCAGCTCTCACCTGGGTCATCTTCGTCGCGGGGCACCTTCTTGAAGCAGTCGTTGAGCGAGAGGTTGTGGCGGATGGAGTTCTGCCAGCCGGCCTTGCTCTTGTTGTAGAAGGGGAAGTTGTCGGCGACGTACTGGTAGATCTGGCTGAGCGTGAGGCGCCGCTCAGGCGCGCCGTGGATCGCCATGGCGATGAGGGCGGAGTATGAGTACGGCGGTCGCACCAGCTTCATCAGGTCCTCCTGGGAGGGGAGGGAGAACCAGCCCAGGTCCCCCGCCGCGCCGCCCGCCCCGCCGCCCCCCAGGTACGGCCGCTGCACCCCGTAGTGCTGCGGCACGAAGGGAGGCCCGGCCGCACCGGGTCCTCCTCCCAGGTAGGGGGAGCTGTTGATGCCCGAGCCGTTGAACCAGAGGTAGGGATTGGGAGAGGGGGCGGCGTAGTCTCCCAGGTCGTAGGAGGAGGGTGTGGCTCTCTGGGGGCTGGGCAGCGAGGGAGGGGGGTAGAAGCTGTCGGTGTACAGGCTCAGTTCGGGGGGCTCCTGCGCCAGGTTGGGGAACTGAGGACTGCAGCGCGGCGGCGACTGTCCCTGCGCTCAAACGACGCCATGTTCACCCCCTCCGTCTCCTCTCCTGCTGTGTCACAAGTGTCCTCCGGTCTGTCCAAGCACCGTCTGTCCAGCCTTCTCCGGTAAAGGGCCTCTTGCTCTCTTCGACTTCAGTACCTCTCAGGTCCTCCCAAAGGGAAAATTACCTTTGTCCTTGCGCTGTGTCACCTGCAAGTAAGAAAGCCACTACCTGCCACCTGTCTCACCTGGACTATATATGCAGCCTTAGCCACGCCCCCACCTGTCCAGATTGGTCGTCTTTGAGTGTGACACTGCGCCTTTCCTGTATATCAGCTTCTTCCTGAACATCAAAGGATCATTCTGGAGACACAAGTAATTTTTCCACAGGGAGACCCAAAACCGTCCTCACTTACAGGTGTCCCCGACAACCCAAACAATCCTGTGGATGTTTCCCTCAGTTATGAGCATTCAAAACAACACCCAGATACCCAGCTACATAATGTGATTGATCAAGTTATTCCATATTTCCATTTCCCTGTTTTTCCCTGCTTGGGGCCTATGGAGAACATTTTGAGTTTTCTGTGGGTTTATGTGCAAGCAGCCAACTGCAACTTGGGTGAATATGACAGGAACGACAGAAATATGATCATGGACTTCGACATCACTAATACTAATTTGAAATTTGTTTTCATCCATTTCTCAACAAAACTTTTCAGTAAAAATGTAACTCTTGCCTGGAGGAAAGGTGCGTCACATTTTAGTTGTAAAGTTAAGTTAATTAAGTTAGCTGCAATCCCTGTAATTAATGGCTTGTATTTTTATTTATTTATTTATTTATTTATTTATCAGTAGGCAACCAGCGTCAGATTTAAGGTTTTATTTTAAAATAGGAAAATTATGTCAAGGCAGGTGTTGAAAGATAACAATTTTTAACTGTGTAAAAATTCCCTCATTAGTTTAGCTGCCCGTCACAAATGACCTATTTTGTGAAATTAAGATTATTCATAGATTTGTGACTATTGATATTTAAAGCGGTTTACATCGTATTATACGATATATACGATACGATAGATGATGCGGTCTAATTGAATCAGACTGTCTCGGAGTCCATTATAATAACTGCCCATCGACACCCCCTCCCTATTAGACACCCACATGAGACAGACTTGTATTCTTATTCGATCTGTTTGGGGTTTCCCCCCTAAATTTACACAACATTACCACCGCCTGGAGCCCCGCTCGCCACGTGCCGACGCACCCGTAAGCACGCACCAAGGAGAAGCCCCCCCCCCCCCCCCCCCCCCCCCTCTCTCTCTCTCTCTCTCAAATCCTCTCCACACTACCTGGCTTAGTTGTGATATGATTACTTACATTTGATTTTCAACAAGATTATAGTCTATTTCTCTTTCAGTCAAACGACAGATTCAGATAATACTTTATTAAATAAATGTGCTTACACATTCATTATTTGGTTTCATGTTCTGGCTTTGATTTTTCGTAAATAACATAACATAACATAATGACGAGAACAGCCCTTACAGTCCAACAAGGTTCGCTATTTTCCTGACTAAATTACTGCTCTTATTACCTACAGACGAGATAATATCTAACACGGTATTAAGCCTAGTCTCCTTACAGTTGCCGCATTATCTAACTAGAGAACAGCCGACGCGAAAAGCAGTTAAGTCCCACTCTCTTTGTCACACACACACACACACACACAATGCCCAAGAGCTCAAATACGATATAAATCCCCCTGTCATGAACTTCTAAAACATTGAACAGATAAACTGTTATCTGATGAGAACATCAGTAAATCATAGCTGACGCGTCATTTAGGCTGACATATGTTTTTTTTTAGAACGTTGTCGACTCGTTTCGCTGATGTCAGCTAACACAAACCGGGAAAGTTACTGTTAGAAGCACAATGTCTCGTTTATTTTTTTTTATTTAATGCAATAGTCTATCACATACACTCAGTTCTGAAAAAATAAAATAACATTTCCCCTCAGGTGTCATGGCGCCTGTTTGTGGACAGAAATGTACTGACAAGTATTCATCCTTTGTGACTTCTGTGTTGGGTTGTTGTGAATACAAAAAAATGACAATATTACCGCGTCCTCGCGCCTAATCTCTTACGTGGACAAGAGCAGGTAAAGGTGTGTGTGAGTTTGTGTGTTACACTGTTTTATACAGGCTGTGGTGTTACACCGGGAGATCAACGAGCGTTGCTGGATATTCTGGAGCGGCAGCCTACGGAGTTAACAAAACTAGACTCACTTGACAGTATAAACTGGTAGAAGTCAGTCGCGTGCTCTTTGGTAGGCTAGACTAACCGTTAGACCCAAGTGAGCTGACTACCTTTAAAAAAATTTAATTAGCTTTAAATTCCCACAAACTAAATAAACAAACTGGTACGTTAGTATCTTCATTAGCGTCTTGGGTCCAGGCTTATTATTTGCAGGATTCGTTAACGTTAACTGCTTTCTCCTTCTTGTTCGCCGTTAGCTACACTAGATGCATTAGCCGCTGGTAATGTTAGACCAGCAATGCGAATACAGACTATGCGGTCAAATAAAGGCAGTTTCAGTTGACGAGGAAACGTTGCAACCCGGTTAGCTAGTTAGTCTAAATAGTGAGTCATATTTCAGTAATTTAGCCTATATAAACATAGGAATTTTGACCGTTGTCGGAGAGAAGTTTGTTCACGATGTTTGTAGCTAAGGCTAGCTATGCTGCTATCTACAACAGAAGCATACGCGCGTAGTCCGAGGCTAGTGCCTGAGGCCACGATTTGTATCACCTGAAAGTTCACATTGAAGTTAAAACAAACTTAAAGTGAACCGTTTTCAGCTCATTACTTTGTTGCGCACTTCTCGTTCATAGGGGTGTGCAGTTTCTGGCCGGCGAATAAGTACACAATCCAAGTGCTTTGTTTTACACGTCAGACTAATCAAAGTTTACCACCGTGTATCTTTAATACTAAATAACCAGTTACTAACCGTTGCACGGCGTTTTACGGTAAGATAATCGTTCAGATGTGACCCAGGGTTGGACTGGCATAGTGGCCTACATTTAAATGTGAGATTTTTGGGTGGATTGTGCCTTTACTTGCTCACTGTGCTAATGAAACGGCGATAACGAGGCGATGAGCTGTCTCCGCTGTAACAGTCAATCCCTCCGGCAAGGTGTTGCTCACCTGCCCGAGAAAGGAATGTCCCTCACAGGTGTGGCCGGAGGTCACCTGCGTATTGACCTCATCAGCATTTGCATTGTGGTCCATACAATTCAGAGCTCAATTCGTAAGATTTATTGAGTTTGATTTAGGAGTTTTTTGATGAATGGTTGTCTTTGACCTTGCGAAATTGCTTTTAAAAAAAAGAACTGTTTTAGTCGCTATTTGATCTCTTCTTTGGAAAACATCGTGAACTGTTAAAATTCAGTTAATACAAAACTGAACGGAATGTCAATGCACTTCCTGTACATTCAGAATTGTGTAATTGTAAGTGTAATTGACTTAATGTCACACAGGTGTGAATGCTAGTGCTGTGCTGTGCTGTGCTAGTGCTGTTGCAGGGTGGCATGTTGGGTAAGGACCTGGGCTTGTAACCTAAAGGTTCACACCTGTGTGACATTAAGTTTGATTCCCAGGTAGGACACTGCCGTTGTACCCTTGAGCAAGGTACTTAACCTGCATTGCTTCAGTATATACCCAGCTGTATAAATGGATGTGTGCAATTCTTGTGTAAATCGCTCTGGCATCTGCTAAATGCCTGTAATGTAATGACTGCTGGTTACATTGTGCTGTGCAGTGCAGTGACTGGGCTGGCTGTGCTGTGCTTTGCTGTGCTGTGACTGTGCTGGCTGACTGTGATTGTGCAGTGACTGAGCTGGCTGACTGTGCAGTGACTGGGCTGGCTGTGCTGTGACTGTGCAGTGACTGCGCTGGCTGTGCTGTGCTTTGCTATGCTGTGACTGTGCTGGCTGACTGTGCAGTGACTGGGCTGGCTGTGCTGTGCAGTGACTGGGCTGGCTGTGCTGTGACTGCAGTGGCTGGGCTGGCTGTGCTGTGCTGTGCAGTGACTGGGCTGGCTGTGCTGTGACTGTGCAGTGACTGGGCCGGCAGTGCTGTGATTATGCAGTGACTGGGCTGGCTGTGCTGTGATTGTGCAGTGACTGGGCCAGCTGTGCTGTGCTGTGACTGGGCCGGCTGTGCTGTGCAGTAACTGGGCCGGCAGTGCTGTACAGTGACTGGGCTGGCTGTGCTGTGATTGTGCAGTGACTGGACTGGCTGTGCTGTGATTGTGCAGTGACTGGGCCGGCTGTGCTGTGCAGTGACTGGGCCGGCTGTGCTGTGCAGTAACTGGGCCGGCAGTGCTGTGCAGTAACTGGGCCGGCAGTGCTGTGCAGTGACTGGGCCGGCTGTGCTGTGCAGTGACTGGGCTGGCTGTGCTGTGATTGTGCAGTGACTGGGCTGGCTGTGCTGTGACTGTGCAGTGACTGGGCTGGCTGTGCTGTGCAGTGACTGGGCTGGCTGTGCTGTGATTGTGCAGTGACTGGACTGGCTGTGCTGTGATTGTGCAGTGACTGGGCCGGCTGTGCTGTGCAGTGACTGGGCCGGCTGTGCTGTGCAGTAACTGGGCCGGCAGTGCTGTGCAGTGACTGGGCTGGCTGTGCTGTGACTGTGCAGTGACTGGGCTGGCTGTGCTGTGATTGTGCAGTGACTGGGCTGGCTGTGCTGTGCAGTGACTGGGCTGGCTGTGCTGTGACTGTGCAGTGACTGGGCCGGCAGTGCTGTGCTGTGACTGTGCTGGCTGACTGTGCAGTGACTGGGCTGGCTGTGCTGTGACTGTGCTGTGACTGTGCTGGCTGTGCTGTGCAGTGACTGGGCTGGCTGTGCTGTGCTTTGCTGTGCAGTGACTGTGCTGGCTGACTGTGCAGTGACTGGGCTGGCTGTGCTGTGACTGTGCAGTGACTGGGCCGGCAGTGCTGTGCAGTGACTGTGCATTTGGGTGTTTCAGATGCAGAGAGTGGAGAGCATTGCTGAGGTCGATGAACGGCCTGCGGACCCTGTTAATCTCGACCATGTCCTCAAACAGCTTGACTCCATGTTGGACCGCATGCAAGTTCTGGAAGGTACAGTCTTTCCTTTTTATCGCTTAATAGCCCCAGTTAGCGGTTATCCTTTTTATCACTTAATAGCCAAGCAAACGTACTGTGTCCAGCTAACGGTTATCCTTTTTGACTAAAAAAAAACAAAGTTTACCAGTGGTCATTAGTACACAGGTCCCCAGTGGTCATTAGTGCACAGGTCCCCAGTGGTCATTAGTGCACATGTACCCAGTGGTCATTAGTACACAGGTCCCCAGTGGTCATTAGTGCACAGGTCCCCAGTGGTCATTAGTGCACATGTACCCAGTGGTCATTAGTACACAGGTCCCCAGTGGTCATTAGTGCACATGTACCAAGTGGTCATTAGTACACAGGTCCCCAGTGGTCATTAGTGCACATGTACCCAGTGGTCATTAGTACACAGGTCCCCAGTGGTCATTAGTACACACGTCCCCAGTGGTCATTAGTACACATGTCCCCAGTGGTCATTAGTGCACATGTACCCAGTGGTCATTAGTGCACATGTACCCAGTGGTCATTAGTACACACGTCCCCAGTGGTCATTAGTACACATGTCCCCAGTGGTCATTAGTGCACATGTACCCAGTGGTCATTAGTGCACATGTACCCAGTGGTCATTAGTGCACATGTACCCAGTGGTCAGGCTAATGAACAAGTTTATCTTTCTGTGACGGTTCTCGATGCCAGTGGAGACTCAGCTCCTCCAGTGCGACCTGACCACCTGCTTCACCCACCCAGACAAGATGGCAGCCCTAAGCAGAGAGGGGAGGTGGTGAGTTTAAAAAAACTTTATTTTTCACTCAGTAAAGTCATACACTGCACATGAAATAGAAGCTCACAACACAAACGAGGCAAAGCAAAGAATCCAGACACCTCGAACCAGACAGGATCAGATACTCTCATCCTAGATAACAGGTGCACAAAGGTGCTAAAGGTGCACATCAGCGTTCCTTGGAATGGTTGATGTCATTTGCTAATTGATATGTGAGTCCATGGGGGGACAGTATATAAATACAGAAACTGGGCGGCCTTGTAGTATAATGGGTGAGGAGCTGGTCTTGTAACCTAAAGGTCACAGGTTCAATTCCCAGGTAGGAATGTGTGAGGGCGGGGTCAGGCGTTGGCAGGGTGCGTGAGGGCGGGGTCAGGCGTTGGCGGGGTGCGTGAGGGCGGGGTCAGGCGTTGGTGGGGTGCGTGAGGGCGGGGTCAGATGTTGGCGGGGTACGTGAGCAGACACTCCTTCTGGGGCGCAGATCCCTGCTCCTTTCCGTCAATCAGCATGAGTGGCGCCCTCCTGTGGTGCTGGATGAGATCACTCAGCCCCAAGTAGCTCTGCAGGACAGTAGGAGACAGATCAGCAGCTACACTGGGCACTAACACTGAGCAGATCAGCAGCTACACTGAGTGCTAACACTGAACAGGTTAGCAGGTAGCACTGAGCGCTAGCACTGAGCAGATCAGCAGCTACACTGGGCACTAACACTGAACAGGTTAGCAGGTAGCACTGAGCGCTAGCACTGAGCAGATCAGCAGCTACACCGAGCAGCTCAGTTATGACCCGCAGGTAGAGCACTTGTACATGTTATTAAGCTGTAGTGCAGACGTAGAGTTCCTGGGGAGGATTAATGGTTGTCATGGTGAGAACATGGTTCCCAGTGATGGTCATGGCTGTAGCTGAACGCTGTGTGTGGGTGTGACACAGATTTGGTTGTGGTTGTCATGGTGAGGACATGGCTGTGGTGGTCATGGTGACAGTATGGAGCTGTGGTACCTTGTTGCCTCTGGTGCCCAGTGCGTAGGTGCGCTGGTGGCTATGGTAATGGATCTGGATGTTGTAGACTTTGCCCTGGTACAGCACCATGAGTGTGTATGGCTGTGAGCTGGAGCACCGCGAGCTGTCCCTGATCAGGAAGGTCCCGTCCTGAAACACACGCACATTAACAGCATGGTGTGTGTGTGTGTGTGTGTGTGTGTGTGAGAGAGAGCGTGTGTGTGTGTGTGTGTGTGTGTGTGCGTGTGTGTGAGTGCATGTGTGTGTGTGAGTGCGTGTGTGAGAGCGTGTGTGTGAGAGCATGTGTGTGTGTGCGTGTGCGTGTGCGTGTGAGAGCATGTGTGTGTGTGTGTGAGAGTGTGTGTGTGTGTGTGTGTGAGAGCATGTGTGTGTGTGTGTGTGTGTGTGTGTGTGTGAGAGCATGTGTGTGTGTGTGTGTGAGCGTGTGAGCATGTGTGTGTGTGTGTGTGTGTGTGTGAGCGTGTGAGAGCATGTGTGTGTGTGTGTGTGTGTGTGTGTGTGCATGTGTGAGAGCGTGTGTGTGTGTGAGTGTGTGTGTATGTGTGTGAGAGCAGGTGTGTGTGTGTGAGAGCATGTGTGTGTGTGCAAAACGTGTGTGATGCATCATATTGACAGGCTGTGTGTGTGTAAAATGTGTGTGTGATGTGTCGTATTGACAGGCCGTGTGTGAAGAAGCCGTTCTGTGAGTTGATTGGTGGAGAAGCCTCACCTGTCCCACCTGTCTGAGATAATGCTCCGCCTGCTCGCGAGTCACCTGACCCATGTACCACCTGGGGTCTGGGTCCTGGCAGCGAGACAGACAGACAGACAGACAGACAGACAGAATTACAGTCCTGCGTCCACTTTCACCAGTTTAATCAGAGCTCAGAAAGCAAGTATTATTCATGTTTCTAATCTCATCTGTATCATTATTGTAATGGATCCATGTTATTCCTTGTTTGTTATGGACTGCTGAATGTCACCCTGTGGAACACATTCACTATTAAAGTATTTAGAGATGGAATCTTGTTATGACACTTGGAGCCCACAAAAGGGGATGAGAAATTTCTTCTTTGGAACTCTAGTGCCCTCTTGTGGCAAAAAACAAAAGCAAGGCCTCGATGGCTTTGATTAGTTGTGTGAGTGTGTGTGTGTGTGTGTTTGTGTATATGACGGTGTGTGTACCTGCTCGCTCTCAGACTGCTGTATTGTTGGTGGTGCTGGGGGTTGAGGTGCAGCTGTGGAACATCTGCCTGACCTGGAACTGGAGCGGAACTGAGCAGGAACATCTGTAGAGAGTCACAGTCTGGAGTCTGAATCAGTGCAGGAGTGGAGTCACGTTTTAATCCCAGCAGCCATTAAAGTGTCGTGGACCAAAATATATTAATTGTTCAATAAATTAATGCAACAAAATAACAAAATGTATTACATAAATAATGAAGTTGTGGATAGAATACCCCTTCCTTAAAATACAACAGGCAGTTACATCTGGCAGGTATTTCTTTATTCACTGCTTTCAGCTGCTTGTTTTAAATGACCAGGTTTGGTCCTCTACTACAGTACACAACCTACTGAGTGTGTGCTTGATGTGCTTACCTCTTTGCTGTTTGCCTTTTGCAACACCAGGGGGCAGGCTAGAGGGACAGAATAAAGACACGTTGTGCAGGGGTTAGTGTAGTCTTTGTGAATCTGCACCCAGCTCTGTAGTGCATACAAAAGCGCACCTGCTGTGGGGTCCTTCCAATCCTGCATGCTTTGGCCGACAGGGCGGGTTCCTGGAGTTTAGTAGAGCGCCCCCTCCTGGATGTTACGGGTATGGGTAGAATGCAAGTGGTGAGATCACTGCACTGCTCCTCAGAGACCAGTAACTGCTCTGGTCCTCACTGGACAGAATATCCTTCTGTTTCACCATCATTCACACACACATCCCTGGAGCTATCTTTTCTCAATAAATTACTTTTTTCAGACATGTTCTGGTGATGGACATGCAAGCACAGTAAAGGGACATATGCACAAAATCAGTAACTAAACCACACATTAATTCTTTCCCCATATTTAGCATTTTGTCCCTGGACACTGTGACACAGGCTAAGCACAGATTGGCCCTGCAGTGAACAGTAGAGGGAGAGAGGGAGGACCATTAATACGATAGGGCACAAATTTATAACAGGCCTTGGGGACGAGCTAACCAACATTAGCCTGTGTGGAAATGCAACATGTATGAAATATGCTGCAGGACAGCAGAACTGCACGGTGCTCTGCAGCACGTAGTGAGTGTGAAAGGCTTCCTCTGCATCCAGCACAGGTGGACAGGTGGGCAGGTGAGAGTCGTACCTGGGGAAGAGATCTTCAGACAGGAGGGTTTCGTACTGCGGTCCACCCGGGGAGGAGCAAGGCTGTGTGGGGCTTGAGGAGAGGGAGAAATAAACAGTGTTCACACTTAACACAAACCAGACCCTCATGTCTGTCAGTAACACGCACTCTTAGCAGCGTGTAGAATGAGCATCATGTCAGTTACACGTACGTTTAGCAGAAGTGCTGAGGGACCTCTGTTGGAGGTGCTCATTTCCACAAGAGGAGGACTGCACCTGCATAGAGAGAAGGATGGAGTGATAACCGGCCAGGGAAGAGAGAGAGAGAAAGGAGGGGCAGGCTAAGTTAGCAGAGAAGAGTGTTGTGGAAAAGCGGGCTTGAAGGGTGGTGCTAATAGAACACTGATATGAAAACAGTGCAGTGAAAAGAAGAGAGGATGAGGGCGAAGAGAGAATAAGGAGGAGAGAGGCTCACGCTGTGGGTGAAGAGAGAGAATAAGGAGGGGAGAGGCTCACGCTGTGGGTGAAGAGAGAATAAGGAGGAGAGAGGGCTCACGCTGTGGGTGAAGAGAGAGAATAAGGAGGAGAGAGGCTCACGCTGTGGGTGAAGAGAGAGAATAAGGAGGAGAGAGGCTCACGCTGTGGGTGAAGAGAGAGAATAAGGAGGAGAGAGGCTCACGCTGTGGGTGAAGAGAGAGAATAAGGAGGAGAGAGGGCTCACGCTGTGGGTGAAGAGAGAGAATAAGGAGGAGAGAGGCTCACGCTGTGGGTGAAGAGAGAGAATAAGGAGGAGAGAGGCTCACGCTGTGGGCGAAGAGAGAGAATAAGGAGGAGAGAGGCTCACGCTGTGGGCGAAGAGAGAGAATAAGGAGGAGAGAGGCTCACGCTGTGGGCGAAGAGAGAGAATAAGGAGGAGAGAGGGCTCACGCTGTGGGTGAAGAGAGAGAATAAGGAGGAGAGAGGCTCACGCTGTGGGCGAAGAGAGAGAATAAGGAGGAGAGAGGGCTCACGCTGTGGGTGAAGAGAGAATAAGGAGGAGAGAGGCTCACGCTGTGGGTGAAGAGAGAGAATAAGGAGGAGAGAGGCTCACGCTGTGGGTGAAGAGAGAGAATAAGGAGGAGAGAGGGCTCACGCTGTGGGTGAAGAGAGAGAATAAGGAGGAGAGAGGCTCACGCTGTGGGTGAAGAGAGAGAATAAGGAGGAGAGAGGCTCACGCTGTGGGTGAAGAGAGAATAAGGAGGAGAGAGGCTCACGCTGTGGGTGAAGAGAGAGAATAAGGAGGAGAGAGGGCTCACGCTGTGGGTGAAGAGAGAGAATAAGGAGGAGAGAGGCTCACGCTGTGGGTGAAGAGAGAGAATAAGGAGGAGAGGCTCACGCTGTGGGTGAAGAGAGAGAATAAGGAGGAGAGAGGGCTCACGCTGTGGGTGAAGAGAGAGAATAAGGAGGAGAGAGGCTCACGCTGTGGCTGCTGAAGGGAAGGAGGTGTTGGGGTCCGTCTCGGGGCTGGCGGCCCTGGGGCAGGGTGAAGCCCTCTGAGCCCACTGATGAGTCACCATGACTGAGGATAGCATCTACACACACACGCACGCACGCACACACACACACACACACACGCACACACGCACACACACACGCATGCACGCACGCACGCACACACACACACGCACGCACGCACACGCACACGCACGCACACACACACACACGCACACGTACAAGCACACACGCACACACACACACGCACACATGCACAGATACAAGAACATAAGGGCATTCCATCACAGAGAATATGAATCTCACCCAATGTAAGCCCTATCAGACAGTACCTGTGTAAGCCCTATCAGACAGTACCTGTGTAAACCCTATCAGACAGTACCTGTGTAAACCCTATCAGACAGTACCTGTGTAAGCCCTATCAGACAGTACCTGTGTAAGCCCTATCAGACAGTACCTGTGTAAGCCCTATCAGACAGTACCTGTGTAAACCCTATCAGACAGTACCTGTGTAAACCCTATCAGATAGTACCTGTGTAAGCCCTATCAGACAGTACCTGTGTAAACCCTATCAGACGGTACCTGTGTAAACCCTATCAGACAGTACCTGTGTAAACCCTATCAGACGGTACCTGTGTAAACCCTATCAGATGGTACCTGTGTAAACCCTATCAGACAGTACCTGTGTAAACCCTATCAGACGGTACCTGTGTAAACCCTATCAGACAGTACCTGTGTAAACCCTATCAGGCAGTACCTGTGTAAACCCTATCAGACGGTACCTGTGTAAACCCTATCAGACAGTACCTGTGTAAACCCTATCAGACGGTACCTGTGTAAACCCTATCAGACGGTACCTGTGTAAACCCTATCAGACAGTACCTGTGTAAACCCTATCAGACAGTACCTATGTAGTCGCCATCGTCCAGAGGCTTGGCGGGAAAGCGCCACTGGGGCGGGTTCGAGGCCTCAGTGGGCGGGGCTTCGTAGGCGTTTTCGTCGTCCTCTTGTTCGCTGGGCACGTCCTCTGTAGGGAACTCGTAGTCCCCGTCGCTGTCTCTGTCCTCAGGGTTGAGCGGACTTATGTAGTTGCTCTCGTTCTGATTCTGAGCAGAGGAGGAGAGAGGAGAAGGAAGGAGGAGGGAGGAAGAGAGAGGAAGAGAGAGGAAGAGAGAACACCATAGACATGCGAGTCCCAGCCCGTGATCATGGAGGAGTGAGTAGAGGGCTCATATAACAGCTGCGCTTTTAGTCCATGACTGTAGTTGTCCCAGGATAGGTATTAAGAGCTATACCACACATTTAGCTATACCACACATTCAGCTATACCACACATTCAGCTATACCACACATTTAGCTATACCACACATTCAGCTATACCACACATTCAGAGCTATACCACACATTCAGAGCTGTACCACACATTCAGCTATACCACACATTCAGAGCTATACCACACATTCAGAGCTGTACCACACATTTAGCTATACCACACATTCAGCTATACCACACATTCAGAGCTATACCACACATTCAGCTATACCACACATTCAGAGCTATACCACACATTCAGCTATACCACACATTCAGAGCTATACCACACATTTAGCTATACCACACATTCAGCTATACCACACATTCAGAGCTGTACCACACATTCAGCTATACCACACATTCAGAGCTATACCACACATTCAGCTATACCACACATTCAGAGCTGTACCACACATTCAGCTATACCACACATTCAGAGCTATACCACACATTTAGCTATACCACACATTCAGAGCCGTACCACACATTCAGCTATACCACACATTCAGAGCTGTACCACACATTTAGCTGTACCACACATTCAGAGCTGTACCACACATTTAGCTATACCACACATTCAGAGCTGTACCACACATTCAGCTATACCACACACTCAGAGCTGTACCACACATTTAGCTATACCACACATTCAGCTATACCACACATTCAGAGCTATACCACACATTTAGCTGTACCACACATTCAGAGCTGTACCACACATTTAGCTATACCACACATTCAGAGCTGTACCACACATTCAGCTATACCACACATTTAGCTGTACCACACATTCAGCTATACCACACATTCAGAGCTATACCACACATTCAGCTATACCACACATTTAGCTGTACCACACATTCAGAGCTGTACCACACATTCAGCTATACCACACATTCAGAGCTATACCACACATTTAGCTGTACCACACATTCAGAGCTATACCACACATTCAGCTATACCACACATTTTGAGCAGTACCAGAGCCAATATAAATGGTAAATAAAATTGTGTTTCCACAATTTGTAACTGTAGCAAGTTGACTGGTGTGAAAACGCAGCCGGGTAGCTCCACCGGGGAGAGCTCCTAATACAGGCTCAGGGTCCTGCTGCGGACGAGAGGAGGAAGGGAACAGGCAGGAGGAGAAGCTGACCCACACTCACCCTTCTCATGTCAGCCGGGCGACAGGCGCTCCAGCTCAGCCCCCCCGGCCTGCCCGGCACGCCGCCTGAGCTCATCCTGCTCCAGACGGGCCCTCGCAGCGTGAGGCGACGGGTAAGCGCTCGAGCAGAGCTCAGCCGCTCACGCGCGATGAAGACGCTTCCGGGACGGGCCGATCCGCGCGGGGGAACGGGGCTCCTTCTCCGCTGCAGCGCGCCTCAGAGCAGCCCTGCGCAGCTCTGTCTGCGGCCAGTCTGAAGCAGGAGGCAGCGAATATGAAAGCCAGCCTCAGTCTACTGTGAGTTCAAACAGAGGGAAAACCAGCTCACTAAAGCGAATTTCACAACTACAGCAGAACTAATGCCACATCACAGTTCTGGTCAGCAACTTCTGAGAACTTCCCCTGTTACTTCCTGTCAAAGATATAATTTACAAAATGGGAGGTAATCCTTCTGCAGTGTAATAAACATTGAAAGGCACTAAAAATGCACAGAATTTGCATTGACCCACATAATGAATGCGTGTTTGAACATGCACCACTGAAGTGTGAATCTTGTGAAAGAGAGGGTGGCATTCAGCTCTTAAATGGTCAGAACTGTGTCAGAACTGCTTCTTGGGAAGTGTCGCACTTAACCTTCATTTCAGTGTGCTGGAGGACAGAGCCAAAAACAAAATAAATTACATCACTGTCCAAATACTTACAGGCTGCACAGTACACACACACTTATATATATATATATATATATATATATATATATATATATATATATAACACAAACTTCATTGCAGTGTTAGTCACAATATTCATAAGATGCCATGTTCACCGAAGATATTTTACAGTAATCTATCACTTCACAAAATTCACAAAGAATATCAGAGTAGGATGGCATGCATATGTTCTCAAAGGCAAATACTATGGCTTTTTGGTTCAGAAGACCTGTAAGAAAGCAATCAATAGGCCTTGTTTTGTTACTGTTGTTACCTCTAGGACTTCTACCAGTAATAATAATAATAATAATAATAGTAATAATAATAATAATAATAATAACATAAAACTTAATTTGTTTTAGTACACGTCCCCATTTCAAACGCAACATGCAATGCGCTGTAATAAACGGTAGGCGTCACTGCATTGACGGACGGACCCTTTAAAACCGCGTTTTCACGTTCTGATTGCTGCATCGGCTTAGTTCAGAGGTTACTTCTGTCAAACTATCAGTTTCATTCTACCCTCTCCGGGGGTTCGAACTTCGGGCGGTGTCCGGCGTTTTGCTCTTTGTTTTTATACGCGAAATGAAATATTGTAGCGTTGCTGATATTTTTACTTTTCACAGTATTTTCACTGGTGGCGTTGTTGTTCTATTTTTAAGTGTAAAGCGAAATATAGCTGTTCATTTGTGGAGAGAGTACCTCTTCCTTAAAATATAACGCGCAATGCAGTCTAACAAACTGCAGGAGTCGCTACACCGAACTTCCCTTTAAAAGCTAATTTCACTCGGTGGTTTGTGCGCCGGTTTAGCTCAGTGGTTACTTCTGTGATAAAACTGTTGTTTGATCCACCACCTTCTCCGGAGGGTCGAACCACGGGCGCGGTCCGGCGTTTTGCTCTTTGTTTTTATACGCGAAATGGAATATTGTAGCGTTGCTGAGATTTTTACTTTTTACAGTATTTTCACTGGTGGCGTTGTTGTTCTATTTGTAAGTGTAAAGCGAAATATTATATGTGTTGATTTGTGGAGAGAGTACCTCTTCCTGAAAATATAACGCGCAATGCAGTCTAACAAACTGCAGGAGTCGCTACACCGAACTTCCCTTTAAAAGCTAATTTCACTCGGTGGTTTGTGCGCCGGTTTAGCTCATTGGTTACTTCTGTGATAAAACTGTTGTTTGATCCACCACCTTCTCCGGAGGGTCGAACCACGGGCGCTGTCCGGCGTTTTGCCCTTCGTTTTTATACGCGAAATGGAATATTGTAGTTTTGCTTGGATTTTTACTTTTTACAATGTTTACAATGGTGTCGAGATAGGCGAACTCCCCAGTACTGATCGCATTTTGATTAATGATTACGTATCATAAATCGATTAGTAATGTTATATAAATATCATCACGTGCAAAAATAGATTTTGAAAAGATTTTCATGAGTTTTGCCAAACGCATTTTGTAATAAACAGGTAGCAATATGTAATAAAAATGTACCGTTTGCTGGAAAATGTGCCCAGATATTGCTGCCATATTCTCATTTAACTGTTTTTTCTGCACCCTGTAAAAATGAGTTTTAAATCTGTAGAATAGGATCTTTAAAAATGAATTCCAGCTGTTCTATGTGAGTGTGTGAGTGCGTGTGTGTACAGGGGTAAACAGTATGCACTCTGCAGTGAGCTGGGGTTACAGTGAGCAGTGGTATACACGCTGCAGTGTGTTTGGGTTGCAGTGAGCAGTGGTATACACACTGCAGTGTGTTTGGGTTGCAGTGTGCGGTGGTGT
Organism: Anguilla pacifica; assembly: GCA_039654925.1. NCBI lineage: Eukaryota > Metazoa > Chordata > Actinopteri > Anguilliformes > Anguillidae > Anguilla > Anguilla pacifica. Next base: position 4,406,233 of record CM077286.1, read on the forward strand.
ACACACTGCAGTGTGTTTGGGTTACAGTGAGCAGTGGTATACACGCTGCAGTGTGTTTGGGTTGCAGTGAGCAGTGGTATACACACTGCAGTGTGTTTGGGTTGCAGTGTACAGCGTGCATACTGTACATACAGTGTGTATACTGTATACCACTGCTCACTGTAACCCCAACACACGCTGCTTGTTGTCACTCAAGCTCTGAAGTGTGTTTTAAGGGGTGCCTCAGTGCCCCAGATGACAGTAGCAGTGAGAAAGCAGTGGGCCCTCTGGGAAGGAAGTGTGGAAACAGAGCGGTGGGCGGGGGGGGGGCGTGAAGGGGGATAGCGCCCCTGAAGCCGTGCTGATCCCTGCTGTGCACTGCCTGCAGTAGCAGGTCTATGCCCACAGGGGGGCGCCATAGAGCAGGATCGCAGGCCTGCTGCTGGGCCAGGCAATTAGCACTGATGCGTAAGGACCTGGGGGTGCTCATCACTCACCCCGTCCCACGACACGCCTCCAGGGGGGCTGTAAATGAGCTGCCCCCCCGCGGGCGGGAACCCCAATCCTGCTGAGACAGAAGGCGTGGCCTCAAAGCCCACCTGTCTGGGGACAGGACACAGAACACTGAACACAGGACACTGAACACAGGACACAGGACACTGAACACAGGACAGGACACTGAACACAGAACACTGAACACAACACAGGACAGAACACTGAACACAGGACACTGAACACAGAACAGGCAAATTGAAGTCCTTCTTTATCACAAGCATCTTTCTGCCGATTATTTCGTAAGACACAACATCCTGTTTCACAATTTCACAGCACCGTCAAACAGACTCTCTAAAGCAGTGAGGCCTGCAAAAATAAGCTATATCACACAGTGTGGGGCTTGCTTCTGGATAGAAAAATGGTGGGGTGATGTATTAGATGTGTGAGGGCACTGCTGTGGATGTGTGCTGGATGTGCTCAGTGGGGTGATGTATTAGATGTGTGAGGGCACTGCTGTGGATGTGTGCTGGATGTGCTCAGTGGGGTGATGTATTAGATGTGTGAGGGCACTGCTGTGGATGTGTGCTGGATGTGCTCAGTGGGGTGATGTATTAGATGTGTGAGGGCACTGCTGTGGATGTGTGCTGGATGTGCTCAGTGGGGTGATGTATTAGATGTGTGAGGGCACTGCTGTGGATGTGTGCTGGATGTGCTCAGTGGGGTGATGTATTAGATGTGTGAGGGCACTGCTGTTGATGTGTGCTGGATGTGCTCAGTGGGGTAATGTATTAGATGTGTGAGGGCACTGCTGTGGATGTGGGCTGGATGTGCTCAGTGGGGTGATGTATTAGATGTGGATGCGGGCTGGATGTGCTCAGTGGGGTGATGTATTAGATGTGGATGCGGGCTGGATGTGCTCAGTGGGGTGATGTATTAGATGTGGATGCGGGCTGGATGTGCTCAGTGGGGTGATGTATTAGATGTGGATGCGGGCTGGATGTGCTCGGTGGGGTGATGTATTAGATGTGCGTTCCTCGTCTTCCGAGCGTGGGAAGCAGGGACTGGAAACGTAAAGGAAACAGACTTTCAGCCGCTCAAAGAGAAACAGGCTCACCTCCAGAGCCCCCACCTGAAAGAGAAACAGGCTCACCTCCAGAGCCCCCGCCTGAAAGAGAAACAGGCTCACCTCCAGAGCCCCCGCCTGAAAGAGAAACAGGCTCACCTCCAGAGCCCCCGCCTGAAAAAGACGACCTGGAGGCTTTCATGCCGATTACAGTGAGCGGCATCCATATGAAAGAGCACGGGGGGGGGGGGGGGGGGGTGGGGCGGGGGGGTGTCACGTGCCCGGGAGGCCCCCTCAGGCCGGGGGCGGGACAGCGTATTGCGGTGTGAGCGAGCGGCCGATCGAACCCCTGCTTTCACCAGCACCCAGCTGGGGAGCCTGGGAAACAGGAGGACCCCAAATCCGCCGTACTGTTCCCCCCTGTGCAGCACTGCTGGAGGACACACATTTCCCCATATTGCAGATTTATTGGTATGAAATATATTTATCCTTATTTTTTCCAAAAGATGCACATAAATACAATGTATTGCAGTATGTTTTGTTTCCGTGAGGGAATCCAGGCTGTTGAATCTGTCCTAAATGCCTTCCTTCCACTGACCTTAGCCCCCTGCTGCAGCCCTGCAGTCACCACAGCCCCTTACAGCTGACCCTGGGGCAGGTGGTGCTGCTGGCTTTCCTTTATACCTGATAGATCTCAGATTCACGTTCCTGATTGGACAGAGATGTAACTCACCTGCTGTGCTGTCCCAGGTCTAAACCAGCTCTTGTTAGAGGGGAAGAATGAAAACCAGCGGCACTACTGCTCTCCATGGACAACTTTCACTGTCCTAGCCTCTACCCATTCAGCAGGCAAACTGCTACATGTGGGCTTAAAATGAGCATTTCATATAAATTAGTTTCACTGCTTTCTTTGGCTGGATGAATTGAATGTTGCATAGCTCCATTTAGGCAAACTTGTTTTATTTGTGTTGTGAATGCGAGTGGGAAAAGGCTAACAGTGAGACAGGAAATAACGTTCTCCATGATATGATCAACAGACCCGACGGGGACGGGCCCAAAACCGAGGCCCAACGCGGGCCCTAAGGGAGCTTCCGCCGCACACAGGGGGGCTGGGGGGTGGGGGGTGGCTGACAGATTTATGACTGGCTGAGTGGGGGCCCTGCCTATGCGTGGGAGGGGCCAGTTCAGTGGGGAAGCTGTCACCACAAAGATAGATTCTAATGGGAAATCTCCCTCTGTTCCCTGATTGGCTGAGGCCCTTTTGTGACACCAGCCTTCATTCAGGGGCTTTGTATGCTCTGCTAGTTCTGACAGAGAGAAACCATGGAAACAGGAAATGATTTCACACGCACACACACAGACACACAGACACACACCCACACACACGCACACACACAGACTTACAGAGAGAAAGAAAGGGCGTGAGAGAGAAAGTTAGTTACTTATCCAGTTATTAGCATCCTTGATAAAGATGCTCTAGAAATTAAGTACCATCATTATGAGGAAATATTGTAATGAAAATTATATTCAATGGAAGCAACTAAAGTAACACATTTTTTCAAATTACACACACATTTCTAAAAAATAATGCTTAGTACTTAGTGCAGTGTCCCCTGGCTAAGAGACTGTTGCCTGTAATGTGTGATCCTCCATGGAGAACTTTCGCAGGCCTTTAGCAGACGCTTTTATCTAGAGCAACTTTTACAGCGACACAACTTTTACGTAGCATTTACATTGTATCCAGTTATACAGCTGGAGATACGCTGAGGCAATGCAGGTTACGCACTACAACGCTGGTGTCCTGCCAGCGACACCCGTCCAGATTCTGGAATGTTCTGGTCGCTCTCGGCCCGCCTGTTCTTCCCACCCGTTCTTCCCGCACCGCTCTGAAGAGCCTGACTAGTGTGACAGCCATGTTTCAGTCCTCATGTTATGGTTCTGTACCGCTCCGTGACTGTGGTACCTGGGTTCTCCTTTGCCTTTGTCATCGTTTTCCTCACTGGTTGAGGAGACAGCATGGACTTGCGTCCTCTTTCTGACAAGTTTTCTACTCTTCCATGCCTTTGAAACCTTTTGCTCATCGGCCTAAGAGTGTTTACTGGTACGCTTAATCATTTTCATATGCATGAAAAATCCCAAATCAAAGTACACACAAGGTTATACAGTGCAGTCTGTAAGCATTTGGACACTGACACAATTTTTGCTGTGCTCCAGCACCTTGGATATCCATGAAAAATTTTAGTAATAAAATCAGAAATTCATGTGCTGATTTGTATTTCAAGTCTATATTTACTTGTAAATACAGCCAATATGCAACGAGTGCTTTGATTTATTGTCATGCAGTTGAGTTGACTTGTCTAAGTGCGACTGTCCACGCTAGCGCAGTGGTTTAGGGGATTAACATGTCAAACACCAAAAAAACATGAGCTACGTACGTTTCCTTTCACGCTCGAACCTTTGTGTCTTTTGAATACTTAAACATTCTATCAACACCAACCGTACTTCAAAGCGCGTCTAAATCAACGCTGCTACACGCCCAAGGGCGAGGTGCAAGATGTCACGCGTTAATCCCTCCATGTATTCATTTATTTATAGCAGTTTGCGCCTTGTCTTCTCGGCCAATCACTGCATAAAGTTGTGCGACAGTGTAAAATTACAGTTAAACGCCCGGTGCTGAATCGCCGTGAGCCTTTTCTCCCCGTGACTATTATATTAATATTAATATTTATTTTGCGAAGAGGTTCCTCTTAATTTGCGGTGACCCTAGTTTACTCTTGTTCTTATTATAAAGCATCCTAATTCATAAAGTTTATAGTTCTATGTCATAACGTGAAATATAATAAAATGAGTCCAACGATAATAAAATGAATAGTCTAGTATTTATGGGTGATCCTAGAATGAAAAACGACAGCATTGCTTAATTAGATTTATTCAAATTAATGACATACACATAAATAGATAATCTGACGTCTGTACACAGATGACAGACAGGTAAAAGTGCAGAGACAGGATTCGACATCATCAAAATCAGATGAAATACTTTCGTTACAATGCAACGACTTTGACAAGTTCAGTACTAAAATAGTTGCTATTCAGTGGCATAACATCAAATCTAACCTAATATAAAACAATTCAACCACTATCACAGCCATTGGCGTGAACTTAAACGAGTTAAACTTTAAATCATTTATGTCCGCGCGCTTTCCTTCTGTGTTTCCCCTGCCCGCCGTCTCTCCGCGCGCACACGTGCTTGACGGTGACCTGGGAGCAGTTCTCGCACTTGACCGTGCAGCACCAGTGGAACTTGCAGTTGCAGCTGCTCACGGTCTCCGTCCGCCTCTCCTCTACGCGCAGGCCGCAGTCATGGCAGAGCCTGCGGCAGCTGCGCTTCTCCCACTGGGACAGCCCGTCCCCGGTCTGCAGGCACTGCCGCCCTTCCGTGCCCAGCAGTCCCAGGCTCACGTTCCTCCTGCAGTAATCCGGGGAGTCCTCCAGATAGATCAGTTCTGACTGATCGATGGTGCCGAACGCATCCGCGATAGCCCCTCGGCTGTCGGCGCTGTTCCCGGCGCGCATCCGCCTCTTATCCATCTCGAGCTTCTGCGCCTGGTCGTGCTTCACCTTCAGGTAATTTCCGATTTCCCGGAAGTCGGAGAGCTGCAGCCAGCACGTCTGGATCGTGCAACTCTCGGACATGCCGTGGCACCTGCAAATTCGCTTCATAGTCGCTTTCACAGCCTGTAAAGAAAGAATACAGTTAAAATAATGACAGCCACTCTGCTTTAATTATTTCTTGCAGTCTTTTAGGCACGTGTGTCAAAGGAAAGTAAAATAAAAGTCAGTCACCTTTCTACCGGCCTCGTTGTTGTGCAAGTTGACAGCAGCTCGTGAGTCCTGCCCAGTCTCCAGCGCATCCACGTAGCTCTTTGAAATTTTCTCCCCGAATTCCACGTTGTCGCTGCATCCACCCCACAACCACCCACGACCGCCTGCAACAGAGACACGGGAAACGGGTCAGGATGTGCGCACTCAACACACGTCAGGAACTGAACTAGCATTTCACAAGCCCATCTCCAATGCGCCAACATGTATACTTGAGGGATAGATATTGTCAACTGTGGATGTTATCACCAGTTTGACCAAGACCACCATAAAACCTGTAAATACCTGTCCTAGATTCACCCTTACCAATTTTTCCGTTTTTTGATTGGTCACAGCCACAGCTGTCCAAGGCTCCGAGGCTGCAGTTTCTGGTCAGAGAGTACATCACCCCAGCGGCGCTGATCGCGTGGACGAAGGATGTTTCTCTTGTGGCTGCAAAAGGAAAGGCACAGTTGAACATGAAGATTTCAAACTATTTAAACAAACTGAATCTGATGACGCCGACGTTTGAAAGAACAGTTCGTATGTAGAAATGTAGGCAATCTTACCGCGTCGTAGTCCTTTATGAGTGGACAATGGGAGGGCGGTCTCTGGGCAGTTCCACCTGTCCCACGCGAACTGGTGCTTGCACTCGTCGATGCCGTTTTGTGCTCCCGCGTGCACGCTACTGGCATAAGTAAGATATGCCTGGAGGAAAAGGGAAAACGGTTTGGTTTAGATTTTTTAAATTAAAAAAAAAAAACTCGCGAAATGTTGTGCAGTTTCGAGTTAAAACTTAAATGAGCATCTTAGCCAAACGATTCGATAGGTATTGTGTAGATAGTAAATAGTAAATAATTTAATTATATTCAGACCACATAATAAACATCGGTAGGGATAATATAAGATTAAAATGTACGTTTTACCTTTGGTCCGGTCATGAGAAAATTGTTCAATGACCTGAAAGGAAGAGAGAGAGAAAGAAGAGCACAGTACGTTTTAATAAAGTACAATTATGTTTTTGCAATTATATATTTTTTCTATTTTTTAATTTATTTTTCTTATTGCAAATTGCTGCTCGTGCATATTTTCCTTTTGTAAATTTACCTGATAGTTAAGTGCCAAGGGACCACAAATGAAATTTAGCAATCAAACTAATTCTGGGGCAGTTACTAACTCTGCATTGTCCCTTTCAAATAAATAAATAAGTAAATTCAATAATTTAAGCCAGTTCCTAACCGACCGCATAGATAAGCAAACACGTAATATTCTTACCATGTGTGTCCGAGAAGAACGGCATGATAACTGCAAAATGCAAAGAGCCAAAGAAACGAACAGAAACGCATTGTAGATCTTCCTCCGTATTCTACGAACCCACAATTTTGGGAACTGACGTGAAGCTCAATCTTTCGCCAAATTTATATGATCGTTATTTGGAGTGACTGAGTATCTTGCCTTTTGTTTCGAGGATTCGTGGAAGATCATTGGATAACATCAGCGAGAAAAGTCACGCCTACGGTGAACTTCAAAGGGTAGCAGTACGCAGTTTGTGTTCTATCAACAGGAGACACAAACCGATGGCCCAGATTAATTAGTTTAATTCGGATTTCCTGTTGAGAAGCCTGAGCAAAATAATACACTAATAAACCAATAAGACTGACTTGTGTTTAAGAAAACATGACACATAAAGGTAACCTATTCCAGAATGTTTTTCATTTCTTAGCATTTAATCTGGAGTTCACATTACAAAAATATATGTGACGGTCGCATTTAAACTGATATCTCATGACTTATATATACTAGCTGTTCACTACATAAAACCAAAACATTCACAAGATGCCTTTTTATAAATTATATTTTACAGTCCATCGAAGAGTGAACGTGAGCATGCAGGAAGTTTGTGCATGGTCGTGCTCGTGCAGATAAAAGTAAAAAAAACGCATTCATATACATTACAAAGAATAATCGTTCGTGTTACTGATAATCCAAAAGTGCATAACATTGGGAGTGAATAAAGAACAATAAAACATTCAGTAGACTGTGAAAATACATATTTAACTTAATGTTATGAGACAGAGGCATGGTGGCATATTTAAATGGTAAACCCAGAGTCTATAGGAATTCATGGTTCCAGCATCCTGGAGTGCGTTTGTGAAAACGCCATGAAAACATTTTTTCAAATGTTGGCAACGTACATGATTTATTGTCAAGCATTTGGGAACATCAGCCGTCGTGCACGCGGTTTCGTCTCCGCGTGCTGTTTGCAGGCCTGCGGCTCCTGTCCCTACGAGCGCAGAAATACTTAGTCACCACCTGGGTGCATTTTTCGCATTTGACCGTGCAGCACCAGTGGAATTTGCAGTTGCAGCTGCTGACGGTTTCGGTTCGCCTCTCCTCCACTTTCAGGCCGCAGTCGTGGCACAGCCTCCGACAGCTCCTCCTCTCCCACTGAGACAGGTTTTTCCCGCTTTGCAGACACTCCCTGCCCTCTGTGCCGTACAGACCCAGGCTCGCGTTCCTCCTACAGTAATCCGGGGAATCCTCCAGATAGATCAGCTCTGTCCGCGCGATGGTGCTGACCGCATCGCCTCTGCTATCCGCGCTGTTCCCGGCGCGCATCCTCCGCTTGTCAATCTCAAATTTCTGCGCCTGGTCGTGCTTCACCTTCAGGTAGTTGCCGACGTCCCTAAAATCGGAGAGCTGCAGCCAGCAGGTCTGGATGCTGCAGCTTCCAGACACCCCATGGCACTTGCAGGATCGCTTCATCGTGTCCCTAATCGCCTTCACATGGAAAAAAGGATAATAGCAACATGGTTAATGTCATTTCACAGCCGAAAAAAATATTTTCAGATGAAATTACACAACATTTTTCATAATTCATCCTGAGTTCAGAAACGATGCTGTGGATCAGTGCCATAAGATACGCGTTTCTGTCGAGTAAGGACATCAGTCTGGGCCGGGTTTTTAATTGAATAATTAACGGATATGGATACTGCACACTGGTACAGAACTCACCAGTCTCCCAGCCTCGTTGTTATGCAGGTTAACTGCGGCTCGTGAATCATGGCCTGTCTCCAGGGCATCCACAAACTCTTTGGAAACCTTTTCCCCAAATTCCACGTTATCGCTGCAGCCGCCCCAAATCCACCCCCTTCCACCTGCACGCAAAAATATATTTAAAAAAACTTGCAAAATATTACAATCTTGCGCGCAATTGGCAATTCAAGTGTAGGCTATCGTTATTTCAATTTGATTTCATCTGAGTAGACAAAATGTTAAATCAAATTGATTGCATAAATCTAATAAAACAACATATGAAAATCTACTAAATAATAAAATTTGAATAATGGTGTTGTATGGTATTCTCACCAGGTTGTCCAACCTTCGTATCGTCGCAGCCGCAGTTATGGAAGTCCCCCAGGCTGCAGTTCTTAGTGAGAGTGTACATTACCCCGGCTGCGCTTATGGCGTGGACAAAAGACGTTTCTCTGGTGGCTGAAATGCAAGAAAGAAATTTATTTAGATGGACATGTTATTAATAATAATAATAATAATAATAATAATAATAATAATAATAATAATAATAATAATAAATAATAATAATAAATATCCTACATATCTAGACACGTTGCATGTGACTACGGCACCAACGCTGTGTATTCTATTTGGATATATACCATTACTGCAAAGGAACATACTGAAGAACATATTCGTGGTTAATTCTGTCGCACCAATACGTAATTCACTTTGTGTCTTCTTTAATTCAGAAACTGGATTAAAGTAGAAAAAGTAACATGTCCAGTATTAATTCAACTATTAATAGATAACATTAGCTCCCACATTCCAGAGTGGGGCCAAATATTATGTATTCAATGTTTAACGCCGTTAGAGGTGATATTAACACTGTGAGAGTTGAATTAACACCGGGTATTTTACTGTGCATGTTTAGGAACATTAATAAAACGCTCCTACCGCCTCGGAGTCCGTTATGGGTGGACAGCTGCAGGGGGGTCTCCGGACAGTTCCACCTGTCCCATTCGAACTGCCGTTTGCACTCCTGCATGCCGCTCTGCGCGCCGGCCTGCACGCTGCTCGTGTATATGAGGTAGGCCTGGAGAAAATAAATCCATCTTTTAAATTTGCGTTACATTCACGCCACTGCACACGCACATATTATGTATTTATCAGCTAATTAAATTATTACATGTCCTATATTGCTACTTCCTCGTAATGCGCACATCTCTGCGTTTTCAACGTCATCATGCGCCAACATTAATAAAACAAGGACGTTCGGGGAAATATCCTACCTTTGGTCCTGTCATCAGGAAGTTATTGACAGACCTAGAAATGGCACATGAATTGCATTTTGATTACTTATTTTCATTAGGAACACATATATTCCAAACACAATCTTACAAAAACAACACAAATATAATATGAATGGTAATATTTGGGATTTTTTACGTCACTGTAACTTACCAAGCGGTTGTAGAGAGCATGTGATAGAACGTGGACGTAATTAAAGACGCAAAGAGTCGGCACGGGCCCATGGCAGCGACTTTGTCCGTTATCCCTGAGCCGGAGTCCGCGATACTGTGGAGAACAAACACGAATCGACGGAAAGAAGCAGCCCAGAGGATAAACTGTTAAGATGCTATTTATACCCTCATCTTCTGTGGGTGACCTTCTTTTTTTTTACTTTTTACATTTTACTGTGAAACCGTAACCAGTGGGTCATTGGTTGCTGTGTTCTATAGACGTAGGAAATACCAGCGTAAAACTGCACTTCAAAGCTTTGACACTGTTTTTTAAATGGTCCTCTTTCTTTTCCCGTTTTGCAGGTGTTGTTCAGTCTGGAGTTTTCCCACGTTGTCTAATGAATGACATATAGCCTTAACTGAATGTTGTTGTTGTTGTTTAAAAAAAAAAAAAAAAAAAAAAAAAAAGTATTGTTTTATTTTTTATAATAACGGATAGTTAATATGTACATTTAACACTGTTAAGGTTACATGGTAATTAGCTTCCAGCGTTAATATGGACAGCCATTTCTGGACGTTAATCCATTTGGTGGCTTTGTGAATGGCTTTAAGGTTTGGCTAATGAGTGTACACTTGGCGTTCTGTAAGGTGTGTAGTCGTTCAGATAGGTATTCTGCTGTGTGGATTGTGAAGCTTTGAGGATGTGTCATTAGGGAAAAGCAAGGTGTCCTGTAGTGAACATCATTTCCATTTGTACACCACGCTGATTGTTACTCTGTCAACACGATCTTTTCTTTGTAGATTCGACAGAGAGGAGAGGCAGGGGACGCGCGCTAGATGGAAACAATTAATCTCCTCCTCATCTCTGACTCCTGTTTACACTTGCAGCGTGGCCGCCACTCATACTGCCATACACATGCATTAAACTAGTGAGCAAGTGTGCGGAATCTCCAGCGTTTACTTGGATCAAGGGATTCCTGCGTGGAAGGCAATTTCGTTCTTGGGGAAATAACCCCGAATTCCCCGGGGGTTCATTCTGAAAACAAAAGCCATAAAGTCATTCTACACGGTTCGCTAAGAGTCATGCAAATAACATGTCACACATTGGCGACACCGGCGCTTCGTGAAAAAGAATAGCAGAAGATGTCCTGGGAAAGGATTCGGTGTGAAAATAGTCTGGAGCTCCTTAGGAGCAAATATCCAGTTGAAATATATGCATTCGCCTATGTGAATGCTATGCCTGTATTTTTTTTTTAATCCTTCACGAGTTTTTTAGGTTAACTAAATATATGCCTAATTGATTTCAATGCGATTGCGCGTCCTGAACATAACCACGAGACGGTTCTCGTTAATTCAATTATTAGATTAATATATACGCGACGAGGTGTAGAATAACATATTGCGCGTTCAATTTACTGTTTAGATAAGGGGATGCGTATTAACTCCGATCACTTTTACTTGTCTAGGCTTCTGTCTGGTAAAGTACAACAGGGCAGAACTTGTCACCAGGTGTTTGAGTCGCAGTTTGGGTGAGGATTTAATGAATGCAAATTCCTCTTAATTAAAGGAACGTTAGCAATTTCACGCTGAGCGTCTAAAGAGTTACTAAGACAGATGACGGATCAAGACATGAGCCGCTGATCCATTTTATCCGCAGTCCCATCAAAAGTACAAGCAGTTGTGCAAAATGTCATTTAGGCTGTTGTATTTAAGCCCTCACGGTGTGTTACCTTTAGCGACTATTTATCAGTAAACTATCTTGCATAAGGAATGCAGTTGTATAGGCTGCAGTTGACGGAGACATTAACTGCTGAAACCCACGGATTACACATTCATGAATGTCAAATTAAGCCGTGGCATGTTGAACCCCATAAACCACCCAGATCCCCTTTTTAAAAAAAATCATTTGATGTTTCCACAATGGAGGAGTACTTCAGCTGAACAGTGCTGCTCGCGCCGGGACAATGGCGGGGCGCGCAGGTGAGGATAATCCTTTCTAATTGAATATCAGCACACATCAAGATTTAGCTTCGACAGAAACTACACCGCCCACACCTACTTGAGAAAATAAAATCAAAGGCAATAAAGTATTTACCACTTATATTACGCCAATCTTCACATGCATACAGACACCATAGTTAATGTTTCTAAAAGTATTTAAAATTAATCTGAAAAAAAAGTTTTGTTGAATACGTGTTGATGAACACAATGAGTGAACACGTTACAACGATACTTCTTTCAAAGCAAGCTGCATGCGAAGTTTCAGAACATAAAAAAAAATATCCCGACGTGTATACAGCTGGTTAAAGTGTTTTTTTGTTTGTTTGTTTGTTTTTTTTTTTAGATATTTAAGTAAAGACATTTACCTGTTTTTTCAACTTGTAGTTCTACAAAGATATTTTCGACTTGTCATTCGGACTCTTAGACTACAGGTACGTTCTGGCTCTGGAATGGACCGGCGATATAGGCCTATGGAGAACATACTTTGCATTCGGCTTCTTATAAAAGGAAATCGCCAATACTAATAATAATGCTGTTTGATATTTATAAATTGATTCTTCAATTTATGATTTAGAAGTTGCTCATATTTGTTATTTTATTTAAGAGTTCGTTTTGGGAAACGTAAAATCTGAGCGATGAAAGCGTCATGTATGTTTATTCGTTCGAAACTGTTCTGTATGCCATAATTAATGGGGCCATAACAGAGACATCACGCAGCCCGCGTTTCCATAACCGCGCGCGGGGATTTGCGACTGCATTCACAAATCGCAGTGATAGCAGAGATAAGTGGGAGAATAAACCGATAAAGGAGGGGAAATTGACATGGCTTTGTGACCGAGGTTCGCCAGACGGGCTGTGGCTGGGTGGCAGGACTACCGACGCCAGAGATCCAGCCGCATTATTAACCACGATGGCAAGGCGGGGGCACTTGAAAGGCGGCCGAGGCGGGCCCTCTCGCGCGCTCATTAGCAAGTGTGAAAATGAAGATGTAAAAAAGCATCCTGCATCATCTGCGATAATTGAAGAAAATAGTGGGGATCGAAGGATTGAATTAAAGAGAAGAGAGAGGTTTTAAAGTGCGCCTCTCTTTGTGCGCATATTTCTTGAGTATTATTACCGTTTCCCACCGCCATCCCATAGCATTCCCACTGGAAATTAGAAATGTATGCCTAGTTTCTCTTATCTTTTCATAATTGAATAATAAAATGATGGCCGGTGGTGTCGAGTAATTTAAATTTAAAACACGAGCCTTTGGCTATCCCTAGAAAAGTATTCTTTTCGGAAACTTCTTTACATAAAATGATACATTTTTATACATACACGGGTGTTCTTGATCACATAAGCAAAAACGTATTAAATATTGACGATAGTTTTAGTTTTTTGCTATTACTGTAACATTAGCCTACTGTTATTTTATTGCACCGTGGAAAAATGCAACTTTAGCCACAAGCCTGAATATGCGATCAAGCAAAAAAAAAAAAAAAAAAAAAAAAAGTTTTATTTGTTCCTTTTATTTTTTATTCATTTGCCCAGGAAGGTAAGCGGATTGCCAAGTTCATGTGCAGCTTGGGCGACCACGATGTGCAGGACATGCTGTGAACTGAGTCGCTAATAAAATGCAATCATTAGATGTACTACCACTTCTGTGACCCCTGAACGCAAGAGCTAAGGCCCCTACTCGTTTCATAGGTGTTCTGGAATCCGCAATTACTGCTGCATAGCGCCCCCACGGCTTGCCACTGTGAGGTGCATGCGGTCTTGAGGAAAGAGCGCCCTCTACTGACGAACCGACAGCACTTCCCCGTGGACAACTGCGTTCCCTGGCCTGGCCTCAAATTCTGCCACGAGTCAGGATCTCTTTCATTTAGGTAATTAAAAAAAACTTAAATACATTTGTGAAAATACAGCAGTGCATACACTTAAAAAAGAAACAATTTAAATGGGTCAACGTGTGTCAAACTGAATTGTTTGCCCAAAAAATTCTGTAATTGTCATTGCTGCAAAAATGATACAGTCGTAAAATATGGCTGTCTGTTATAAATTATAATGTTTTTGCTGTGATTTTATACACACTTCAGTTCAATGTTATTTTCATAGTGCTTTTAACAGACACTGTCACCAAGACGTTTTACAGGGGAAATATAAAATAAATAAAATAAAACACGTTGTTATCACTGGCCTCTGCATGACCGATGCGTCTCCACCGGCACGTGCTCATGCGCTGACACGGAGCGGCGGGCTTGATTTCCTGGCTTCTGAAAGCCGATTGGCTGATTTTCAAAGAGGCGGCTGTGAGTCAGCACGCTGGGAACCTGAGGCTCTGTTGCCACGGTAACTGAGCTGCAGTGGAAGTTTTGCTTTGTGTATGAGGTCTGCACGGAGTGCTGTCTCGGCTGGGTGGAAATGACGATCTTTGTGATTCTGTGTTGCTGGCGAGAGAAAGATCAGTGTGCTCCGCTTGTTCTGTTTGCCTCTTGTCTCGCTGAAAGAAGAACTGTCAGATCTGAGAGTTTAGGAAGGAGTCGCATGTGTGTGTGTGTGTGTGTGTGTGTGTGTGTGTGTGTGTGTTAGGAACTTTAAAAATTCAGTCTCCAGTGAGGAGACTCCCTTGGTTGTTTTGCTACCCCTACCAAGTCCCCCCAGCCACACGGCGTGACTGTTTGTCCTTTAAAGCAGTAACAGTGGCCATCATTTCATAAGACATTTTAAACTCTGAGAATTCTGCATTGCTTGTTTTATCCTCGAGTTTGGACGTTCAGCAAGAAAGAGTGTGAAGTTCTGTTTGAAAGCATCATGCACGTTAAACGGCCCATCCACAGGGCAGTCACAGGGCATCATGCCCGCTCAGACTCCTCCATCTGCTTTTCCCCGGCTGCTTTGGCCCGGCACGGCTGCTCTGCTCTGGCGCCTGTGAAATCCAGATCGCCCGTCTCGGACCACAAGCCCGAGCACCAGCTGGGCCCTGATCCCCTAATCTAATAACACACTATGAGGGTCCTGATGACCGGGAGTTGGGTGATCATGAAATCTATTCTTCCTCATGGATGTAAGTGAAAGAGTGAAGCTTGTTTGCAAGGTTTTATTTTTTATTACAGAAAAGTCCCAGAATTCAGCTGGTACAGGTGTGCAGAACATCACGCCCCTCTTTCAGAAAAATGCACTCCAGTCTGGTCGTTATAGGAAAACTTCCACATTTATTTTTTTGCCTGACCCATTTTGTCTTCATTTTTCATAGACAACAGGCAAAAAAGAATAACCATTAGTAAAAAAACAAAAAACAAAAAAAACCCAGACCTGCCCATCACCCCCCCCCCCCTCCCCAAACACCCCCGGCCTGTGATGTCTCCATCCCCGGTGATTAAGTATGAAGTCGGGGGCCTCGTTGGTCCCCATAAACATGGATGATCCTGCACCAGGTCCAAGGGACGTGTGCCCCCCCACCCCCCCACCCCCACCCCCCCTTTTACAGAAACAGCAGGACAGTAGCTACAGCAGTGACTGGTGGTGAAACCGGCCCATAGTGCCCCTCTCTCTGCTTCCTGGAGTTCAGGGTGTGGATTTCCTCTCCTGTTCAATGGCTGAAAAACATGCAGATAAACATTTAATCTGACTGGAGTGCCTCTGCCTGTTTCATATCCACCCTATCGCTGCTCTGCGCAGAATGCCCAGCGCTAAACCGGTCTGAGTGCTGCAGTGTGTTCTGCCAGCTCAGGACCGTGCAGGATAGCAGGCGCTAGCATGAGCAGGGATGCTAGCATGAGCAGGGACGCTAGCATGAACGCAGGCCCTTGTATGAACGCCGATGCTAGCATGAGCAGGGACGCTAGTATGAACATGGATGCTAGCATGAGCAGGGACGCTAGCATGAACATGGGCGCTAGCATGAGCAGGGACGCTAGCATGAACATGGGTGCTAGCATGAGCAGGGACGCTAGCATGAACGCAGGCCCTTGTATGAACGCCGACGCTAGCATGAACAGGGATGCTAGCATGAATGCTGGCGCTAGCATGAACAGGGAAGCTAGCATGAATGCTATTTTAAATAATGTCTTAGAGACTTTCAGAGTGAAACTCCTTAGAATTGGGGGTCAAACTCTCAAGCTTGGACTATCACTCAGAAATCAGACCCGGGGTAGAGGGGCTCGGGGTAGAGGGTCTGGGGGTGTGTGTGTGGGGCAGATGTTCCCACTCACCTCAATGAACAGCACTGCATTGAACAGACTACCTAAAGGTCAAACTATGAACAGCTGGACATTTCCTGATCAAATGTATACAAGACCAACAATGTCCGTGATCTACCTCTGCTCATACCTGCGTATACAGGTTTTATGGCGTAACACACCCACACACACACACACACACACACACACATATTCACACACACTCACACAGACACTCACAGAAACATGCACACACACACACACACACACACATACACACGCGCACACACACGCACACACACACATATTCACACACACTCACACAGACACTCACAGAAACATGCACACACACACACACACACATACACACGCGCACGAACACGCACACACATATTCACACACGCTCACACAGACACTCACAGAAACATGCACACACACACACACACATACACACGCGCACACACACGCACACGCACGTGTGGAGCTGCTGAAAGTGACCCACTTGGGCGAGGCTTGTAATCTGCACATTCCCCAAATTCAGGCTTCAACAAACGGAGAGACAGCCGGAGAGGAGTGGCTCTCACTCTCTTAGACAGACAGACGGACACTGAGACAGGCAGACAGACAGACTCATAGACAGACAGACCGACAGACAGACGCACAGACAGACAGACAAACAGACTCACTCTCTTTGGTGGGCAGGGGGTTCTTCACTTCTGTCACGGTCTTCTTCAGCTTGGTCTTGTCGAAGCAGGCGATCTCAGCGAGGTCTGGCTTATCGGACATGTTGGCTGTGAAAGAAGGAGGGGGGGGGATAAGAATAACATACTCAGAGAATGAAATCTCCTGGATTCACCCTGTTCCTCTGGGACAGTAAAACGGCGGGTGCTGTACGGGGAGGCGCAGGGAGGCACGGGGGAGACACAAAGACGCAGGGGAGACGCAGGGGAGACGCAGGGGAGACGCAGGGGAGACGCAAGGAGGCGCTGCTGTTTCAGGCTGACTCCATTTTCATTCCCAGCACTGCTTCTGCCTGTCCCCCCCCCTCCCCACTGAGCAGCCTGGTCAGCACGGCCCTTTGGACCATCCGGCCCCTCCCAGCACCCTCGAGACTGAGAGCGAGGGCTCGTGCACCCCACCCCCCCTTCCTTTCCCCACCCAGCTGGGGCCCCGCCCCTGTCTGTCTGTGCTGACCGTCCGTCCATCTGCCCCTGCGCCCCCCTGCTGCCCCCAGTCCTCCATCCTGGGCCTCCTTTCTTTGTTCTCCCAGTTCATTCACTCCTCCAACACTTCTGTCCTCTCTGCCTCGCTCTCTCCATTTCTCCATCCCTCAATCTCTCCCTCTCTCTCTCTCTTTCTCACTCCCCCCTCTCTGTATCTCTCTCCCTCTTTGTATCTCTTCCTCTCGCTCTCACTCTCTCACTCCCTCTCTCTCCCTTTTCTTTCTCTTCCTCTATCTATCCCTCTCTCTCTTTCCTTTGCAGTCTCAGGTGACACAGAGAGTCCAGACAGCAGAGCATGCCTCTCACACCTCTGAGCAGAAACCAAACTACGTTTCCCAGACTCCTCGGCACGCAGCTTCACTGTGTTTCTCACACAGCCCTGGTGAAACAGCCAGACTCCTGTAGTGTTTCAGCCCGGCTCTAGCACACCCAGCTCCACGCCCCTGTGTCTAAAGACAGCAGGCAGGCCAGCCTGCTCGACCGAGATCACGATCGACACACCACTCTGAACGCCCCAAAAATAACCAGTCTGACCTCACAAAAAACACACTGCACCCCAAAACAAAAACCACACCACACTCCCAAACAAAAACCACACTGCACCGATCCACACACCACACCCAACACCAAAAACCACACCGATCTACACCACTTTAAACCTCATCACTCTAAACCCCCCAACACACACCTTACCCCGCACCACACCGCCCCACTCCAGTCCGCCCCACCCCTGACCAGACCAGACAAAGACTCCGATGCTGTCGGTCAGAGGAGGACTGCAGGCTAAATCACAGCCTCGTTTTTACGCTGTTCTGACAGCCTGCTGTCATCGGCCCCCTGTTCCCCGAAGAGGGGTGTGGAGGGGGTGTGGATGCCCTGTTAGCGCAGTGGGCAGGGGAGCCCCAGAGCGGGATGGCCCAGCAGCACACGCGTTTCGAGCAGCACACGCCTGTCCTTACCTTAGAGCTGCGTGCGGTGAGCCTGGGAGGCGAGGAAGCGTCTGTCTGCGTCTGGCACCGTCTGATTTTCTGCCTGTCACCAGGGCGGGGGTTTAAGAGGGAGAGGGAGGGAGGGAGAGAGGGAGGGGGGTGAGGGAGGGAGGGAGGAGAGTGAGGGAGGGACAGTGTATGTGCGTCTGTGTGTGTGTGTGTGTGTGTGTGTGTGAGAGAGAGAGGGTAGAGAGAGAGACCGTGATTGATCAGAACCTCTCTCTCTCACTCCCCCCCCCCCTTGCATATTCATGCTCCCCAGGGATGGGGGAGCCCTTTTAGGGGGAAGTTGAACAGCCTTCATTCCAGAGGGATCAGCCATATGCCGTGGGGGGGGGGGTTGATTAAATAAATAAAGCTGGCGGGTGATATAAGATTCCTGGAAGTGGGCAGCTGCGGTCACGGGTGGGCGTGGCTCAGCTGGTGGGCTGGGGGGGTGGGGGGGGCAGGGGGTTCCATTGTACGGGACCCCATGACTCAGACTCGTTTCTAATTTTAATATGTGACCGGGGACTTTTCTCATGCAGGGTAACCGTATCTGGAGACTGCTGGTCCTCCTGCCGGTCCTGCAGGTGCTGTGGGCCACACTATTCAGTGTAAAAGAAGGATTTGGGTTTTTTCCAGGGCTGTGCCTGTCGGTCACTCTGAGAGAGTGATGTCACAGAAGAGGCGGGCTTAAGGCCAAGCGAAGCGCCCAGTCATTCATGATGTCAGCCGTTACAAACCTGCACCTCTGGAGGCTCTCGTTTTACGGTAGAAATGCTCCATTTTCACATTGGCTCCTCGGTGACATCACTCTGAGCAAGCGGCTGATGTCGTAGCTGCAAACTGCCTTCGGTTATACGGGTCACGTGTGGCTTCAAACAAACTAACAACATCCTCAAGCTTCTGACAAGCTCTCGTGTGTGTGTTCGCATTCTAATAAATCGGTGCTCATCTGTTTATTCGTAGCGATCGCTTAAAATCTGTGTAAAAGTTTTTTGGACGGCGGTTCATTCTCAAACATGGTCTTTTGTCGCCCTCTTCTGACTAGAAAAATAGTTGCAGCAGTGCACGTTTTATTGGGACAAAGGGCTTAATGTGTAATCCTGGGCCTCCTTCACTAATCATTGCGTAACTTTTGTCCAAAAAATTTGTCTGGAATTCCTATCTGAAAAGAAGTTTTAAAATATTCAGATTTTACTCATGGCTGTATGCCTGAAATACATATTCGATTGTACGCTTCCAAA
The DNA here is from genome assembly GCA_039654925.1 of Anguilla pacifica. Lineage (NCBI taxonomy): Eukaryota > Metazoa > Chordata > Actinopteri > Anguilliformes > Anguillidae > Anguilla > Anguilla pacifica. Next base: position 4,425,711 of record CM077286.1, read on the forward strand.
AACTCATGGACGTACATAGACCACGCCTTAACTTCAACCCATGCGTTCATTGGTGCATGACGTCAATAGCTCAGTATTTAAACAGCAAATTTATTTAAACAGAGTTTACTGTGTTAAATGATCAGACAGAAGATGTTAAGCTAAATTTTAAAAAAATGCAACCATGGCGAACCGCGGTTAAATAGACATTTTGAATAGCAATACCCATATTACTAAATCTGGTAACGTTTGCTGTGGAACCATCAGCATTTTCAGATATTTAAATGCAGTTTAATTGTTAATTTTGATTTGCTGTGGGCCCACTGAGTGACTGAGTGACTGAGCCATGTGGGAGACTAGCATTCATATTTAATTGAAGAAACAGGATGATGGATGATATTAAATATTGAACAAGTACCATTGCAGCAAAGAGGATTATTTCCCAAAAGTGAAATACTATTGATTGATATTCATTTCTGAAAGGACATTCACAGCAACCAGTTACAAATGTGCTGTGAACAGTGAATATCAGAAATTTACTCAAGGTCTAATTCATCAGTCATTATCTGGTTGTATTTTTAGGTTGTGATTGCACATTCAGTCGAAACCGATGATGTTACCAAGCAGTTTTTTAAAAATAAGCTGTACTGTTGAGCATGCTGAACATTATTTATAGGTAAAACTGTAATGTCATTTCTGCGTGTGCCCCGTTGGTCTAGTGACACGTGAAGCAGCTGCAACCCATAAAGCATGTTGGGTATGGTATGTGCAGCTGGTATGTCTGGCTCTCAGGCGTGTAGCCAACAGGGGGTTTTGGGTTCGGCCGCCCCCCCCCCCCCCGGTCTGTCTGAAATTCCAGGCCTGATTTGCATACACCTGACCCCACAGTGGCTCTGCAACCCGGCTCACTGCAACATGTACCACGGCATGACATCAGCGTTTTATTTACATTAAAACCGAATCAATAAATTTAATAAAACATTTTGTGAAATGTCCATTAGTCTTCCTGCCATGAGGGGGCACTGTTCCAAACATTCTACAGCTAAAATTGCACATGGCTAGGCCTCAGGCCTCTGCTGCGTAAGGCTCCTCAAAATGGAGTCATCTGCTCAATGGATCCTGCTGCTGCTGAATCATACTGTGCTGCTCCTGCCAAGCGCTGCTCCCTGTGAGCGTGTTCTCCATCGCAGAAGGAGCTCGAACCACTCAGTCCTCCACGCTGCTCACACTGACCCCATCGCCCTCTCACTTACAGTCCTCCACACTGCTCACACTGACCCCATCGCCCTCTCACTTACAGTCCTCCACACTGCTCACACTGACCCCATCGCCCTCTCACTTACAGTCCTCCACACTGCTCACACTGACCCCATCGCCCTCTCACTTACAGTCCTCCACACTGCTCACACTGACCTTATCGCCCTCTCACTTACAGAAGAACCCTAACCCCATTCTCAGCCAGCACCTGAAACAGACCCATCTGGTAACAAACACCACCTGGTGTTTAGCAGATAGTTGTTTGGAAATCTTTTCAAAGGTTTCTTTTTTATTTTAATTACACGTAAAAGTTTTTGTTAATTTGTTAATTTAACAACTGCAAGGAGCATCATCATCAATTATTAGGGAGGTTCAAAATGTCCTGCCACTAATAATTTAAATTGACATATATATTAGGCGTACTATACTATATATACTGTACTATACTATACTGTACTGTACTGTACAACCATGTGATGTTTTGCCTTTAATGAAACAGAAAGACAGCCTTTTCAGTCATGCTCGGTTCTTTAGTCTCTCAGACCTCGTTTCTCAGGGCAGTGATAATACTGTACGGTGAGCTCAGCACCCTCAGCACAGACAGTACTCAGCACAGACAGTACGGTGAGCTCAGCACCCTCAGCACAGACAGTACGGTGAGCTCTGCACCCTCAGCACAGACAGTACGGTGAGCTCAGCACCCTCAGCACAGACAGTATGGTGAGCTGCATCCTCAGCACAGACAGTACTCAGCACAGACAGTACGGTGAGCTGCATCCTCAGCACAGACAGTACTCAGCACAGACAGTACGGTGAGCTCAGCACCCTCAGCACAGACAGTACGGTGAGCTCAGCACCCTCAGCACAGACAGTACGGTGAGCTCTGCACCCTCTGCACAGACAGTACTCAGCACAGACAGTACGGTGAGCTCTGCACCCTCAGCACAGACAGTACGGTGAGCTGCATCCTCAGCACAGACAGTACTCAGCACAGACAGTACGGTGAGCTCAGCACCCTCAGCACAGACAGTACGGTGAGCTCAGCACCCTCAGCACAGACAGTATGGTGAGCTGCATCCTCAGCACAGACAGTACTCAGCACAGACAGGACGGTGAGCTCTGCACCCTCAGCACAGACAGTACGGTGAGCTCAGCACCCTCAGCACAGACAGTACGGTGAGCTCAGCACCCTCAGCACAGACAGTACGGTGAGCTCAGCACCCTCAGCACAGACAGTATGGTGAGCTGCATCCTCAGCACAGACAGTACTCAGCACAGACAGGACGGTGAGCTGCACCCTCAGCACAGACAGTACGGTGAGCTCTGCATCCTCAGCACAGACAGTACGGTGAGCTCTGCACCCTCAGCACAGACAGTACGGTGAGCTCTGCGTCCTCAGCACAGACAGTACGGTGAGCTCTGCGTCCTCAGCACAGACAGTACGGTGAGCTCTGCGTCCTCAGCACAGACAGTACGGTGAGCTCTGCGTCCTCAGCACAGACAGTACGGTGAGCTCTGCACCCTCAGCACAGACAGTACGGTGAGCTCTGCACCCTCAGCACAGACAGTACGGTGAGCTCTGCGTCCTCAGCACAGACAGTACGGTGAGCTCTGCACCCTCAGCACAGACAGTACGGTGAGCTCTGCACCCTCAGCACAGACAGTACGGTGAGCTCTGCGTCCTCAGCACAGACAGTACGGTGAGCTCTGCGTCCTCAGCACAGACAGTACGGTGAGCTCTGCACCCTCAGCACAGACAGTACGGTGAGCTCTGCGTCCTCAGCACAGACAGTACGGTGAGCTCTGCGTCCTCAGCACAGACAGGACGGTGAGCTCTGCACCCTCAGCACAGACAGGACGGTGAGCTCTGCACCCTCAGCACAGACAGTACGGTGAGCTCTGCACCCTCAGCACAGACAGTACGGTGAGCTCTGCGTCCTCAGCACAGACAGTACGGTGAGCTCTGCACCCTCAGCACAGACAGTACGGTGAGCTCTGCATCCTCAGCACAGACAGTACGGTGAGCTCTGCGTCCTCAGCACAGACAGTAGGGTGAGCTGCATCCTCAGCACAGACAGTACGGTGAGCTCTGCACCCTCAGCACAGACAGTACGGTGAGCTCTGCATCCTCAGCACAGACAGTACGGTGAGCTCTGCACCCTCAGCACAGACAGTACGGTGAGCTCTGCGTCCTCAGCACAGACAGTACGGTGAGCTCTGCACCCTCAGCACAGACAGTACGGTGAGCTCTGCGTCCTCAGCACAGACAGTACGGTGAGCTCTGCGTCCTCAGCACAGACAGTACGGTGAGCTCTGCGTCCTCAGCACAGACAGGACGGTGAGCTCTGCACCCTCAGCACAGACAGTACGGTGAGCTCTGCACCCTCAGCACAGACAGTACGGTGAGCTCTGCGTCCTCAGCACAGACAGTACGGTGAGCTCTGCGTCCTCAGCACAGACAGTACGGTGAGCTCTGCGTCCTCAGCACAGACAGTACCGTGAGCTCTGCATCCTCAGCACAGACAGTACGGTGAGCTGCATCCTCAGCACAGACAGTACGGTGAGCTGCATCCTCAGCACAGACAGTACTCAGCACAGACAGTACGGTGAGCTCTGCATCCTCAGCACAGACAGTATGGTGAGCTGCATCCTCAACACAGACAGTACTCAGCACAGACAGTACGGTGAGCTCTGCATCCTCAGCACAGACAGTACGGTGAGCTCTGCACCCTCAGCACAGACGGTACGGTGAGCTCTGCATCCTCAGCACAGACAGTACTCAGCACAGACAGTACGGTGAGCTCTGCATCCTCAGCACAGACAGTACTCAGCACAGACAGTACGGTGAGCTCTGCATCCTCAGCACAGACAGTACTCAGCACAGACAGTACGGTGAGCTCTGCATCCTCAGCACAGACGGTACGGTGAGCTCTGCATCCTCAGCACAGACAGTACGGTGAGCTCTGCACCCTCAGCACAGACAGTACTCAGCACAGACAGTACGGTGAGCTCTGCACCCTCAGCACAGACAGTACTCAGCACAGACAGTACGGTGAGCTCTGCATCCTCAGCACAGACAGTACTCAGCACAGACAGTACGGTGAGCTCTGCATCCTCAGCACAGACAGTACTCAGCACAGACAGTACGGTGAGCTGCATCCTCAGCACAGACAGTACGGTGAGCTCTGCATCCTCAGCACAGACAGTACGGTGAGCTCTGCACCCTCAGCACAGACAGTACTCAGCACAGACAGTAGGGTGAGCTGCATCCTCAGCACAGACAGTACGGTGAGCTCTGCATCCTCAGCACAGACAGTACTCAGCACAGACACTACTCAGCACAGACAGTACGGTGAGCTCAGCATCATCAGCACAGACAGTACTCAGCACAGACAGGACGGTGAGCTCAGTGCACCCTCAGCACAGACAGTACTCAGCACAGACAGGACGGTGGGCTCAGTGCACCCTCTGACCCCGTCCAGCTGCCGATCTCAGACTCGCTGTAACTGTACCTTCTCGCCGGTCGCTAATTTTGACCGCCTGTGCGTATCCTGACACCACCCCCCCCCCCCCCCCACCACCACCACCACCCCCGCACACACCAGGCTGTTTCAGTGCCGTTGTCACCATGGCAACATTTATGTGACCACAGTGTTACATCCGAATCCCGGTATATTTGACAACTCAGCCAGCTGGAGTTGAGATGTTGTCATAAACTCTTTGGTCAAATGATCCGGGGGTCAAAGGTCGAGCAATGGTGCGGGACTATTTTTCATTCTGTTCAGTGAATGCGGCTCAATTCATCAGTAGACCCTCTCTTAGAGAATACAGTTTTTCTCATAACTAGTTCTAACACTGCAGCTAGTGAGGGAGTACTGATAGATCTCCAGGATCCAGGGCAGTTGTGAATGATCAATTAATAATTTATTAGTTAATGATCAAATAATTTTCATATTTTAATCAACATCTAAGATTAAAAAAACAGATCTAGAGTATGAAATATAAAATATGCTTTCCCTCAAACCTTTAAATATATGAACAAATAATAAAAGTTATGTTCTTATTGCGAAAGGTTATTTGGGTTTTTTCAGGCTACATTCGTTTTCCTCCTGTTGTTCACCTTGAGATTCCAGTTATATGGTTTGAGTTTTGGGATTCTGTGTCTTTAGTTTGAACAGCCGAGGAATATAATTCTTGATTAATACACATTACATATTTCTAATTAAATCTGCTACATTTGAAAAAATTCAGACCCATTGAAAGTATATTTTCATATCTGGAAGGTGTTTCTGTAACTTTGAGAGAGGAGCATGTTTGATTAATTTGGTCTGTGAGTCACCAGAATCGTAGGCTATGCATAAGTAAGTGAGGCACCACCAGGAGAGAGAAACAAGGTGGTTATGCATCTGTAAACACCCATTTATCACCACCAGCTGTCCCGCTGAGCCCCAGACTACCTGCAGAAATTAAAATGATTACATATGAGCCCTCTGATCCAGCATGGCGACTGTGATGCTGATCTGAGTGTCTTCTGCAGTTTAATGTTCCCTAACCCGAGCGCTCTCCTCGTCTGCTCTGAATATGGCATGAGATTATGAACTTTGGCCAGCAGGTGGCAGACTGGTACCATGGGCAATGCTCAGGTTCATGTGGCCATTATTAACGTGACGTGATCAGAAATGAAAGTTGTGGATGTAAATACCCGTCAACTAAAGCCGACAGTCTGTGCTTTTACCTCACTCATTGTCATTTCAGTTGTATATTGCTGAATGGAATATTGTTGACTCAAACCTTTGCCCCCGTTGAACTCTAACTCCTTTAAGCCACTGGTCCTGTACTCTGTAATGTGGGATGAAATGAAGCCTGCATGTGTTTCTGCCCCCCCCCCCCCCCTTAGCCTTCCGGAGGTTTGAAGGTTAGCGTTAGAAATCAGCGCTGGTCTTAATGATGGCGTTTGGAGCGGTCTGGTCCGGAGCACAGACACAGAGCCAGTGGAGCAGGGCCAGGACCGTGGGGCGGATGGCAGGGTATCTGTGACCTTTACTCGGTCTGCTGCTCATATTTAACCTTTGAGTTGAAAATGTTAAAATGACGAGGGCAGGAGGCCGACTGGCGGGAGTAAAGGGCAACCCACAGCACCAATTTGTACTGACACAACACCGCCCTACTCCCATCACCCCAACACCGCCCTGCTCCCATCACCCTGTCCCTCTGCTCCCCATCACCGCCCTGCTCCCATCACCCTGTCCCTCTGCTCCCCAACACCGCCCTGCTCCCATCACCCTGTCCCTCTGCTCCCCATCACCGCCCTGCTCCCATCACCCTGTCCCTCTGCTCCCCATCACCGCCCTGCTCCCATCACCCTGTCCCTCTGCTCCCCATCACCGCCCTGCTCCCATCACCCTGTCCCTCTGCTCCCCATCACCGCCCTGCTCCCATCACCCTGTCCCTCTGCTCCCCAACACCGCCCTGCTCCCATCACCCTGTCCCTCTGCTCCCCATCACCGCCCTGCTCCCATCACCCTGTCCCTCTGCTCCCCATCACCCCAACACCGCCCTGCTCCCATCACCCTGTCCCTCTGCTCCCCATCACCGCCCTGCTCCCATCACCCTGTCCCCCTGCTCCCCATCACCGCCCTGCTCCCATCACCCTGTCCCTCTGCTCCCCATCACCGCCCTGCTCCCATCACCCTGTCCCTCTGCTCCCCATCACCCCAACACCGCCCTGCTCCCATCACCCTGTCCCTCTGCTCCCCATCACCGCCTGCTCCCATCACCCTGTCCCCCTGCTCCCCATCACCCCAACACCGCCCTGCTCCCATCACCCTGTCCCTCTGCTCCCCATCACCGCCTGCTCCCATCACCCTGTCCCTCTGCTCCCCATCACCCCAACACCGCCCTGCTCCCATCACCCTGTCCCTCTGCTCCCCATCACCGCCCTGCTCCCATCACCCTGTCCCTCTGCTCCCCATCACCGCCCTGCTCCCATCACCCTGTCCCTCTGCTCCCCATCACCGCCCTGCTCCCATCACCCTGTCCCTCTGCTCCCCATCACCCCAACACCGCCCTGCTCCCATCACCCTGTCCCTCTGCTCCCCATCACCGCCCTGCTCCCATCACCCTGTCCCCCTGCTCCCCATCACCGCCCTGCTCCCATCACCCTGTCCCTCTGCTCCCCATCACCGCCCTGCTCCCATCACCCTGTCCCTCTGCTCCCCATCACCCCAACACCGCCCTGCTCCCATCACCCTGTCCCTCTGCTCCCCATCACCGCCTGCTCCCATCACCCTGTCCCCCTGCTCCCCATCACCCCAACACCGCCCTGCTCCCATCACCCTGTCCCTCTGCTCCCCATCACCGCCTGCTCCCATCACCCTGTCCCTCTGCTCCCCATCACCCCAACACCGCCCTGCTCCCATCACCCTGTCCCTCTGCTCCCCATCACCGCCCTGCTCCCATCACCCTGTCCCTCTGCTCCCCATCACCGCCCTGCTCCCATCACCCTGTCCCTCTGCTCCCCATCACCACCCTGCTCCCATCACCCTGTCCCTCTGCTCCCCATCACCGCCCTGCTCCCATCACCCTGTCCCTCTGCTCCCCATCACCGCCCTGCTCCCATCACCCTGTCCCTCTGCTCCCCATCACCGCCCTGCTCCCATCACCCTGTCCCTCTTCTCCCCATCACCGCCCTGCTCCCATCACCCTGTCCCCCTGCTCCCCATCACCCCAACACCGCCCTGCTCCCATCACCCTGTCCCTCTGCTCCCCATCACCGCCCTGCTCCCATCACCCTGTCCCTCTGCTCCCCATCACCCCAACACCGCCCTGCTCCCATCACCCTGTCCCTCTGCTGCCCATCACCCTGTCCCTCTGCTCCCCATCACCCCAACACCACCCTGCTCCCATCACCCTGTCCCTCTGCTCCCCATCACCGCCCTGCTCCCATCACCCTGTCCCTCTGCTCCCCATCACCGCCCTGCTCCCATCACCCTGTCCCTCTGCTGCCCATCACCCTGTCCCTCTGCTCCCCATCACCGCCCTGCTCCCATCACCCTGTCCCTCTGCTCCCCATCACCGCCTGCTCCCATCACCCTGTCCCTCTGCTCCCCATCACCGCCCTGCTCCCATCACCCTGTCCCTCTGCTCCCCATCACCGCCCTGCTCCCATCACCCTGTCCCTCTGCTCCCCATCACCACCCTGCTCCCATCACCCTGTCCCTCTGCTCCCCATCACCGCCCTGCTCCCATCACCCTGTCCCTCTGCTCCCCATCACCGCCCTGCTCCCATCACCCTGTCCCTCTGCTCCCCATCACCCCAACACCGCCCTGCTCCCATCACCCTGTCCCTCTGCTCCCCATCACCGCCCTGCTCCCATCACCCTGTCCCTCTGCTCCCCATCACCGCCCTGCTCCCATCACCCTGTCCCTCTGCTCCCCATCACCGCCCTGCTCCCATCACCCTGTCCCTCTGCTCCCCATCACCGCCCTGCTCCCATCACCCTGTCCCCCTGCTCCCCATCACCCCAACACCGCCCTGCTCCCATCACCCTGTCCCTCTGCTCCCCATCACCCCAACACCGCCCTGCTCCCATCACCCTGTCCCTCTGCTCCCCATCACCGCCTGCTCCCATCACCCTGTCCCTCTGCTCCCCATCACCGCCCTGCTCCCATCACCCTGTCCCTCTGCTCCCCATCACCGCCCTGCTCCCATCACCCTGTCCATCTGCTCCCCATCACCGCCCTGCTCCCATCACCCTGTCCCCCTGCTCCCCATCACCCCAACACCGCCCTGCTCCCATCACCCTGTCCCTCTGCTCCCCATCACCCCAACACCGCCCTGCTCCCATCACCCTGTCCCTCTGCTCCCCATCACCGCCTGCTCCCATCACCCTGTCCCTCTGCTCCCCATCACCGCCCTGCTCCCATCACCCTGTCCCTCTGCTCCCCATCACCGCCCTGCTCCCATCACCCTGTCCCTCTGCTCCCCATCACCGCCCTGCTCCCATCACCCTGTCCCTCTGCTCCCCATCACCCCAACACCGCCCTGCTCCCATCACCCTGTCCCCCTGCTCCCCATCACCCCAACACCGCCCTGCTCCCATCACCCTGTCCCCCTGCTCCCCATCACCCCAACACCGCCCTGCTCCCATCACCCTGTCCCTCTGCTCCCCATCACCCCAACACCGCCCTGCTCCCATCACCCTGTCCCTCTGCTCCCCATCACCGCCCTGCTCCCATCACCCTGTCCCTCTGCTCCCCATCACCCCAACACCGCCCTGCTCCCATCACCCAAACACCGCCCTGCTCCCATCACCCTGTCCCTCTGCTCCCCATCACCCCAACACCGCCCTGCTCCCATCACCTTGTCCCTCTGCTCCCCATCACCCCAACACCGCCCTGCTCCCATCACCCAAACACCGCCCTGCTCCCATCACCCTGTCCCTCTGCTCCCCATCACCCCAACACCGCCCTGCTCCCATCACCCTGTCCCTCTGCTCCCCATCACCCAAACACCATCCTGCTCCCATCACCCTGTCCCTCTGCTCCCCATCACCCCAACACCACCCTGCTCCCATCACCCTGTCCCTCTGCTCCCCATCACCCCAACACCGCCCTGCTCCCATCACCCCAACACCGCCCTGCTCCCCATCACCCTATCCCTCTCCTCCCCATCACCCCAACCCTCCACCCACAACCACTTCTCAATATTGGCTGGGTTGTCCTCCTAAAACCTGCCACGCCTTACAAAAGTAACCCTTGGGCCAAATACAAACATATTTACTTTCACTGGAATTCATCTTCCACCAGAAATATATTTAATATGGGAGCTTTAAAGTTTTTAGACCATCTGGTTGTTCTGAATGCATGAATTTTTAATCTACTGATTAAAAGTGCATTATAGCAACTGCCTTGATTGCTTTTGCAGTTTAATGTGTGCATAAGTCTTAGTTCAGTAATGAAGGCAAAATACATTTTTACAAGTTTACAAGTTTCTTTGAAAATATACATGTTGGGGTGTGACATATTTCAGTGTAATACTGGAGGTAGAGCTCTGTGACTAATGATTCCCAGGTTGATTGACCCCTGACCCCTAGAAGCCAAACCTGTTCGCTTCCCACTTTTCCCACCCTCGGTTTGCGAGATTTTGTTTTATGGAGAGATGGAGGAGGGACTTTGTTTTTGATGAGCCAGGAACCTTTCTCTGCAGTGGCACAGCTGGGCACTAGAGGGCGGTAGAGGTCTGTGTTGTGATGGTAGAGCGGCGCGGTTGCTCTCTCAGCGCGGTGCAGTGCTCCCGGGCTGCTGAGGGCGCGTCTGACCCCTCCGAGCGAGAGGTCAAACGGGACGAGCGGGATTTCACAAACCCGCCGAGTCGCTCACGCCCGAGTCGCTCTTTCACCGGCCCCAGAGCGGCTTATTCTCTCACATTTAAATATCAACGAGCATCTCACCATCACAGAACAATACCGCTGAGATATTTAGCATATTGGATGGCCATTTTGGCTGAATATCCCTCTGTGATAGACAAAGAGCTTTGTTGCATTGTGTGTCTTTGGCTCTGGGGATGACTGTGGTTATGCCCATTTTAACAGCACAGCACACAGGACTAGCTACAGCACAGGGACAGATCCCATCGAGCAGATGGAATTTACTCTCAGTTTACTGCTTAAGGACACTGAATAAAAACAGGGAAATGCCATCAGCTGGTTAGGACATTGTCATGTTGAAATGTAATATGCAGGTAAAAATATTTTAATAGTGGTTTACTTTAGTTTGTATTTCACTGGAAAATATGCATTTAATAAAAACCGCAGGTTATATTGTCAGCAATGCTGAAATTGTCATTATCTCCAGTGTCCCAAATTACCATACAAGCAAAACACACATTAATATAGAGGGGGAAAGTTAAGATGCAGGGATGCAACTAAGAATGACCTTTTTCTCCCTCAAAAAAAGAAAATAAATAATTTATGGGAAGGGGGGTTATGTCTGCTGTTTCGCCGGAATATTCTGCCAAATTCAGATCATGTTTCTGATATTTATGAACCGTATCGACAGCACTTCAGGGATGGCCCTGCTCTCCTGTCATCGGAGGGGGACCTGTAAGTGCTCTACACCAGCCACCTGTCTGTCAGGGTTTTTTCCCATCAGGCTCGGCTGCTGGCTCCACCTCCGCTGGTCACATGGGCAATGTAGTTTTCATGGGGTCAATCTAGGGCAGTGGGTCCTAGCTAAAATTCCAGAATTTTAACAAGCTGTTAATTTTTCTTAATTAGGTGTATTTGAATTTTTCATTATCTACAAAATGGTTCGTTTTAATGGCCTTGTGTCCCCACTTTCACCAAACAGGAGCCTATTGATTCACCCCAATCTTTAATTTGTTCAGTCAAAAACTTTTGCCTCTTAATGTAATTGCAACATCACTCAATAACACAATATGAACATGGGACTTATATCTAATTCTTCATGACATGCAAAGCTAATTCTGTCATAATGTGGTTTGAGATGGTAATCCCTCTAAACATGAAAAGCAGCTAATTAAGAAAAGCTAACAGCTTGTTAAAATTCTGGGACTGCACTTGTGGTTGGAAGGAAAACCAGCATAGCGGGTGTCCCCGGGCCTGAGTTTGAGTATTACTGCTCCAGAGGGCTGTCTGACCTGATGAGTTTGAGTATTACTGCTCTAGAGGGCTGTCTGACCTGATGAGTTTACTCATATTTATCCACTGCTCTTATACAGAGTGACTTACAAGGCTGACACAAGTGCAAAGGTCAGGGGTCAAAGTGCAGTAATTCCCCAGAGGGGGAGAATGCAGCCCCAAGAGAGACAGCAAGTGCAAGAAGCACAGACTTGATTGACAGCTCGTCAAACGCCCTTCAACTAATTACTTACAAATTAGGACCTAACCCTAACCCTCATGAGCATTAAGCTGCATGAAGTGACCCACAGCACAGAACTGCAGGCTCTGAAAACAGTAAGAGTTGCTCCTGCTCAGGTGTGAGGGACGGTACAGGTGTTACGGAGGGGAGCGGTGAGGAGCAGTCTGAACGGGTGGATCTTCGCCTGAAGAGTTGGATCTTGACCTGTAGAGGTGGGTCTTGGCCTGAATTCAGGGCAGGTCTGTGTGGGGCCGTGCAGATCTACCTGGAAATTCGGAATAGAAGGAGCACTCGGTGCCTCGACATCTGCTTCTGTCTCAGATTATTATTCAACCATGAGATGAAAAACAGGTCAGAAATGTGGGTCCAAACCACCGTCGAAATGAAACGGGAGGAATCTTCAACACGCCCGTTTGTTTATTCAGAGAAAAACACAACTGATCCGCTGCCTGTCCGTTACGGTGGCGTTGCTGGTTAATTGTTTGATGTGGTTGTTGAATAAAATTCATAGAATTGTAGCACCAGGGAGGAGAGAGGCTTCTGTCCTTGTCTCCAGTGTTTGGTCTCCAGAACTTGGATTTCAGCATTCAGTGCAGCTACCGCTCACTGCATTAATAGTCTGTTCATTTCTGAAAATATTTTGTGGATTATTTTGGAGGCTGACGTTGGGAGAATGAGGTTCCTGGTTTCCCTGGAAACAGAAAGAGTGGCATTGTGTACAGGACACAAGCCAGCAGGCTTTTAAGAGAGCATAGACATAACACACATCAGTTTACAAAACCCCCCGTCTCCCTTTCTCTCTCTCCCTCCCTCCCTCCCTCCCTTTCTCTCTCTCCCTCCCTCTCTCTCCTTCTCTCTCCCTCCTTTTTTCTCTCTCCCTCCCTCCCTCCCTCTCTCCCCTCTCTCTCTCCCTCACTCTCCCTCTCTCTCTCTTTCTCCCTCCCTCTCTCCCTCTCTGTCTTTCTTTCTCCCTCCCTCTATCTCTCAATCTCTCACCCTCCATCCCTCTCTCTCTCAATCTCTCAGCCTCCCTCCCTCTACTTTTCTCTCTCTCTCACTCTTCTGTGCTCTCTCTCTCTCTCTCTCTCTCCCTTCCTTCTGATCTCTGGGTTCACTAGACATCTCACAGCTGCGATCAGCCGAGCATGTAGCAGAGGAGTAGGTGTTACACACATCAGTGAGTACACACTTGTGTGTACACACACACACACACATGCATGCATACACATACACTTATACACACACACACATGCATACACATACACTTATACACACACACACACTCATTTCCTAGCTTGCGTAGTGCTAATTGCTCTGATGCTGAGGATAATGAGGGCCCTTTGGAGAGAGAGAGAGAGCTTCACGGTCACTGGGAGGAGAGGCAGTGCAGACACGGGGGGAAGAAGGGAGGGAGGAAGGAGTGGAAGGAAAGGGGGATGGCTCAGTCTCTCCTCTCTGCTCCGTACGCTGCATCACGCTCCCCTGGCTTCATAAAGACTGGGAACAGTTGTTATTCACAGGTGAGTTTCCTGTGTGGAAACGCCACAGCTGTGCGTGCATGCTTAGTCCCATACAAACAGCCACACACACTTATACACACACTCACACACACACACACACACACACTTATACACACACACACTCACACACACACACTCACGCACACACACTCACACACACACTTATACACACTCTCACTCACACACACACACACACACTTATACACACACACACACACTCACACACACGCACACGCACACATGCTCACACACACACGCATGCGCTTTCATGCATAAACCGCTTATAAGACAGCTGGAATAAGCGTACTAAAATTTGATGAGAAATAAATAGAAAATTCTCTTGTGCTGTTGGAGCACCTACGTTGGTGAATGTCTAAAAATATTTAGTATCGATCTGTATTTTCCCCTGGTGCCATTTATAAAGAAACATTCCTCACTCAGAAAAACACAGATGAGAAGCTTTTAAAATGGCCATCAGTGCCCCTCTCTCTCTCTCTCGTCCCCCCTGCCCTCCCTCCACCCCCATAGGCACGTAGATTTGATGCTTTGGGGGAGATGCACACTACTGTACCACCTGGTGAAGTCTCACAAGCATGCTAGCTAGCTAGTCTAGCAAGTAAGTCATACACAGATATTGGGAGTGCCATGTCTCTGTCTCTCCCCAAACCTATGTGCAGGAGGGGGTGGTGGGGGGTGGGGGTGTGCCATTCTGTACCCCTCCCTGCTAAAAGTGGGGATCTCTTGTCACATGGTTCTTCTCAAGCATTTGTTCAATCCATAATTTCTGGACCAGTCCATCATTTTTTTTATATTTTACGTGACTTCCCCTTTTGTGCCTTTGGGGCAGTAATGATCTAATTGCTCACTCATTTCACACAGACACTGAGCTGATATAACCGAGCGTCTGTGTTAATGTGAGGAGTACAATAATGTGAGGAGTACGGTAATGTGTTATGAGTACAGTAATGTGAGGAGTATGGTAATGTGAGGAGTACAGTAATGTGAGGAGTATGGTAATGTGAGGAGTACGGTAATGTATTAGGAGTACAGTAATGTGAGGAGTACAGTAATGTGAGGAGTACGGTAATGTGAGGAGTACAGTAATGTGAGGAGTATGGTAATGTGAGGAGTACAGTAATGTGAGGAGTATGGTAATGTGAGGAGTACGGTAATGTATTAGGAGTACAGTAATGTGAGGAGTACAGTAATGTGAGGAGTACGGTAATGTGAGGAGTACAGTAATGTGTGGAGTACGGTAATGTGAGGAGTACAATAATGTGAGGAGTATGGTAATGTGAGGAGTACAGTAATGTGAGGAGTACGGTAATGTGAGGAGTAGGGTAATGTGAGGAGTACAGTAATGTGAGGAGTAGGGTAATGTGAGGAGTACAGTAATGTGAGGAGTAGGGTAATGTGAGGAGTACGGTAATGTGAGGAGTAGGGTAATGTGAGGAGTACAGTAATGTGAGGAGTAGGGTAATGTGAGGAGTACGGTAATGTGAGGAGTAGGGTAATGTGAGGAGTAGGGTAATGTGAGGAGTACAGTAATGTGAGGAGTAGGGTAATGTGAGGAGTAGGGTAATGTGAGGAGTACAGTAATGTGAGGAGTAGGGTAATGTGAGGAGTAGGGCAATGTGAGGAGTAGGGTAATGCACTGCGGCTGCACTTGGTTTTGCTGAATTGCTGATGTTCCGTGACGGGACGGCCTGGCTGGGTGAGGGGACGGGGGTTCCTCTTCCTCTTCCTGCCCCACACATAACACCTTCCTCTTCCTGCCCCACACATAACACCTTCCTCTTCCTGCCCCACACATAACACCTTCCTCTTCCTGCTCCACATGCAAGACCTTCCTCTTCCTGCTCCACATGCAAGACCTTCCTCTTCCTGCTCCACATGCAAGACCTTCCTCTTCCTGCTCCACATGCAAGACCTTCCTCTTCCTGCCCCACACATAAAGCCTTCCTCTTCCTGCTCCACAATAAGCCCTTCCTCTTCCTTCTGCACACACAAGCCCTTCCTCTACTGCACATAGGGGTTCTGCTACATGTGACACCTAGGGCCCTACCACCTATTAGATTATTTGAAATTCTTGGGTCAACTAGATAACCTGCATCTTCAGAATGCCCCTGACCTTTCAGGTCTGTAAGGTAGAAGCATGTATGATAGACAAGCCATGCTAGTTCGTGAAATGTTTTTAAAGTTAGGACGTTACAATCAGCCCTGTACGTAATGCGTAGCTACTGAAATGACATTAGCATTGAAATAATAGCCTCACATTTCTGTTTATGACAAAATGCAAATAGCAGTCAGTCAACAGCCAGTCTTTTAAGTCAGTCTTTTGAAATTACATTTTTTAAACACAATCATACCATGATAGCATTTTAGCATAATTATCACTGAACTAGTTATAAAAAGCACAACTTTATTAAAAAAGAAAGTCCAGTGATGATATATAATTTCAATTAACTGTGGAAAAGTCATTACAAGTACATCTGTTTAGAGGAAATGTGATTTTCTCCAGTAAATCAGCGTGGATTCAGTCAGGAGGAGCACATAATGCCGTAATTACTGCATATTAAACGGGCCTCATGAATAGTCCGCTATCGGCCCAGCGCTGTGATTATGCCTGACAGGGGAGGACTGCAGCCCCGCGCTGTGATTATGCCTGACAGGGGGAGGACTGCAGCCCTGCGCTGAGCTGCTGAAACAGAGTCAGAGAGTCAGAGTCAGAGACTCAGAGACTCAGAGTCAGAGATTCACACGCACGGCTGGGGAGTCGTGGGCTGAGCTGCTGAAACAGAGTCAGAGACTCAGAGTCAGAGACTCAGAGTCAGAGATTCACACACATGACTGGGGAGTCGTGGGCTGAGCTGCTGAAACAGAGTCAGAGACTCAGAGTTAGAGATTCATACGCACGGCTGGGGAGTCGTGGGCTGAGCTGCTGAAACAGAGTCAGAGACTCAGAGACTCAGACTCAGAGATTCATACGCACGGCTGGGGGGTCGTGGGCTGAGCTGCTGAAACAGAGTCAGAGAATCAGAGTCAGAGACTCAGAGTCAGAGACTCAGAGATTCAGAGTCAGAGATTCACATGCACGGCTGGGGAGTCGTGGGCTGAGCTGCTGAAACAGAGTCAGAGACTCAGAGTCAGAGACTCAGAGTTAGAGATTCACACACATGACTGGGGAGTTGGGGGCTTTCTGGGCCCGCTGGCGTGGCTCACGTGCGTTCAGACCGGACCGCGCCGGACGCACACCGAGGAGAGGAGAGGCGGGGCTGTCTGTCAGCTGACCCCAGATAAGTGTGCGAGCAACACGGTGCCTTCTTCAGATAACAACTTTCTGAGTGAAAGCCCCACTGGTTCATCAACCAAGCATACGGGGGAGAGTTGAGAGAAGGTCGTTTTTGGTAAAAGAATGAGGACGAGGAAATGCACTGCACGAGCTGTCTGGCTTTTTCGTGCAGGGTCTGGTTTAAGGTTTGAATTCTCGATTAGGTGAGGGGCAGAAAAGTAGAAGGTCCATCGGATGTAAAAACCCAAGTAAATGTACATATTCCCAGAGTTAAATAACAGATGAGTGCGATTGTACACATTACAGTTAAATTATGAAGCAAAGGTGAGGTTCATATAGTAAGAACAATTATGACTTCAATCAAATCCCAGTGCATATACTCTAAGAATCTAATTCAGGCAGAAATATGTAGAAACCTAGAGGTCTGTATTCAACCAACTTTAACTTTGGCCTGTATTCAATTCATTCTCAGAAGTTAATATAAGCGTTTTCTTTAGTTTGAAGAGTTAGTTTTGCTGATTGCTGAATTTAGTGAAAATCAGCTATCACTAAAGCAGCAAATTCTGTGTTTTGTGAAGAAAATCTGTAATTTTTTCAGAGACTTTGCCAGGTCACAACTCCCTTGTTTATTTTACAGTCTGTTCATCTGTTATTGGGAGGTGTGCCTCAGTTTGCACACTATCCACTCACAGCTCATCTTTGTGTCACATGGTCTGGGACTGATGAGCAGGTGAGGTACTGTTTTGTGCTCTGGGTTACCCACTCTGACGGCCCATTCTGCGGTACTGGAGTCAACGCAGGGTTAGGGAGGCAGCAGCAGGCAGGCTTCCTGCAGCGCACGGGAAGAAAAGCATTCTGGGTAAAGAATGAGCCGGGGCTGGGAGAATGGCGTTCCACTTTAACTCAGCGGTCCAGGGGGACTCTGGGAAGAAGGACAAATCATTGGCACTTTGAGCGTGTGCTCGGGGGAGAAGAGGCTGGGCAAAGCAGATCACAGATGGAGTTTTATACCCGTGCGTTTGCCTGCTCCTATGGGGGGGCGGGGGAGCGGGGGGGGGGGGGGGTGCCCTGTCCCTGCCCCTGCCCCTTCACACAAATGCCCATCATCATTAGACACGGTCTGCAAACCCACTCATCACCTTATCCCACTAAACTTATCCCACTCATCACCTTATCCCACTCATCACCTTATCCCACTAAACTTATCCCACTCATCACCTTACCCAACTCATCACCTTATCCCACTCATCACCATATAATCACTAATCACCTTATCCCACTAAACTTATCCCACTCATCACCATATGATCACTAATCACTTTATCCCACCTGTGACCTAATCTCCCCTTCAGTCACTGAGCTTTAGCGGAGATCACAGTTGCCGGTGCATCTTCAGAGCCACTGCACATGGATGGAGGGAGAGGGAGGGACGGAGAGAGAGGGAGAGAGAGGGACAGAGAGAGAGAGAGAGAGAGAGAGAGAGAGAGAGAGAGAGGGAGGGAGGGAGGGAGAGAGAGTGAGTGAGTGCACTTTCTCTCCCTCAAGGTCACACACTGAGGGTGTGTGTTTTTGCTACTGCAGACATCAAAGGCCCGGTTCTGTCCCGTCCTCTGGCTGGGGGCTGAGTCCGTTTTGGGAGCGATAGATAAATAAACGCAGAGCTGGAGAGGAAATAAATCAGCAGTTATCTGCCCTTCTGGGAGCGCCAGGGGAGCAGAGTGTGTGGGGGGAACAGAGCGTGGGGGAGCAGAGTGTGTGGGGGGAACAGAGCCTGGGGGAGCAGTGTGTGTGGGGGGAACAGAGCGTGGGGGGAGCAAAGTGTGGGGGAGCAGAGTGTGTGGGGGGAACAGAGCGTGGGGGGAGCAGAGCGTGAGGGGAGCAGAGCATGGGGGAGCAGAGCGTGGGGGGAGCAGAGTGTGAGGGGAACAGAGCGTGGGGGGAGCAGAGCGTGGGGGAGCAGAGTGTGTTGGGGGAACAGAGTGTGGGGGAGCAGAGCATGGGGAGAACAGAGCGTGGGGGAGCAGAGTGTGTGGGGGAGCAGAGTGTGAGGGGAACAGAGCGTGGGGGGAGCAGAGCATGAGGGGAGCAGAGTGTGGGGGGAGCAGAGCATGGGGGAGCAGAGCGTGGGGGAGCAGAGTGTGGGGGGAGCAGAGTGTGGGGGAGCAGAGCGTGGGGGAGCAGGGCGTGGGGGGAGCAGAGCGTGGGGGGAGCAGAGCGTGAGGGGAACAGAGCGTGGGGGAGCAGAGTGTGTGGGGGAGCAGAGTGCGTGGGGGAGCAGAGCGTGGGGGGAGCAGAGCGTGAGGGAAGCAGAGTGTGGGGGGAGCAGAGCGTGGGGGAGCAGAGTGTGGGGGAGCAGAGTGTGTGGGGGAGCAGAGTGTGTGGGGGAGCAGAGCGTGGGGGGAGCAGAGCGTGGGGGAGCAGAGTGTGGCGGACAGTGGCAGAGACAATGCCTCTTCACTCTGGACTTGGTTCCCTCTGTGAGGGCAGGTGTGTGGTGCCGTTCATGATGACTCTGTGTAGAAAAAGCCTCTCTGTATCAATGCTGAACTGACCTTGAACTAATTTCCATTTTCAGTGTGGTCTGCTGGTAGGACTTAGCCATAAATAGCTTCTGTTTTCATCGTTATTAATCCAGGTTAGACTCTGTTTAATGAGCCGGTAGAGTATGAGGATCTTACGGGTTTTTCTTGTTATAGATAACTTCTTTAAGCTTTTGTCTGGTTCTGTACTTTTTTCAGAACATGCATATCATTCAGTGCAGTGTGTAAGATAGCCCCTGTAAACTATTCACATTCATAGAAACACATTTCAGCTTTAGTCCAGTGTCTTGATCCAGAGAAGCTGTATAATAATAAACTTTATTTATATAGAATATTTCATACAAGCAATGCAATGTGCTTTACAGAAGATAAAAACATAGCAAAAATGATAGATAACAGCGAAAGAGGAGAACAAGAATAAAAATAGAAGGAGGAAAAACAAGAGGACGACACAATAACTTCTAAGAAGAGGCAGGAGTGGAGAGATAGGGTTTGAGTTTACATTTAAATGACCGTACTGTTTCAGAGTTTCTCAGATCTATGGGGAAGCGGTTCCAGAGTTTGAGTGCATGGTAATGAAATGCAGCCTCACAGAAAGTCTTCGTGCTGACGTGTGGAATGGCTAGCTGGAGAGAATCACATGATCTGAGAGCTCTACTAGGGACATTATAGACTGTGTCTTCATCAGGAGCAAGTCCATGCGCAGATTTAAAACCTAATAAAAGTGATGCAGTGATGTTAATATTGGAGTAATGTGTGCTCCTCTTCATTTTGATCAGCACCTTGGCGGCTGCGTTTTGTACGTGTTGTAGTTGATCAATCATTTTCTCTGAGAGGCCAGAGTCGGGAATTACAGTAATCCAGATGACCAGTAATGAATCCAGGTATTAGCTTTCCAGTGTGGAGAGAAAAATGAGCTGGACTTGGTTACAAAAAATAACCATAATAAGTTTTATAAATACAAAGTTATAAAAGCAGATTTAGCAACATTTCTGATATGTGTCTCTAAATTCAAATCAATGTAAAAAATAAGACCTCAGCTAAAGATAGTAGCATTATCTGGAGAACATACTTTGGTGTACCAACAATTGATTTAATTGAAAATATGCACTAATTTAGCCTCTTCCACCTAATATTATCTCTAAGTGTTATGGCACATAATGTAGAGATTTGCATTTAGAAGTTTTATTTGCCAGGTGTCTGCTCAAATCATCACGGATGATTTCAGTTGCTATTGCAGAGTGCTGATTTATGCAGTGGTGTTTCTGCTAATGCTTGACTTCAAGGTCATTCATGTGAACAAGGCAAACGCCCTCACCCTGATCCTGGGGGGACTCCATTTCCTCTAACCCCACATCCAGAGCTGATCCTTCTTAACGGCGCTCTCTCTCTCTCTCTCTCTCCCCCTCTCTCTCTCTCTCTCTCTCTCTCTCTCTCTCTCTCTCTCTCTCTCTCTCTCTCTCTCTCTCTCTCTCTCTCTCTCTCTCTCCCTCCTCTCTCTCTCTCTCTCTCTCTCTCTCTCTCTCTCTCTCTCTCTGTGCTGTCCTGCAGTCAATCTGGAGCCCTTCTGCTGAAGCCTCATTTCAGGCTGGAAGGATTTCAGATGTCACTGATGTGGGGCTTTGTGAAATCCTTTTTAGAGATAAAATATAGGATATATATATAAGCCTAGTTTGAGTTGAAGCATCTAATTTCCTCAACAACAAAAAAAAAAAGAAAAGAAAATCTGGAGATTTGTTTTGTGCAGTACCCTTCAGAAAAGTTGGCTCTCTGCTACGATAGTATTTTCTTTCCAGAATAATTTGTACTCTTAATATTAGTGGCAACCTCTTTCCAGGGGCTGCTGAAGCTGTACGCACAGCTCACGGTGTCGCTGCCCCAGAGCGCAGTATTTATGTTTCTGAAGCCGACGGCCAATCCCGTGTCTCTCCGCCCTGTCCTGGGGCATCCCTGTCTCTGCTGCTTTTCATTCCAACACTAATTATCATTCCTGAAGTATAAAGAGCGGTTAATTGCTCTTAATTAGACGCTTAATGCCTAACGAGGGATGATGTACCCTCTGAGCGCCATGTTATGTAGGACACATATCTGTGTTACTAAGGATATCCCATAGTCATGTAAGGACAGTAGTCTCATCAGCCAATCATGTCCCAGACTGCTGGTGCTCATTATTCTCAGTGAGGTGCTGAGGCAGCTGATTTCTGTGGAAAGGGGGCACGCTCTGCGTGGCTCACTGACAGATCTGCTGAATTCAGTGATGTCCCAACGTTTGACATTATGGATACCTGCTCACTGACAGTAACTCTTGGTGGAAAAGGAAGGTTTTAAAGAATAATGGATAAAATGTGTCTTAGCACAAAGCTATGGGTCTCAATTTTACCTTCAACAACCTTAATCAATGAGGAAATTGGTTGGAATGAAAAGTGAAATATTGTCGGAGCAAACGTGTGAACCCCTGGCCAACCTCAGGGCATGGTTCTGTTGCACACTCGTTACAGCTGTTTCTCACATGGGTCGGGTCTTACAATCCTGTTAATTCAGAAAAGTACAAACACTGAACTCAGAACAGTCCTCTGTGTCTAGACCCAGTCGGTCTCTGAGAGAGTTATTATTCCACAGTACATTATTCATAAAGAAGCACATTACTGCTCTTATTCTTATTTATTCTTGCTGTATGTTGGCTCTAGGCATATTGTTGGACTGCATAATAATTACTAGCAAATAATTAAACATAGATATATTAAAACATGTATATACATATATATATATAAGTTGTGAAGCAACACAAAAAGAGAACAATGGAGGGTAATGTTAATACAGGAGGGTAATATTTATATAGAGGAGAGTAATGTTAATACAGAGGAGGGTAATATTTATATAGAGGAGAGTAATGTTAATACAGAGGAGGGTAATATTTATATAGAGGAGAGTAATGTTAATACAGAGGAGGGTAATATTTATATAGAGGAGGGTAGTGTTAATACAGGAGGGTAATATTTATATAGAGGAGGGTAATGTTAATACAGGAGGGTAATATTTATATAGAGGAGGGTAATGTTAATACAGGAGGGTAATATTTATATAGAGGAGAGTATTGTTAATACAGGAGGGTAATATTTATATAGAGGAGAGTAATGTTAATACAGGAGGGTAATATTTATATAGAGGAGGGTAGTGTTAATACAGAGGAGGGTAATATTTATATAGAGGAGGGTAGTGTTAATACAGAGGAGGGTAATAAAATGTAAAGGATCTTGCAGGCGGCTGACTGCTTACTTCACGAAGGCCATGGGGGGGGGGGGGGGGGGGGGGGTGGGGGGTGTTGTGGGGGGGGTGGGGAGGGCGTGTTTGAGATGCATCGTCCCAGCCACACAGCCCTGCCACTCACTCCTCCACCCCCAACACTTACAATCAAGCATTGCATTCCAGTATTAACCGTAGGGCCATTTCAAAAGCTTCTGGAATCGGCTCAAAGAAATATATTTTGTATTTAATTTTAATCACTTTGGTTAAAATCTTCTGCCAAATGCCTAAACTGTTATTCTTGGCCTGGATCCCAAAAGCTAATACCCAGCTTGGTTTAATGATTTAAAAAAAAACTCAATTGAAATGAATTTCTAATAAGAAAGTAAATAATATAACAAAATTTTAAAGGAAATAATATAATTAAAGAAATGCGTTTTCAGAGCCCAATGGGGCCTAGAAACTAACACCAAAAAAGCAAAACCAGCAACATGATCAGAAGCAAAACTGAGAGAGAATCTCTCATCTGCACGCAGAGGCCTGAAAAACAGGCCTGCTCGTAAAGAAACAGCGGACGTCTGAAATGTGGACCCGGTCCAAACTCAGACACGCCTCCAGCAGACAGCATGGAGCACAATCAATAAGATTTACTCCAACACTCCAGCGGCGTGGCCTGCTGTTCATCTGCAGCTTGTGTTGTTCATGCGTCTCATTCTTTTCAGACGTAGTGAGATTTGTTTCCTCTGAAGTGCTGTTGCCATGGAGGGGGTGGGGACTGTAGTGCAGTGGTTAGGGACCTGTGCTTATGACCCCAAAGCTGCAGGATTCAGCTCCCAGGTGGGTACGGCAGCTGCACCTGTGGGCAGAGCACCTGAGTTACTTCAGTACTTGGCTGCTTGACTAAAGTGTGTGTGACAAATGTAAGCTGTGTGATTTGCTCTAGATGAGTAAATGCTGAAATTATTTCATTTTAATTATCCTTTTTACCAGGAAATGTGAAAAATGCAGATGTATTTGTTATGAACAATATTTCTGTGAACTAGTTCACCTGATAATATTCTTTAAGTGGCATGCAGGTGTGTGTGTGTGTGTGTGTGAGAGAGAGAGAGTGTGAGTGAGTGTGCAGGTGTGTGTGTGTGTGAGAGAGAGAGAGAGTAAGTGTGCAGGTTTGTGTGTGTGAGAGAGAGAGAGAGATAGTGAGTCAGTGTGCAGGTGTGTGTGTGTGTGTGTGAGAGAGAGGTTGAGTAAGTGTGCAGGTGTGTGTGTGTGTGTGTGAGAGAGAGAGAGAGAGAGAGAGTGAGTCAGTGTGCAGGTGTGTGTGTGTGTGTGTGTGTGCTCAGCTCTGTGTGCTTGTGTACTGAATCTGAACTCATCTCCCTAATCTCATTTCCCAAAGTCAGGCTGTGGAGGCACATTTCTGCTGAAAAACTTCCAGCGATAAAGAGAAGCAATCAGTCTGCTTACTGACTGCTTACACAAGACGCAAAAAATCCACCATTTTATTCCCCTGAGGTGAAAGTCATTGTCCTCCCTAGAACAACAGCTCCGAATTCTCCATTCAGACAGGATTAATAACAATGAGGTCCTCCGAGGGAGGAATTACCTGGTATCTGAGCCCTTTCTTGTTAAGGGGGATTCTCCCGTTTTCCCTCTAATGTCTGAAGGAGAAATTGTGTGGGATTTGGGGCTGAAAGCTCAAGCGTGTCTGTGGAAGGCAGATTGGCAGCCGAGCAGGAAATGCTGTAATAATGTCCGCTGCGCGTTTATCTCATCCTGCCACTCATCGGGGCCAATTACCGGAACCTCAGCAGCCTGACCGGAAGGGTCTGCCCCTCAGGGGCCTGACCGGAAGGGTCTGCCCCTCAGGAGCCTGACCGGAAGGGTCTGCCCCTCAGGAGCCTGACCGGAAGGGTCCGCCCCTCAGCAGCCTGACCGGAAGGGTCTGCCCCTCAGGAGCCTGACCGGAAGGGTCTGCCCCTCAGGAGCCTGACCGGAAGGGTCTGCCCCTCAGGAGCCTGACCGGAAGGGTCCGCCCCTCAGCAGCCTGACCGGAAGGGTCTACACCTCAGCAGCCTGACCGGAAGGGTCTGCCCCTCAGGAGCCTGACCGGAAGGGTCTGCCCCTCAGGAGCCTGACCGGAAGGGTCTGCCCCTCAGCAGCCTGACCGGAAGGGTCTACACCTCAGGAGATGCCCCGAATGCTGGGGGTTTGGGGGGTGAGGGGGTGACTCGCTGTGTACCCAGTGGGGGCTCGGGATGGAGCAGCTCTTTGGGATACGCACACCCCCCCCCCCATCCCCACAGCATTTGTGTTACAAGTGGAGAAGTGCAAAAATCCTGCATCTCTGACTTAGACACCCCCATGTGGAGAGGGGCTGGAAGGGGGGGGGAGGCGGGGGCGGGGGAGAACATGACTCATAAAATAAACCCGCCCGTGTAAAGTTCCGTGAATTCAAACGTCTGTCAAATGTCCTCCTTCATAAAATAAGAGCCAGGAAAGACTGGGACAAATTAGGGATGGAGGGGGGCGTGCCAGATTTAAGAGAGACGTGTTCCTCTTGATCTTCACGCCCACAGGTACGGCACCTTTTCCAATGCAAGCGTCCTCCTGATGGGAATCCCACTGCCCGTGTGCAAAAAGCTCA
>CM077286.1:4456066-4488566 GCA_039654925.1 Anguilla pacifica
TGCATTGAACTGAAATTAATTCTACCTGGGTGTGATTCAGTCAGGTACTTGGGAAACATTCAGAACCTGGTGAATATAGAAATGGAATATATTGAAAATATACTGACAAAATATGTCAAGGTATCCAAAGAATGTGGAAATGCTGCCCAAATACACAAAATATTGTAGCTTTCAGATATTGGAGTGGACGCATTTGTGTATTTTAAATGCATTGCATTGAAATTTTTAATCATATTTTCAAAGAAATACTATTTGAATATATTGTGGTTATTACATTTTTGTAACGTAAACAAGGAGTAGGGAATATCTGGCTGCAAAAGCAGTGGAAGGTGTGAGGGGCAGGGGGGAGGCAGAGTAGAGGGGTGATTGTGAGCGTGGCGGGGGGGGGGGTCAGGGTAGAATTCCTGTCCCCTCATTAAGTTCTGTGTAAATCCTCTGTGACTCCTGTAGACTCCAGATACACCGCTACAAATTAGTCCTGACCCCAAGGATTACAAACCAAAAATGGGGGGGGGGGTGCTGAGCACACTTTCCTCCATGACACCCCATCAGCTCATCAGCACAGCTTAATTACACCAGCGAATGGACAAACACAACAGGCTGCTGTGTGTGTGTATGAGAGAGAGAGAGAGTGTGTGTGTGTGTGTGTGTGTGTGTATGAGAGAGAGAGAGAGAGTGTGTGTGTGTGTGTGTGAGAGAGAGAGAGAGAGAGTGTGTGTGTGTATGTGTATGAGAGAGAGAGAGTGTGTGTGTGTGAGAGAGAGAGAGAGAGAGAGAGAGTGTGTGTGTGTGTGTGTGTGTGTGTGTGTGTATGTGTCAGGACCTCACAGGGAGACAACATTCTGAATGCATAAAAACATAAATGTTACTTGTGATAGTTTTAATGTCCTGTGCAGTACCCTCTCCTGAAATATTTAGAGAAAATAAATGAGGGTTAATGAATTCATGGATTTTCAGGAATTTATAATCAGTAATTTGCATTTCCCAGCATGCTGGCTTGTGCTTGCAAAAGGCTGTGAAATGCATGTGAATTAGGGTCCTCAGTGAACAGCTCAAATGTGGTTTTAAACATTATCTTCCAAACAAAGCAGCATTTTAACAGTCGCATATTTAATAACACAGCATCACACGATTAAAACATGCACAGTATTCTTTTTTTTTTGGAGTTTCAAAAAAATGAGAGTTACACCCGTAAATCAGGAAGTGGTAATATGTGTGTGCATTAGGAAGGTGTCAGAGTGCTGGTTGGAGCCGCTAAACCCATGCGCTGGTGTCTGATTATGGCGGGATGCAGTGTAGTCGCATGCTAAGTTTGTTCTGCGTGCAGAGAGCTCTGCTGCCGGGGCCAGAACTAATTGCCTGAGCAAGTCGCACGCTGTGAAATGGAGGAGGTGGAAGGCCCAACTGAAATGCGATATCCCTGCAGTTAATCACCCGGCTGGTGAGGGGTTATCGATCTGGGAAACTTAAAGCTGAGAAACAATGAAAGCAGACCCGCCGGGGAGAGAGCAGCGTTGGATCAGGGCCGACAGACTCCATCACTATTAATACAGAAAAGCCACACATTCAAATATTTGCATTCTTCTTTTTTTAAATAGAGAATTGTTCAGTTCCTGCAATCAATATGTGCACTGCCTCTCTATAAACTTGCTGAGATTTTGTGTGTGTTTGAGAAAGAATTTTTAAAATCTGAACCATGTGCAGTGTTAGTGATTGGCCCCCTATAGCACAAGCCAATGAGACTAGCAAAAAGGCTTTTGTGAGTTCCTGCAGAAAGATCTATCCACCGAAAGAGCAGCCATGTGAGCTGAAATGCCAGTGGAATCAGAACTTCAAAGGCCAGAGAGAAGCACCATGTGACAGGCAGAGGAGGCAGCGCTCGCACCTCACACCGCTGGCATGTTCCACACACTTTTAACATTAATCCGGGGGAAGGAAATGCTGGCTTTTCTGCACGATCCTACACCTGTATGAGCCCAGGCCATGTGATAGCCATGAAATTATGACAACGATCACTGTCATACTAAGTCTTATAAAAAGTGTAAGTGGGGGGCATGTGGGAGGTTTTAAAGTGTGGGGGGGGGGGGGGCATGTGGAGGGTGTGTGGGAGGTTTTAAAGTTGGGGGGGCATGTGGGGTGTGGGAGGTTGTAGTAGTAAGGCTTGTTTTGCTTACTATGAGAGAGACAGGGATGCAGAGCCCATTGAGCTGAGACTTTTTTTCTCCTGATTAACCTGCTGGCCAATCTGAGTCAGGATCATCAATCAGCAGCTAATTAATTAATTAATTAATTTCTGCTTTGCACACTTCATGTGAAATCATTTTATTTGCCAGAAAGGGGCTGTTTTAGATTAAAATCATCGCGATCATAATGAGGAGATTGATTTGTAGTTTAAGCAGCTGTATTTTCATTAGGACAGAAGTGATTGCACGTGAAGTGCGTCATTACCATCGCGCCTGAGCCAATCACGCGAAAGGAGGGCGGCGCTGAGGGTGATCCTTATTCATGCTGGCGAGCTCTTTAATCAGGCTAAACAAACACAAACAGGGTCAGGGAACTTATCAAAGAGCGAAACTTCTCTGTGCCTCCTCAGAGGGCCTAAAGATGCCAGACTGGGACACGACTCTAACTGCTCATATTTATAGCGCCTTTCCTCACAGACACAGGGCTTTACAGCAATGAGGGGGAAATGCACCTCAACCACCACCAATGTGTAGGCCTCCCACCCCCAACCCCCTCGTGCAACCAATTATTTTTGTGCAGTTGCTTGGAGGGGGGGGCTACACATTGGTGGTGTGCACCCATGACCGCTATTTTGCACCAGAACACTCTCCACACATCAGCTGAGGCGGAGAAGGAGAGATTGTATCCAGTTAAACAGGCAGAACAGGAATTAACCTGAAAAAGAAGCATAGAGCATTTGTATAGCATTCATGGAGCGTTCATACAGCATCCATAGAGCATTCATACAGCATTCATAGAGCATTCGTACAGCATTCATAGAGCATTCATACAGCATTCATGCAGCATTCATAGAGCATTCGTACAGCATTTCCATGTGAAGTGCAGTGATGACCCCACGCTGTTAGCCCTGAGGAAAGCCGCAGAAATATCCTCGCAGAAGCGTCATGGGGAAATTGTGAGATTAATTGCATGGCTAACGGGAGAAAAGCACAGCGCCTCGTTTGGAGGATTCTGTGGGCTGATAAATGCAAAGTTCAGCCACGGGTCTCGTAATAAATGCTCGTTTCGCTCCTTACACGCCGCTAATAAGGCTGGCGGTGAAGGTCGTGCCCTTTTCACGTCTCCGGCTTCCTCAGACGGTAAATACTGTTGTGCGTCAGCCTGGATCAGAGCGCGATCCGCTCAGAGGCTTCAGGGGACCTTCCACTGCCAGGGCTTTTAAACGTGCTCTTACACAGACACACACACAGGAACGTGTGCCGCACATCAACACTTTCAGCTGGATGAACAGGCCATTTATATAACCGGTAGACCAGGTGAAGTTTGCACATGGGTAAGCTTGCGGTTCTTTTGAAAGATAGCATTGTATGTATTTTGATCCAGGAATCAAAGGCAGGCACCAGCTATCCAGCCACCACACCCCCTGCTGCCTCTCCTGAACCCTGACCTTTCCCAGAATTCTTTGCGAAGGCTATGCTAGTGACTTCAGCCGCGTGCCTTTTGTCCGTTGTCGTCATGGCAATGCAGTTGGCTACACCATTCTGCACATGCTGTCTGTGCGCTATGCTAGCAAATTAGATGGTTAGTTACCCTGCTGACCTCCCAGCCGAGTCACCAGTAAGTTACTTAACCTGCTTAGCATGCTCTTGCATGAGCACTGTATCCATAATGTATTCTACAGTTATACAAAATGACTGCCTTAAACTTCACACAGTATCTCCGTTTCAATCTTGGCATGCCTTAGTACCTTCTGTGTATGTGTTTCACACCTTCTGATAATCATTACTGAAGTTTGCAGAAATTAGCATTATTGAACAGGACTGATAGCAAGCAAGAACTGAAGTGCCGTGTACACTGTTGGAAGTGGTGAGGACGCGGTGATACCTGTTATTTTCTCTGGAAATGAGTGGATCTCTCACCCTGGATTATGGGGAATTGGGAGACAACGTGCAGTAGGACATTATAGGATTGAGCTCTGTTCCAGCTTGTAGCTGTAATTGAAAGTCTATAAATGATTGCAGCAGCTCTCGTAAGGGCTGCTGGCAGGGTGGTATTTGTTGCCATTTGGAGTGCTTTTCAAAAGGTTTGCCTCGGTGGAAAATGAGTGTTTGACAATATTAACGCACCTTCCAACTGATTCATTGCTTTAGGGCACTTCAAATGATTTTCTGCTGCACCATCTGCAAGCATGCTGACATCTACACAGACGCACACTTACACACATGCACATACACACACACACATACACGCATGCACGCATGCACGCACAAAGACGCACACACACACATGCATACATAACACATGCACACGCAAATACACACCCAAATGTGCACTTACACACGTACTCATACACACATACACACGTATGCCATGTGTATGCGAGCATGTGTGTGTGCATTCGTGCGTGTGTGTGTGTGTGTGTGTGTGTGTAATATAAGCACAGCCAAACACTTCCAGTCCAGAGAGTGTGTGTTAAAGATGAGGTAATCTTCTGTTCCCTGTGGTTTGAAATGGAAATGATGTTTATCAGGCATTAAATGCACAACATTTTCCTTCTGTGTAAAATGATCTTTAACCTCTTCCAGGAAGTATGAGAATGAGCAAGAAACTTAAAAGACAGATGAGGAGGATGAAGGCTATGGAGGGAAAGAGGCAATCAGCAGAGAAACTCTGCAACATAAGGAGTGAGTATAGTATTATAATGAGTAGAGTATGAGAGAGTATAGTATTATGGTAAAAGGACTGCATTTATATAGCGCTTTTATCCAAAGCACTTTACAATTGATGCCTCTCATTCGCCAGAGCAGTTAGGGATTAGGTGTCTTGCTCAAGGACACTTCGACACGCCCAGGGCGGGGTTTGAACCAGCAACCCTCCGACTGCCAGACAATCGCTCTTACCTCCTGAGCTATGTCGCCCCCTCATTATAATGAGTGGAGTATGAGTGAGTATTATAATGAGTAGAGTATGAGTGAGTATAGTATTATAATGAGTAGAGTATGAGTGAGTATGGTATTATAAAGAGTAGAGTATGAGTGAGTATGGTATTATAAAGAGTAGAGTATGAGTGAGTATAGTATTATAAAGAGTAGAGTATGAGTGAGTATAGTATTATAAAGAGTAGAGTATGAGTGAGTATGGTATTATAAAGAGTAGAGTATGAGTGAGTATAGTATTATAAAGAGTAGAGTATGAGTGAGTATGGTATTATAAAGAGTAGAGTATGAGTGAGTATAGTATTATAAAGAGTAGAGCATGAGTGAGTATAGTATTACAAAGAGTAGAGCATGAGTGAGTATAGTATTATAAAGAGTAGAGTATGAGTGAGTATGGTATTATAAAGAGTAGAGTATGAGTGAGTATAGTATTATAATGAGTAGAGTATGAGTGAGTATAGTATTATAATGAGTAGAGTATGAGTGAGTATGGTATTATAAAGAGTAGAGCATGAGTGAGTATAGTATTATAAAGAGTAGAGCATGAGTGAGTATAGTATTATAAAGAGTAGAGCATGAGTGAGTATAGTATTACAAAGAGTAGAGTATGAGTGAGTATAGTATTATAAAGAGTAGAGTATGAGTGAGTATAGTATTATAATGAGTAGAGTATGAGTGAGTATAGTATTATAAAGAGTAGAGTATGAGTGAGTATAGTATTGTAAAGAGTAGAGTATGAGTGAGTATAGTATTATGATGAGTAGAGTATGAGTGAGTATAGTATTATGATGAGTAGAGTATGAGTGAGTATAGTATTATAATGAGTAGAGTATGAGTGAGTATAGTATCATAATGAGTAGAGTATGAGTGAGTATAGTATTGTAAAGAGTAGAGTATGAGTGAGTATAGTATTATAATGAGTAGAGTATGAGTGAGTATAGTATTGTAAAGAGTGGAGTATGAGTGAGTATGGGGGGACATGAAGACTGGCTGCTGTTTAATAACCCGGCAAGGAGCACGGCAGATTAATCAGACGCCTGCCTTTAAATGTGACTGCAAAATAAACTGCAGTATGACTCAGACTACTGATCAGAGTTCTTACATTTCCACCCCTGAGTTCACATAAACCATCCTTAACTTCAAATGTGGATTTGTCTGTGGATTTGTCTCATACCGAAATACAAAATGGCCACCTCAGCTGACATATAAATCACTTTTACCTGTATCACCGTCATACTGATCCCCGGCCCAGCAATTATGTCCAATAATCCACAATATAATGACTGTGTTTCATGGATTAAATTTAGATTTTCCAGATGTCTAAGGTGCTTTAGGGTGGAGCCGTACTTCACCTCTACCCCCCCCACCAATGTATAGCTGTGGCACCTGAGCCCTGGGTGATTTCTTTGTCAGAAAGTTCACCTCAAGCCAGCAGGTTTCTTCCAAACAAACATTAATGCTGAGACTCCTGTCTTGTTGTCTGTTTTGTGTCAAAGTGAAAGGGGCTGTTTTTCGGGTTCGCGGTAAATTGACTACAGCATTTTAATGGACCAGCCGCCACCACAGTGTCCTGCTTGATTGAAATGTCTTTTCATTGCAATAAAATCCAATTAGGACCAAGGAAGTGATGGTCATCTCGGATTTATTTTTCCTTGTTATTGCGACCAGCGTATGTACTAGCTCCAGGGAGTGTTATTGCCTTTATGAAAAACAAAACACTTCAAAAAGAGAAAATCAAAGGACAGTCCTGTGTATTGAATTTCATATCCTACAAAAATACAGATAAGCAGCAGGACCTGCAGTAAATTGGGGGAATATATTAAAAATATTGAATATAATTTCTTCTTACCTTTTTTAAAAACATATTTCTAAGTGAAATACACTTTATGTGCAAAAGATAATGTTTTTGGCCATTTTTGTTATTGTTTGTTATTCCTTATCTCGACCGCTGCAGAACTCCGACTCTGTGTAACAAACAAATGCTGTCACTGGTCACATAAACATAAAGAATAAAGGCACACTGAACAAAAAAGCTTGTTCTGACTGTTATCAAGCTTCCCTGACGCAAACTATCCATCCCAGCATGCACCGGTGGTGTGATGCAAACCACAGAATGAAATAAAAAAATGCGTGTTTCCATCTGCTGAATAGAGATTGTCCAGTACAATGAGGTAATTCCACTGCAGAGCTATCTGATTTTTCTGTCTCTTTAAAGGTAAGCTGATCAGGTTCATCTTTCCCAGCACACAGTTGCTGCAGAGAGACGTGCATTTTTCACTTATGAAAACCCAGGAAATAGAGCTGCTCCTTCCGTCAGATAAATTGGCTGAATTTCACATTTATCAGAAATTCCAAACCCCCTCCCCCCACCTGCCCACCTGCCCCCCACCTGCTGGTGTAAGAGAGACAGAAACATCAGAGACTGCGTTTCACGTCTCATCAGAAAGCGCGCGGTGACAGGTCTGCGTTGCCGTGGCACCTGGGCCCTAACCCCGCCCCCCGGCCCGTTCCTGTTCGACTCCGTCTCTGCTCGTTAGCCGCAGGCTGCAGCGCCTTCGCGCAGGAAACCTGTGATGGAGCGTAACGAGCTGTCGCTTTTTAGACCGCCTCCCGCACACGCGGCGCCCGAATCCCGCCACGCGCGTGAACACTGCCCCCAGGGGCCGGAGCCAACCGCTTCCAGTGAAGGTGTTTGGAGCTGCAGGTAAGCGTGTCAGTGTAGTGATAGTTTCAGCTCAGTAACTGGTCTCTGATTTCAGTATTATCCATCCCACAATGCTCCTCTGTTTACCTTCTGTATATTCAAGAACTCATGCAATCAAAACAATTTGTTATATTTGATTAATATTATGTTGTATATGAAGAACCAATCAAAATAAAAAATGTAACATTATTATAGTATTAAGCACTTAATTCATTCAAATTTATTCTGAGGTTTTGAATTGAGTTTGTTATTCAGAAAACAGAAAAGTTTATATGCTGCTGACTGCTGGGAGATTTGGCGCTGGCCGTTGATGATCATGTTTCTGACATCATTAGTGAGGTGATTTGTATAATCACATAAAATGTAAATCTGAAGCAGTGGAAAACACGGCCATTTTACTAAATATGTTAATGCGGCTGTTTGTGGCTTCAGCAGAACTGACAGTGACTCTACAGGATCAGGGCCCGTTGCTGAAGAGACTATGTGGGCATGTGAGAAATTAAGATGGACGAAGAAGGGAAATGTTTCTGCCGGGAAGTACACGTCGTTGCTGAGCTGGACATAATAGCTAAATTAGCCTCTGGTGATTTGCTAATTGGCCAAATAACATCGCCACACTTCAGAAAGATGATGTAGCATGATATGGATGATTTGGTATGACTCTGTTGTCAGAGGTTCATTAGGCTCACAACTGATAGCAGACATTAAGACAATATAACCGCTCTGTGGCCTGGCTGGGAAGCCACAGTGAGCATGTTTACATTTTCCCTCTGAATAAACTTCCCGTTCAGTCACTGAATTTAACTCTCAATTCCTTGATTGCTGTTATGATTTTTCAACCCATCATTTGTGCTTTGGTCTCGGCGGTTTTGTTGATTTTCTGGAATGAGGAACGTTGTGCGTCTGTTTCAGTGATGATAAGGATGCAACACTAAATATCCGTTAATTAATCTGAGATCGTTTGAAATGCAAGTGATTCAGGCGGGTGCTACTTTCAAAATTTCCATGCAAGGAAATGGGGAAATAATTACTCCAAAGAAACACGGTTCTCTTTTATGAAAAAAAAACTCCAGAATAAATAGGAGTAGCTAAACCGCAGCTGTTAAATGGTATGCATATGCACACGTTTACATGTGTACAGGAAACAGCAATGGTTAAGTAATTAATGAAATACAGTTTTGTTTTTTTGTTTTTTATGGTAGCCAGCAGGGCTTTGCTCAGTTCAGGAATTTAATTTCTATTCATGTTCATGTAGAGTCCAGCTTTGGTAGTAGATCTACTATAATATACACTACAAGCATGTGGACTCCGCACACCCAGCATCTCATCCAGAATTATGGCCATTAATATGGAGCTGGTCCATTCTTTGACTGCTGTAACAACCTCCACTCTTCTGGGAAGGCTTTATACTAGATGTTCCTGCAGGGATTTGCTTCCATTCAGCCAGAACAGCATTAGTGAGGTGTTGATTGGGCGATTAGGCCTGGCTTGCAGTTGGCTTTCCAATTGATCCCAAAGGTGTTGGATTGGTTTGAGATCAGGGCTCTGTGCAGGCCAGTCAAGTTCTTCCATAACATATGTAAATGTACTAATAATGAGCTTATCAGTTAGACAAGGCCTTTGTTTTGATTCTGTGATGTCAGTGTTTTGGTATCTACGATACCTCTGTCTTTATCATATCTACACGCGTGTGCCTTTTAGAATACCTTTTAGTGTCTCATTGACAGTTCAGTAATCTCTGAACAGCATGATAACAGTAGTAATTCATTCCTTATTATTATTACGTCATGCTTCGCATGCAGCCAGAGAGGCCTTGGCATCAGGAAGATGGCTGCAGGTCACTGTGTGTTTATCTGTGACTCATTATGAATGGCACCATCTCTGATTGGCCCCCTCAGCTTAAGGCTCTGTGAGCTAAAAAAAGAAAGAAAAGCGGCATTACAGGAATCTGTTTTCAGTTCAGAGGTCCACCATGGCCAAAGGATCTCCAAACCTTGTCAGGTGAAACTGAAGGTAGATTTGCTAAATGAATGTGGTGGTGGTCATGGCAACCTAATTTAAAGAAGGCTACAGTTGGCTGATGAGTGGTCAGGGAGGGTGTGGCCTGCGATGATGCCCGTCTCTGGCGCCGTGCGAGAACCTGCCTGTCTCCCCCATCTTCTCTTCTCTTCATTTCATTCTTCTTCAGTTCATCTTCTATCATTCCATCTATAATTGGATTCCCCACCACTAGCCCCAGATTTACATATGATTGACATTGTTATTCTGAACACATGTATGACATTGTGAAGTTTTCTGTTGCTACATACTCATATTAGGACGTTTAGGGAAAATAATTTTTTTTATTTTTATGAAGCACTTTATAACACCTCTGCTGGTCAGAATTAATTAATAGGCCTTAGGTGGCATAGACTCACAGAGTCGCAGACAAACAGGCTCACACAGAATCAGACTCACAGACTCACCCGACAGACTGGTAGACAGGCAGACGGGTAGACTGGCAGACTGGTAGACTGGTAGACTGGCAGACGGGTAGACTGGCAGACGGGTAGACTGGCAGACTGGTAGACTGGCAGACTGGCAGACTGGTAGATTGGCAGACGGGTAGACTGGCAGACTGGCAGACTGGTAGACAGGCAGACGGGTAGACTGGCAGACTGGCAGACTGGCAGACGGGTAGACTGGCAGACGGGTAGACTGGCAGACTGGTAGACTGGCAGACTGGCAGACTGGCAGACAGGTAGACGGGCAGACTGGCAGACTGGCAGACCCCCCAGCTGTGCTGTGGTGTTGGGCGCAGCGCTGGCGCTGGGAGCTCAGAGCCAGAGGAGCCGGCCCCTGGGCCCGTTCCGCCTCGTTTGCAGGTGCCTAAACTGTGAATAATTCCCTTAAAATGGAAAAGTCTCCAAACAACACCCAGGGCCTCCCCTGCAAAGCAGAGCCGGTTTGGACCCGGCTTCCATGGAAACGCGCTTTGCCCCCGAACCCCTCTGCGTGTGATGCGCTCCCGCTCGTAGACCATGTCCCTGATGTGTTTTTACGCTGATGTTCCCGCCACACTGCGCCTGGTTACTCAGACACCAGCGTGCGCGCCTGCCCAGGCCTCTGCACCTGCCCAGGCCTCTGCGCCTGCCCAGGCCTCTGCGCCTACCCAGGCCTCTGTGCCTGCCCAGGCCTCTGTGCCTACCCAGGCCTCTGCGCCTCGCCCAGGCCTCTGTGCCTCGCCCAGGCCTCTGTGCCTCACCCAGACCTCTGTGCCTACCCAGGCCTCTGCGCCTGCCCAGGCCTCTGTGCCTCGCCCAGGCCTCTGTGCCTCACCCAGACCTCTGTGCCTACCCAGGCCTCTGCGCCTGCCCAGGCCTCTGCGCCTGCCCAGACCTCTGTGCCTCGCCCCTAATGGAGGCTCCGCATTCACTCACTCATTTATTTATCAGATCCATTTAAAATTCTGATTCATCTGGCACACAGAGGGGCTGCTTTTAACAGCTTCCCTGGACCCGACTTTACAAACACAAAACTTTCCTCCAATTACATTTTACCCCTTACTCACACTCACACACGCACACACACACACACACACACACACACACACACACAGAGGCACACACACGCACTCACACACATGCACACCACACGCACTCACACACACACTAACACACACACACACACACACACACGCACTCACACACACGCACTCATACACACACACTAACACACACACACACACACACGCACACACACACACTCATACACACACACACACTCACACACACACACGCACTCACACGCACTCACACACACACTCACACACACACGTGCACACATACACACTCACATTGCAGTTTCCCAGTCAGTTGTCGTGGACGGTCACCATCTGGCAGGATGCTCCCAGTGGTGTAATAATAAGGAAACACTATAAAAAGCTGCAGAACACATTTTCTGCTCTGGGACCTTTGAGTCTGACCTGTCATCCCCTAACAAACAGAGAGCTTCAGGTGCTCTCCTGTTAGAGCGAATCCAGCGTCTCTGACAGGCTGTGCGTGTGCATGTTAATCAGGTTTAGGGCTGTCTGTCCGCTGTACCCGCCGGTGTTACCATGCGGGGGTATGAGTAACCCCAGAGTAACAGATCCCCCTCACACACCACTGAGGCACGCTGGCATCCTCTCTGTCTGCCAGGGATGAGCTCACCCACGCGTGTGATAATTAGAGCATCATTCCAAGGACACGGATTCGCATGGAAAACAGCACATGTTCACAGAAAATGTGCAAAGACACAAACTGTGTGTGTGCGTGTGTGTGTGTGCGTGTATGTTCACGTGCATGTGCAAGTGTGTGTGTGTGTGTGTGTGTGTGTGTACGGGCACGTATACACACACACACAAAGTCACCATGCAATCGTAGAAATCACACTGGATTCCGCATAGATCTGCACACGTGTCCTCATAAGCAGCAGTGAAATTAGATTTGTTTACAGACTAATCCAGTCCTGCTGATCGCAGAGCCATTATTCTCCGCTCATAAGCCGTGTCTGTTCCAGACTGCAGGATAATCAGGGCAAATCCTCCACACAAACGGCCCGCCTGAGAGCTGCTGTTCCTCAGCGAGCTGCTGTTCCTCAGGGAGCTGCTGTTCCTAAGCGAGCTGCTGTTCCTCAGGGAGCTGCTGTTCCTAAGCGAGCTGCTGTTCCTAAGCGAGCTGCTGTTCCTCAGGGAGCTGCTGTTCCTCAGGGAGCTGCTGTTCCTCAGCGAGCTGCTGTTCCTCAGGGAGCTGCTGTTCCTCAGCGAGCTGCTGTTCCTGAGCGAGCTGCTGTTCCTGAGTGAGCTGCTGTTCCTCAGGGAGCTGCTGTTCCTAAGCGAGCTGCTGTTCCTCAGCGAGCTGCTGTTCCTAAGCGAGCTGCTGTTCCTCAGGGAGCTGCTGTTCCTAAGCGAGCTGCTGTTCCTCAGGGAGCTGCTGTTCCTAAGCGAGCTGCTGTTCCTCAGGGAGCTGCTGTTCCTAAGCGAGCTGCTGTTCCTAAGCGAGCTGCTGTTCCTCAGGGAGCTGCTGTTCCTCAGCGAGCTGCTGTTCCTCAGCGAGCTGCTGTTCCTGAGCGAGCTGCTGTTCCTCAGCGAGCTGCTGTTCCTCAGGGAGCTGCTGTTCCTCAGGGAGCTGCTGTTCCTCAGCGAGCTGCTGTTCCTCAGGGAGCTGCTGTTCCTCAGCGAGCTGCTGTTCCTGAGCGAGCTGTTGTTCCTGAGCGAGCTGCTGTTCCTAAGCGAGCTGCTGTTCCTCAGCGAGCTGCTGTTCCTAAGCGAGCTGCTGTTCCTCACGGCACGGACAAAACGATGCGTTGGATAAACCAGCGCTTCTGGAGCAGATACAGACTGAAACCTCACTTTCACACGCAAGTGCAGGAAAACACGGGACCCAAGTGCAGTTTACCCCCCCCCCCCCCCCCCCCCAATCGCAGATACACGTCATCCATCTCGTGACTATCAGTGACGCGGAAACGCAAGCAGCATCCTGATATATGCAACTTACTTTTGTACGGATCGATTTCTGATCCAAACAACATTCAGCTGAGACGATTTAGCGCTGCTTTCAACACGCCATGAATTTAGAAAATTTAAAAATTCAGAAATCCATGAGTTGGACCGTGAGGCCAGTGATGGATTGGACCCATTGTAGTGTAGAAATCACTAAACATTACAACAGAAATCTGACTACCCTGCAGACCGAGATGGGAGGGAGTCACACAGACAGCTGGGCAATCTGACTGCACTATTCGCGCCATTAAATTCTTTCACCTGGCTTTGACTCGGGAAACACTGTGATTGGACGGCTGCCTGTGCACCTGTTCACCTGTCCTGCCTGCTGGGCGCTGGGTTCCTTTATGAAGGCTCTGCTTTGCTTTTAACCCACCTGTCCTGCTCAGATATTCACACCTCATTCATATACGCGTTGTTTATGAATAATTTATCTGCATTTATTTACAAATCACTCTCTTCCCCTCATCCACATTAGAGCAGAGAAAGATCGTTATTACCACATTTAGTTAGAATACATGAATGCTTAATCTATAGTGCTCATTAAATTTAGATAGAAGCATTAGACAAATAAAAATGCTGTTAGCACTGCAGATGCATTTAGTTCTACAGGGATAGAGAAAGTCATCTCAGTGATTAAGATGTGACAGACACACACATGCACACACACCTCACACACAGACACACACACACACACACTTTTACAAACACAAAGACTCACACACACACACGTTTACAAACACACGCACACACACACACACTCTCACACACATGCACACACGCACGCACACACACACTCTCTCACACACACATACACACACACCTCACACACAGACACACACACACACACTTTTACAAACACAAAGACTCACACACACACACACACCCTCTCACACACTCTCACACACACACACACGCACACACACTCTCTCACACACGCACACACACACACATGCGCGCGCACACACACACGCATGCACACACACACACATACACACACAGACCCTCTCACACACGCACACACACACTCTCTCTCACACACACACACACACACGCACACACACACACAGACCCTGTCATTAGCAGGATTCTCTGTGACTGAAGCAGGTCCTCAGGCTCAGGCCTCAGGTGATTATTCATGTTTTTCTCTGGCTGTTTTAATGGAGTGACTGATGTGCTCTATGTTAGGAGAGGACACACGACGTGGCAGAGAGCAGGTTTTCATTTGGCTGTAAATTGGATATTGGGGTCGGAGTGGGATGATGAATGTGCTGGGGAGAATCTGGCACCTGGCAGCGGACTTTAAGCACAGCAATCCACAGGGAAACGCTAGGAAACGCTCACAGTCAGGAAGTACCAGGAAGACTTCTCACCCCAGGATCATTCCTTACTCTTCCGAGACCATTCCTTACACTACTAAGACCATTCCTCACACTTCTGACAGAATCTGCCCATAACTGGTCATGTGACACTGCACACCCCGCCCATACCTCGTCATGTGACACTGCTCGCCCCACCCATAACTGGTCATGTGACACTGCATGCCCCGCCCATACCTGGACATGTGACGCGCCTCCCATGCCGAGGGGCACACCCACATTCCAAACTCCCCGTTTCCTTTTCTCTCCTTTTCAGTTCTAAATAAATTTCCCCAGTAAGCTGCCGTATCGATCCTGTGATTGGAGGAGCTGACGTTATGTGTAGCTGAAGAGGAATCCAATTGTAACTGTGAGCTGCAGACTGTGTCAGACTGATAATGAATCTACAGACTAATTAATGCCGTTTCTGATGGGTATGATGGGTGCACAAGTGAGGAAACTCAAACCCTTGTACTGAACGCTTCTCTTTTTGTAGATTAAATAGATCTCCTCATGCAGATGGCCTTGTGCATGAAGGAGAATTCTACAGTTATAAAGCTTCAGTGTGATATCATCAGCACAACTTCTGTCAAAGACCTTCTGTCCTTCAGACAAAATCAGCAGCTTGGCAGCCGCTGGTGCTTGCAAAAACACCTCGTCTAAGAAATGAAAAGTCTAACAAAATGTAAGAAATTTTATACCCCAATAACAAAGCCTTCAGCTGTTAAGCTGCACAAATAAAAGAAAACATCTGAGTTCTGTAAATGTGTTTTAAGGCAAAAACCTAACAGCGAGGGCAACCATGCATATAATTTTACAAATGTCCCTTTCATTATTTTAATATGCTCTTTTTTGGGCAGGTTTGCCTAATCGCATTACAGGAGCAATAACAGCTAATTTTCACAGAGGAGTTTAAATTAAACAAAGCAAGTTTTTTTTTTTTTTTTTAAAAAAAAAAAAAAAAAAAGAAAAATACTGGCAACCAATGAGCCATCGTGTTTTAAATGATTTAAATGAAAGCTGATTAAATAAAAGGAAATTTACCCTGCCTACATATGAATCCACACGTGGAATAGCTCTCTATGTGGCAGAATGTTAATATTTTTCATATTTGTCACCTAATATTCAGTTGTAAGAATAATATTAAGATATAACTTGTTTGCTGTAATTTAAAAATAAATGAATCCAGTTCTCATATTTGGAATAGGCTTTGTATTCCGTAAGGGAATGTTCACATAGCATATGGAAATCTGCTGTGATGTTTCCTTCCATTTCATAAAAGGAATTTCCACTCGTTCAATAATTTATATTTGCTTCCAGAAATACAAGTAATTGTGAGGACGGGGTGGTCAGCTCTTTCAGTGCATTAGCATGTAGTGCATTAGCATTAGGGCTAACCTACAGTGGCAGGTTTAGGAAGAACATTGTCTGCTTTTATTTTCTATCGACCCCTTCAGTGCATACACACAGGTGAATATGCGTGTGATTTGGTTACTTAAGCTACATGTCAATGCCAAGCGTCATGTTCAGAGTTGGACAACTCCAGGCTTGTTTTTTTTTTCAATTTTATGATCTGATAACTGAACTGTCAGTGTCCCTGCTCATCTGCAGTTCCTCTGTCAGAAATTTTTAGACCTGTTAAGTCACGGAGACAAAGAGACAAAACATATTTGATCTACGTAGCTAGTCAATACGTTGTGACTTGAGCACAGTAATGACTTAAATTGTATAGACCATGGTGCAGTAAAATGGTTATAGCCTACAATTTTCCGTATGTGCATCAATCTTTTTGGCAGTGTCTATTTTTAGCTTTAAATGGGGTTGAATCAATCTCTACAGTCAAATTACATCCATTGCACACTGCAGCACAAAACCTGTTATTCTGAGCATGGTTACCTGTTTCGGGGAAGTAGTTCCTAATACTGAGGTGTGCCTTAACCTGGGCACTTCCGTCACTCCCTGTCTGAACTCTAATTGAAGGTGTGTTTTGCTGTTTGCTGCACTTAGTTTGGAAACTGTTGTGAACAATTTTCTCTCTACGATCTTGCAACAAGCAATGGTAGATTGAATGCATCAGAGGTAGGAAGAGTGCGAAATTTGAGCAGATATGCAGGTTGGGAAAGATGACGTCCTGCTCATTAACTTGCGCTGGTCCCAAACAGAAGATAATGTTTCCAAACCTCCACACTAAACTAAGATTCCTCCTCTCTGGGTCACTTATAAAGCACCCTGCTCTCTGTACATGCGGAGGAGGAGTTTCCATCACCCATAATTCCTCTCTTTAAAACAAAGTATAAACGTGAGGCACTAGTCACGGACCTCACTGATGTCTGGTTTTTGTCCTTTTGAAATGTGTGCATTTAACAGATGAAAGAAAAGCGAAAACATTCTCTGAGTCACAAGGTTGCAGTCAGTTATTAAATTTCTTCATGTTGATTACAGCGATTTCACGTTTAGTCATCTATAAAAGGAGCCCTCTTTCCGCACCGCATGCTCATAAACGTGAAGCGTTTTTACAGCATGGTTTGTGGGCTGCTGTCTGATAGCTGGATGGTGACACTGATAAATCTCACATTATCGGCTCGCAGTTATCATAAAATCTGCTCTGCCCGTCTCGCGCAACCCCTCGCCCCTGAAAAGCCGCGAACGTTTGTGGCGGTTTGCGTGGGCTGAGACGAAAGGCATAAACAAACGATCCCGTCAGCTCAGAGTGTGAGGTACAGGGGTCATTTCTAAAGAGCGTTTAGGCCTGTTTAATTTACTCTATCACAAACGTGCTTTTACACGTCAACATGTAATTTAAGACTCAAAGAGAGGTTTGCGTCAATTATTTTTTTCGTAATGTGCCAGAAAAATTCAGCATGAATACCGTTTATGAAAAACTGTGTGACTGAAAATATTGGAAATTGCGTTGAGGATTTTGGGGTCTCCCATGCTTTTCCGATTCATTTATTAACGTGGAGTGGTAACGCTCACAGTGGGGGGGTGTGGGGGGGGGTAACTCCCTGTACGCAGCAGCGCGGGTTCTGGGGGGGGGGGGGTGGGGGGGGGGGTTACTCCCTGTACGCAGCAGCGCGGGTTTCGGGGGGGGGGGGCAGCAGCGCGGGTTCCGGGGGGGGGGGGGGGGGGGTTACTTCCGCAGTGATGTAGTGATGACATGATAAAGGTTGTAATAACTAAATGTGAAAATATGCATTTATAGAACATTTCCATTGAAAAGTAAAAGTAGGCGAGAGTGAGATTGCATGAATTTGACTGTCAGCCTTAGGGTCCCTTGTGATGTAATGATATTACATTTACTACCTTTTTGCATCACTTGACAAGCAGCCAATTTGTGAAAACAAATTAGCATTTTAGCATTTTTTTTCCAGGAAGATTTTGCTCTCCACACAACCCCAAGGAATACTCCTTTTGAATTTACAGGAACAAAATGAGCAGTCTGGTACAGGGAGGTTTGATTTGCTCTGATTACATTTTATTCGTGCCTCACTGTTTTTTTAGGGGAGCACTAGCAGGATAGCGGCTACACACTGCAGTAACAGT
The DNA here is from genome assembly GCA_039654925.1 of Anguilla pacifica. NCBI lineage: Eukaryota > Metazoa > Chordata > Actinopteri > Anguilliformes > Anguillidae > Anguilla > Anguilla pacifica. The sequence goes on from CM077286.1 coordinate 4,474,313, forward strand.
GACGCCTCTGCAGGGGACAGGACGTCAGCCAGGGGAGGTGTCTTCTGAACCATATGGAGGATCTTATCTGGGAACCCAACAGGTAATCTGCTCCTGACCTGGCAAACCAGCAGGTAGTCCGCTCCTGATCTGGCAACCCAGCAGGTAACCCACTCCTGATCTGGCAACCCAGCAGGTAAGAACGCTTGCCGTGCCAGGAGACAATGCAGTGGCACCATGCCAGAGAAAGGGGGGACATCCCACACCTGTGCCGCCAATCAATTCTGGGTTGCCATGGGATACTGCGGGGTCGGGCCGTGACAGAGTGGGACACATGGGATAGCATGAACTTTGACCTTTGACATTTCAGATGAAATGATAACAAAACCGTACAAACCTGGTTCTGAACTGTGGGTTCACCTTGCAGTAGCACCTATTTCCACAAGGTACCTAGAGGTTACGTCTCAAACTTTCCAACCCAACTACAAATGAAAACAAGCTCTTGCTAGCCAATGCAAAATAAAATAAGCAATTATACTACTGCTTATAGAAATGTGCAACTCATGTAGCCAGAACTTTTTTTTTCTGACCATTTAATATGGAATCCCTGTATCATGATGTAGTTTCATGGCACACATAGCAAGCGTGACTCCAAGCTTCACTCTGAAGAACTAGCATCAGGCATGAGTTCCATCCATATTTCAATATTTCAAGCAGATTCCATATTCTAAAGAAATGGTCATGAATAACTGCTAATCACTCTTTCAGCTTGCAAACGGGGACCAATCAAATCCAAATACAGACCCACCAGACTCGATCCATACCTGCATTGTTTCAAACTATGCGTCTGGGTCAGCTGCAATCCATAAAGATGGAATGGATTTTCCATTTACCTTACCCTACTCAACGCTGCAAACAATAAAACCTGAAAACAACCACAGAAATGATGTAGTAGTATTTAATACCAATCAATAGTGTGCATCCTTTCAGTGCTTCATTGTTGGGTAAAACGTTTTTTTAAAAATGGTTCTTGGATATCACGCTTTAGTTTGTTTCCGTGATGCTTATTTTGTTTGTGTTTTGCAGCCCTAGCATGGTGTGTTTATGAGTCTAAGTGGGATCACATGTTCCCTATCAGAATAGCAGTCAGGCTGAGTGTCTGTACCACACAGTCCAGGAAAAATTAGTGATTTCAGGACTCAAAGTTTAGTCAGATGAGTGATAAAAAGCGCATTTTTGTGTGGGCTAAAATAGAGGCTGAAATAGAGGCTGCATAGATGGCTGAAATAGAGGCTGAATAGATGGCTGGTCTTCCCATGTTTCTGAGGCTGCAGGGCGAGCCTGGAGCCCTCCTTCAGCACCTTGCCCTCCTCCAGCACCTTGCCCTCCTCCAGCGCCTTGCCCTCTTCCAGCACCTTTCCCTCCTCCGGCGCCTTGCCCTCCTCCAGCACCTTGCCCTCCTCCAGCACCCTGCCCTCCTCCAGCGCCTTGCCCTCCTCCAGCACCCTGCCCTCCTCCAGCGCCTTGCCCTCCTCCAGCGCCTTGCCCTCCTCCAGCACCTTTCCCTCCTCCGGCGCCTTGCCCTCCTCCAGCACCCTGCCCTCCTCCAGCGCCTTGCCCTCCTCCAGCACCTTGCCCTCCTCCAGCGCCTTGCCCTCCTCCAGCACCCTGCCCTCCTCCAGCACCTTGCCCTCCTCCGGCGCCTTGCCCTTCTCCAGCACCTTGCCCTCCTCCGGCGCCTTGCCCTTCTCCAGCACCTTGCCCTCCTCCAGTACCTTGTCCTCCTCCAGTACCTTGCCCTCCTCCGGCGCCTTGCCCTCCTCCAGCACCTTGCCCTCCTCCGGCGCCTTGCCCTTCTCCAGCACCTTGCCCTCCTCCAGTACCTTGCCCTCCTCCGGCGCCTTGCCCTCCTCCAGCACCTTGCCCTCCTCCAGCACCTTGCCCTGGAGGAGGGCAAAGACAGTTCCAGTACAGTTTTTTTTCTTTTTTCTTTTTTTTTTTGAAAGATTTAAAAATGTTTATATACATGATGCATTCACAGAGATTGCCAGTTTGAATCATAAATGTTTTTCTATTTTAGTTTAGAGGAGGAATAATTCATAAACACCCTGCAGCACCTCTTCCTCAGATCTACAGGAAACTGATATATTCTATCCGGTTCCTTTTGAAAACAGATTGTTTCAGGGATTTGAAAGACAGTTTTGAGTTTGTAGCGCCAGCTCAGAGGGAAATCCTGCTGATTCTAAGCTTGTTGCCAAATCCTGGTGTGAGTATACATGTCCACCTGCACACACGCACAGAATTCAAACAGCAGCTTTGGCTTGGATATCTGGCTCGTGAAAATGCATAAAGTGACTACAATTCCAAGGTTGTTCTCCTCTTTTGATTCTGCACACTGGGGAGGAAGGTGATTCTCAGCCTCTAACCAGAACTGCATGCCTGATAGCCAATGGAAATACTGCTGTGTTTAAAAAAAACAAAGAAGGAAACTGCATCTGTTACTCTATAAAGCGTGTGTCCGTCTGGGAGGAGTGTGCTGGTCTCGCTATCGTCTTCTTGGTTCATTTTGTCTTCATTTTTAGGTATAGCAGCAGTCGAGGTAGGAGAAGGGAAAAGAAACATAAAAATGCAAATGTTTCCTTGCTTAAAATGTCAGGATCCATTGAGCAAAACTCTTGTCATTTCATTGCTCACTAAATGCAATGGATCTATGGCTGTGGAGGCCAAGGTGGGCTGGGATTCAATTGACATTGATCCATAACTTTGACTAACAATTACATCTGTCCATAAATCTGACTAACCATTATATCTGTCCTTGACTTTGGTTTACTTCACTTGATAAAAATATTTGCTCATTTTTAAACTGATCTGTCAAAATCCAGATCCAGAAAAAAAAAATCCAGAAAAATATCAAAAATACAAACAATATTTTAGCCAATTTAGCCAATAAATAAATAAATAAATAAATACATACATACATACATACATACAAGTTCTACTTAGCTGTAATAAATGTATTGTGCATTTTCTGTTTGTGTGCGTAGACTGGACTGCCTGGTACAGCAGGGAGGCGGTGGGTTTTTGTGTTTGCTGTCTCACGGTGTCCCAGGCATCACACTCTCTGTGTTTATCTTTGCACTCGTCTAGCAGCGAATCGCAGCTCAGCACCCACAGCAGAATCTGCAGATTTTAGACGCGTAAAAGTAAAATGTTCTCTTTCCCTTCCCAGTGCCTGAATGAGCATGCTGTGGAGAGCAGCTTCCTGTAATAAACCATAACTCAGAAACGTAGATGCATTACATACATACTGGCAGTGCTTATGTCATTAAATGAGGTCATCCCAAGTGCACTTTAAAGCTCAAGTACAGGAGTTTGTGTATAAATTCAATGTGTAGATATATCATCCTGTACTTGCGATTTTACTGCGCCTACTCACATCATTTCTATGAGTGCTTACCATGTGACACTATTTACAAAAATTCAAACTAAGAAGAAATCAGCCATCATGAATTTTCTGGTACATATTTTGTTAATAATATGTACAAGAATGTCCGTAATTTTATTTTAAGTTACTAATGCAAACGCTCCTCCTCATTATCTTTGCTTTAACTTATGACTAATTTCCATGCCTCAAAACCTGCAAGATTAAGAGAGATGGGGGAGTTTTTGTTGTTTTGCTTTGTTTTCTGTTGTATTTGTAATAAATGGAAACACTGAGGTGTCATCCAGAAAGGTGCATTCAGACAGAGTGACTCAGCACACATCTCTCTCCGAGCTGCTGAGGAGAGGCTGTGGCTGGGTTTGTGTGGGTGACTGAAGATCCTTGCTCTGTGGGGGGGGGGGGGGGGTAATAGTGCAGTGCCCGTGGAGGGGGGATACTATCATGCCAGGGTGGGGGGGGGGGGTGTAGTGCCATGCCAGGGTGGGGGGGTGTAGTACCATGCCAGTGGGGGGGGGGGTGTAGTGCCATGCCAGTGGGGGGGGGGGGGGGTGTAGTACCATGCCAGTGGGGGGGGGTATAGTATGATGGGGGGTGGGGGGTAATGGCGGGGGGTCGTTCTCTCTCTGGGCCGCTGAGCTGGGGCCGTGGCCGGGTTTGTGTGGGTGACTAAAGATCCTTGCTCTGGGCGCTGAATTTGACATCCTGTGCGTTTTACATCTGTCAGGGAGAGTCAGACCTCACAGGATTTCATTTCACACACCACGCTCGCTGCAGGCAATCACAGAACTCAAACCTCGCCTTTTTTTCTCTCTGATATTGCAGGACTCAAAATGGCAGCTTTAGCCATAGAGCTTTCTGCTCAGGAATGCAAGCGGAACTATATTTCAGCTGTGACATTTAATGTTAATTAAGCAGTTCAGATTTAAGGCCCCATTAGATTGTGTTTAATCTCACATGTCTGTGGTCTGTGTACTCTCAGGATGGTCCGGCTCAGTGTATCGATCCCGCTTTGCCCCGGAGGAGTCTGGGGAAGTTAATCTGCTGAATGCAGCAAGAGGCGGTGCCCCTTTCCACAGGCAGAGCATGGGGGGTAGAGTGTGCAGTGTGCAGCGGGGAGTGTGCAGTGTGCAGTGTGCAGCGGGGAGTGGGGAGTGTGCAGTGTGCAGCGGGGAGTGGGGAGTGTGCAGTGTGCAGCGGGGAGTGGGGAGTGTGCAGTGTGCAGCGGGGAGTGGGGAGTGTGCAGTGTGGAGTGTGCAGCGGGGAGTGTGGAGTGGGGAGTGTGCAGTGTGCAGCGGGGAGTGGGGAGTGGGGAGTGTGCAGCGGGGAGTGGGGAGTGTGCAGCGGGGAGTGTGGAGTGGGGAGTGTGCAGTGTGCAGCGGGGAGTGTGCAGTGTGCAGCGGGGAGTGGGGAGTGTGCAGTGTGCAGTGTTTAGTGTGCACTGGGGAGTGTTGTATCATAACAGTAGTTTGGAAAGTTTGCAGCTCTTGGGACTTATTATGTGTTATTAATATGAGTCGTATTATGTGTTGAAAATGTTGCTGAAATGACATTATTTGCTGAACCTGGATCAGCTGGAGTCGTAGCAGTAAATATTTTTAAAAACTCAAATTACATTACATTTTATTACTTTTCATTTAATTTCATATGGCAAATGCTATTAGCCAAAATTATAAACATTTTTTTGGATAAACCATTATAGTAAACCACTCAGTAAGCCTTTAATGAGCAGCCAATCAGCAGTTTTCTGTCCTCTTTTACTTTCCCCCTAAATGAGGGATGTTTTATTTTGGCCGTGTGGCAGTATGGTTTTGGCAGGCAGATGAAGTCGCTCTGGCTTCAGAGTTGAGATCAGTCTGGCAGCCCTGATGGACTCTGGGAGTAAAACACGCTTGTTTGTTTTTAGGAGGGAAGTTCTCCTGTAGCACTCTGTGTCCACTGACACTGGACATTCCTTCAGTTCAGTAGGAGGAGTTCTGTGTTCGATGCTGTGTGTGTGTTCAGCAGGAGCAGTTCTGTGTTCGATGCTGTGTGTGTTCAGCAGGAGCAGTTCTGTGTTCGATGCTGTGTGTGTTCAGCAGGAGCAGTTCTGTGTTCGATGCTGTGTGTGTGTTCAGCAGGAGCAGTTCTGTGTTTGATGCTGTGTGTGTTCAGCAGGAGCAGTTCTGTGTTCGATGCTGTGTGTGTGTTCAGCAGGAGCAGTTCTGTGTTTGATGCTGTGTGTGTTCAGCAGGAGCAGTTCTGTGTTGATGCTGTGTGTGTTCAGTGGGATTTCCTCGCGTTCAGGGACCCTGCCGGGGGGTGCAGTTGGAAGCAGTGAGGGACTCATTCAGAGCAATCGTGTCATAGCCCTTCCAGCCACTAGTGAGAGCACTGCAGCCATTCAGGCACTGAATAGGACTATAAAACTGCCTGGACTCTTTTCTCATCCTAAACACAGCCCTGGATTCTGTGCAGTATGTAAGAACACCAAGAGACCCCCCCACCCCCCACCCCACCTCCTTCTCGCCACCCCACCAGACATCTTCTCTGACCCCTGCCAACCTCCTCTGTACCAGCCTCTGGGTTTCCCCCTGCCTGACCCCTGAAAGTACTGTTGGTTATCTGCTGAATTTGTAGATATCTTCCACACACCCAGACTTGGTAGAGAGCGAGCGGGACTCTTCGGAGCGAGCGGGACTCTTCGGAGCAGCGGGACTCTTCGGAGCGAGCGGGACTCTTCGGAGCGAGCGGGACTCTTCAGAGCGAGCGGGACTCTTCAGAGCGAGCGGGACTCTTCGGAGCAGCGGGACTCTTCGGAGCGAGCGGGACTCTTCGGAGCGAGCGGGACTCTTCAGAGCGAGCGGGACTCTTCAGAGCGAGCGGGACTCTTCAGAGCGAGTGGGACTCTTCGGAGCGAGCGGGACTCTTCGGAGCGAGCGGGACTCTTCAGAGCGAGTGGGACTCTTCGGAGCGAGCGGGACTCTTCGGAGCGAGCGGGACTCTTCGGAGCGAGCGGGACTCTTCGGAGCGAGCGGGACTCTTCAGAGCGAGTGGGACTCTTCAGAGCGAGCGGGACTCTTCAGAGCGAGCGGGACTCTTCGGAGCGAGCGGGACTCTTCAGAGCGAGCGGGACTCTTCAGAGCTCCTGCACCCGAGACAGGCTTTGGCTGAGAGAGGAAACGCTCCAGAGACTGATGACCTTCTGGGGATAGATGGCCTTCATCCTAAACTCTACCCAGCAGCAGTACAGTATGCTCTCTCATTCTGCCCTTAACGTTAAGGTTCAACAAATCCTCCCATTTTATTTGCCGTCTTCCACAGAGGCAAGAGCACTGCCCTGAAATCCCTGTTTGTGAATATAGGTAAAGGTGCTTGGTTCTAATTCAGTTTTATTTATTTTGTTTATTAAGTTTATAGGACTGTGTACATTGATCAACACTTCTGTAAATGTGCCAGATTTAGCCGGCTAGCTTTGCAGCTGTAGTCCCTGAATCTTTGTTCTGACTGTCAGCCTGTTTATTAAAGCAAAGACAAATTCTGAGAAAATTGATTCAGTATCTACACGCTGACTGAAAACCTCATGGTTACAGCAAAACTGCAAATGAAGAGAGATCGAGGCTGATACGCACTTCTCTCTTAATTGCATAAAAAGTAAAAAAAAAAAATCTTGTCAATAAAGTAATTTTAGTTTTAGGGAGAGATCCCAGTGGAACAGAAGATTTCACTTATTAATCTCTCTCCTTCTCACTTCTCTTGTACTTGTGCATGAAACAGCACAAATCCAAGGCTGTTGGGAAAGTTTGCCTGACATAGATACACATTTACTTATGTGTGAATTTAAAAAAACAAATTAAAACTTGGCACCTCTCTTCTGAGGAGAACTTTGCGCTTCTCTGAAGTCACACTAACACGCCTCAAACCGAGAAAGCGACAAGGAGACACACATAAAAATATGAAACGACAGGCCGTTAATACCATAACACAGGAGTCATGGGTTTAAGAGTGGCAAAACTCAACGGAGAAACTCATCATTAAGTAGTTCTTTATTGTCTAAAGTGGAATGAAATATGTGCATAAATGTGTCATACTGGGCTTACCTGTACCACTGGTCCCCGAACCTCATTTAAAATGTCACCCTTTTAAAGTCCGGTGTGGTCCCCTGACCCGCGTTCTCTCTCAGGCCTGCAGAAGGCCTTCAGCAGGCCTGCGCTGGCTCCCTAATGAGGAGCGGAGTCATCCTCTGTGGATGCGAGTGACGCAACCAATGAGATTCTTTTGTCCCAGCTGTGAATCAGCCATTGGGCTATTCACGGCAGCTTGTGTACACAGAAAGCACACTTGTGTAGGGAGGGGGAGGAAGAGAGCAGGAGAGAGAAAGAGGGAGGGAGAGAGAGTGAGAGAGGGGGCTGAGAGAGAGAGAGAGAGAGAGAGAGGGGGCTGAGAGAGAGAGATTAAAATCAAACATGCATGACAAGTAAGCTTGTGTAGAAAAAGCATTCAAGTAAACAAATCGAATGAACACTCCCACCCCCTAACACAAAAAATACAGAACCCCCCCCCTCCCATTCCCACCCCCATGCAGTCCTAACCCTTCTCCCTCTCCAGTCACACCCCATGCTCAATACCAGAATAGTAACCAACAATTTAAGAAAGCTCTAACACTCTATTGAGGGCAAACAGGAGTCATTAGGCTAGGCCCCATGTTAGACTACAGCAGGCCTGGACAGCAAGCTCCGCCCCCAGAAGGCATTTCAATCATTTGTCTAAGCAGCCAATCAGGAGCTGTGTCTGGGGCAATGGGAGCCCTCATTGGGCGGTGGTGGGTGGCAGAACGTGTCGTGTTGTTTTCTGTTCTCTGAAATGACAGCGCTGATGAAGTCGGGTTCTCACGGAGAACACGTTCGGGAGCGGAAATATGAGAGCTACCTGCGGGAACAGAACAGGCATCCAGTGATTTCCTGTAAATGTTGTGTCTGTGTTTGGGGAGCTAGGGGGGATGTTTTTTTGGGTTGGGGGAGGGGTGATAAAAAAGAATGTCATCACTCTGTCTTGTCAGCTACAGGAGCAATTATCACACAGGGTTTGGTACGAGAGGAATCTTAATGATCCAGCTCAGAATTTCATGTGTTTTTTCACTTCTCAGGGGAAACGAACAAGAACAGCAGCAGCAGCAGCAGCAATGACAGAACAGTTTTACAGAAACTCAGGTCCTTGTGGCTGTTTTAAATTAGGCGCTTCCTTGTCTGGAAGTACTTTTGATAAGTGTGTGTGCTTGTGTGTGTGTGTGTATGTGTGTATGTGCCTGTGCGTGTGTTTGTGTGTGTGTGTGTGTGTGTGTGTGTGTGTGTGTGTGTGTGTGTGTTGTGTGTGTTTGTGTGTGTGTGTGCGCGCCTATGTGTATTCAATGTTGCATCTGGTAATAACTGAAATATCAAAGCATAACCTTGAGACGTAAAATGTAAAATGAATAAACTGTGTTTAAGGCTTACAGAAAACAAACCGTCTCTCTCTCACAGACACACACACACACACACACACACACACACACACTCACACACATGCACAAACATTCAGACACACACACACACACTGCTTATTGGATAACAATAGATTTCAGTCTCTGTGCACGTTGGGTCTAGTGAGGCCTGTCAATCAGGGACGTTGGTGCCCTGACTGTAATTTTGGGGTGCCACAGTCACACCCTCCGGGTCCCAGCTCCTCGTTAATCTGCACCGGCAGGGCTGTTGGGTCGCTTTCAAAAATGAACAGTAATCGGGGCGACGTAGCTCAGGAGGTAAGAGCGTTTGTCTGGCAGTCGGAGGGTTGCCGGTTCGATCCCCTGCCCTGGGCGCGTCAAAGTGTCCCTGAGCAAGACACCTAACCCCTAATTGCTGCCAAGGAGCTGATTGGTGCCTTGCATGGTAGCCTTTCACCGTGGGTGTGTGAGTGTGTATGGGTGAATGAGAGGCATCAATTGTAAAGCACTTTGGATGAAAGCACTATATAAATGCAGTCCATTTACCATTTAATGGTTTTTTTTATTTCTTTTTTACGCATCTTCAGCTGTGACTGTGTTTACCATGGTGTAGTGAACTCTGCACATGGCTTCAGGAGGCATTTATTCGTGAATGCGTTTGATGTTGTTTGTTTTGTGAGAGTTAACCCTTCGACCCGAAAGCTCTGGGGACAGGCCGGCTGGCTATCGGCGAGCGCGGTGCGCGGGTCTCCACGGTAACGGCGGTGCCAGAGGGCGAAGGGCGAAGAGCTCCTGGGCAGCGCTGAGTCGCTCTCTCGCGCTTTGCCGGCACTTTCTGCAGTAGCATAATAAGGCCATCACCCAGAGCCAGGGAGGGCGCGTGGGAGACACGTCCCCGATGCCCCCGCTCCCAAAACACTTTCATTTGGGTAAACAAGACGGCTCAAAAATACAGTAAAAAAAAGAGAATGAGACTGAATTAAAGAGAATGAAATGGGACTGGACTGCAGGGGGGTCTGTCAGGTTTCATTTTTCTCTATTTATGGTTCCTTTGTGCCTGCGGTTTTTCGGCCAATCGCATGAGAGGATGGTGAAATTGAAATCTGAAGAGATTACAGTCGAGTGGTGTCACGGCGTCGGCTGGTCCGGGCTACCCGGGGATGTGCTGAGATCTTTACTGAGTTCACTTTTCATTCAGTGGAGGACCCGGCGGGTCTTTGTGGAGGAAGCGCCTCTGGGTCTTTAAGGGCTCTGTTGGAGATGCTGCGGGTTCGATGCCTTTTACGCACAGCAGGGCTTTCTGAGGTGTACAGCAAACGTGGAGGAACACTGTCACCATGCAAAATCAATTCATTCCACTCTCCCTTTTTACAAAATTCCCAGGGATTATGTCCCTCTTTTCTGACATTCTCAGGAATTTTATCTCCTCTGTTTGTATGGAATGTGCTGTCCTGTCCGTCAGAGGCTTCCATGTGTAAGTCATGAGATCATGAAGCCCTGTCTCTTTCTGATGGCATAACACAACGGTCCATGAATGACGTTTGAATTGCATCACTCATTATTTTAAACGACAATTGCTTTACCCAACGGAGGTTCAGATTCATCTCTGCAACGGGTTCTTTTTTGCTTGATACTGTTTTGCTACAAGCGTCCTTACATGGAGGAATCCCATGGTCCCCTCGTTGTTGTGTAGAATGCATCCTTCAGATAGTTGAAAGCTGTTTCATTGATTAATCTTTTCTCTACAATCATGGCAACTGTTCCAAACATATTGACATCTGCTAAGCAGCTACCAGGTAGTCCTGGAGTTCTCGCGCGTAAGCTTTGAAGCCTGTTGCCGATCTGTGCTAAACATCGTCAAAGACAGACAAAGTCTGGCTGGGGTAATTGTTCAAACAAATCTAATTTTGTCGCCGTTTGCTTTTATCCTGTCAGTTTCCGCAGAGGCGGAATGCGCTCTTCTTTAGCATTTAGATACGTCTGCGAAAGCAAAGCCTTCAGACAATTACAGAGCTGCCAGAGCGGCTCTCTCTCGCTGATTTGATGTTTTAACATCTCTCTCCTTGTCTGCCCCTGTTTTTCGGTAAGTGAATTTCTTTAGAAACCCCAGGCCTGCGCCGGTGGGTGTGATAGAGGGGCGGAGTGTTAGCGCTGTTGACAGGGGGCTGCTGTTCCTCTTTGGAGAGCAGAAAGGGAGCGAGGTTTGGGAGCTGAATTCTGATCAGGGCCTGATGGGACAGTGCCGTTAGACAGCGACGGCCTCGCTCCTGTGGGCACAAGCACCCAAATTAAACCTCCAGCAGCGCTCTGTTCTCCCCGGCATCACCGGGACGCCCGACTGGCACTGGGGTGATGCACATAAACTGTGTTTAACTGCGTAAAGCGCAGGCTGGCTGCTCCTGCTGTGCGTTAATAGCACAGGGATCCTGTGCCTCGGGAGAGATACGTCTGTTTAAAGGCAGCGGGAACCACAGCACAGGGCCGTTAAGACTCATGACTGAGTCATACAGAACTGAATCACTCACCGACTCAGACTGACTGACTCACTCACTGACCAACTCACTCGCCCACTCACTGCACTGATAGCCTGAATCATTCCCCCACTCACTGGCTGACTGAATCACTCACCGACTCAGGCTGACTGAATCACTCACTGACCAACTCACTCGCCCACTCACTGCACTGATAGCCTGAATCATTCCCCCACTCACTGACTGACTGAATCACTCACCGACTCAGACTGACTGACTCACTCACTGACCAACTCACTCGCCCACTCACTGCACTGATAGCCTGAATCATTCCCCCACTCACTGACTGACTGAATCACTCACCGACTCAGACTGACTGACTCACTCACTGACCAACTCACTGACCACACTCTTCACGTGGGCCAGTAGGGTGTCCAGAATTAGAGTCTGCACGGCTGGAGCATGCATGGCTGGATGCGTCATCGTGAGTAAAGTCCGGAGCTGTCTTCCATCAGTTACTCAAACCGGACATCTGCCAATGGTAACTAACAGCCCACCTCTTTATACTGCTTCATAGCTCCACCCCCTAGCACTCTGTCTTATGTAGTTACGGCAGTTTTATGGTTTTATGGCTTGTTATGGATCTGTTTGTGTTCATGATTTGTATTTTGGTTACTAGGTTAGCGTTGTTAACCTGCATTGGGGCTTTAGTGATGTTGCGTCTTCACTGGCTGGTCTAGCAGTGTGGTTATCCAGGTCTGGCCCTGTCACTATTGCAGCTCAGGGGATGTGCTAAAGTTCTCTCTTATACTGTAAGCAGATCTGGATGAGAGCTAAATCAGGGTTAATCAGTGCAATGCAGCGTGTAGTGCAGGGATGCAATGGGATGAGATTCATTCCTAGTTTGATATTTTTGCCACTTATTGTAGTATAACACAGTGAACTGTCTGACTGTAACATGTTTTTATGGTGTAATTTGTCCTCGTTTAATATCACATCTTTCTGTAATTTCACTGAGATTAAGTCTCTGGCATGGAGACCTGTGTAACTGGTCCCCATCTGAGCTTTAACTGTGACGCAGGGAAATGTTCCACATGCTCACAGCTCCAAATTTGTCTTTGTTTTCGAGCTTCAGCGCCATACAGGGTTTAAAATGGTCTCTGTAAGCATCTTGGACAACATCAAGCCGAAGTTCGACTTTGCTTGCTGAGTGCAAGACAGCAGAATTTCCTCAACGATTGTGACCAAGATAGTGCTCAAGTAGTGACAAATAAGATAGTAAACTCTGAACCTCTTCTTCCTTCCCTGATTGCCAGTGGTTCTCTCAGGTTACACTGACGGAGGAGATGGTTTGAGAACAAGGATTTAAAGAGAGAAATCCTGAGTCCTTTGAGTCAAAGTGTAGAAGCAGAGCATGACAGGGATTCTAATCCATGGAGGGGACCCAGCCCTGGCATGTAATTACCCCGACTAACAGCCAACTCACCCTGTTTAGGGAAAACAAGTAAATGACATAAAAACAACCTCAGTTACTAGTTTCTTACTTAAATATGCATGTACACATCCTGGAATGCATAATCTATCAGATGTAGATGCGCAGGACTGTTTATGAATAAACAAACTGTGCTGTAATGCTGTGGCCTTCTGCTGTGCTGTAAAACAAACACTCTACCGAGCAAGAGAAACGTACGGAGTGTGTGTATACAGTGCAGTGGAAATAAAGGGCTCTTTCCACTCTTCCACTTTTGCACTGCACTGATATGTGAACTGCACACACACTTTTAAACACTCAGTCTGGGCAGTGGTGCTATATAGTGGGACGGGAACCGGAACGGGAAGTCAAAGGTTGTGTGTTCGATTCCCTGCTGGGGCACTGCTGTTGTAGCTTTGAAGCAAAGGTGCTTCACCTGAATTGCCTCAATGTCTGTCACAGGTGGATACACGCATCCACTAAGTGGCTCAGTGTAAATGTAGTCCATTTTAGGCACCTGGACTACAAATGGATCCCGGACTAATTGCTGCCATGCGATGCTCTGCTTTCCAGTGATCATTTCAGAGTGAATCACTGCTGCCTGCGTAACAGCTGCAGTGTGGCTCTGTGCAGAAGTCAGGTGACTGAATCACTCACCGACTCAGACTGACTGACTCACTCACTGAGGCTCTGGGTGAAGTTCTGCACAGTGCTGTGAGTCTGATGGGTCTCATCTTCTCTAGCACACCCCCCCCCCTCCCCCCTCCACACACACACACACACACACTCAAACCCTGGGGGATCGGACAGGTCATTAAAGGCACTGGGTATGAAGCCGATAGTACAGGGTCTGAGATAACTGTTAATTGGGTTCAGCCCCAAACTGATAACAAGAAATAAAATGAAGCAAGGTGGAGAGGGGGGAAAGGGGGGGATGAGGTGGATTGGGGGGGGGGGGGGCGGGGTGGAGAGAGCTAACTCCAGTCAGATACTGAGAATTTGGGGGCGAGAGAGGGGAAGTCAATTTTGCTTCCCTACTAACAGAAGTTTTACAGGAAAAGACCCAGACCCTGGGGGGCGGGGGTGGGGGGGGGGGTAGTTTTCGCCCAGCCCAAGACCTTTCCCACCAGGTCTCGATTCCTCATCATTACACGCGTGTTTCCACATTACAGCGCTCAGATTAAAAACAAGGACAGAGGACACCAAGAGAAAATACGAAAGACAAAGATGGAACAAACCCCGGTCCAGGACCCCTGCAGAAGTCTCTCCCGCGACCCCCCCTCTCCCCCCCCAGCATTAAGAATACATGAGGAGATCTGGTGTGCGTTCATGAAATATTCAGCACTGTGGAGCATTTACACCTATTTCTGCTCCCTGTCTCCCCTGCTCTGTATGAGGGGGGGGGATCACCACCCCGGTCCAGTTCAGCTGTCAGC
>CM077286.1:4493566-4556066 GCA_039654925.1 Anguilla pacifica
GTAGTACAACTCTCAGCTCTTTGTACTGAAAGCATTCAGACAGCTCCTGTGAAGCCTTACGAGACTAACACTCAGAAGCATGTGCAATAATGGAATATGTATAAAGCCCCATTAGCCACTCTCTCTCACTCTCTCTCTCAGTCTCTCTCTTTCTCCCTCACTCTCAGTCTCTCATTCCCTGACTTTCTCTCTCTCTCTCTCTCTCTCTCTCTACCTCCTCTCTCATTGTCTCTTGCTCTCTCCACCCTCTCTCTGTTTTTCTATTAGTTTTTTTCTCTTCCACTCTCTGCCTTCCCCACATCGTTTGATGAACTCTGGTCTTCTGTTGATGGCCGTGAAATAATTAAGCAAATGTGTGGTAAACGCCCCCCCCCCCCCTCCCCCCCCAGGACGGTTGTGGGTGACAGACTTTAACCCGCAAGCTGACAAACTCAGCAGGCGCGCAGCAATGATGAGCTCTTTGTGGTCAGAGTGAGAGTTTCCTGTTTGACAGAAGGTTGAATGGGACCTCCACTTATCTGAGAGAGAGAGAGAGAGAGAGAGAGAGAGAGAGAGAGAGGGGGAGAGGGGGAGAGAGAGAGAGAGAGAGAGAGAGAGAGTGAGAGAGGGAGAGAGAGAGAGAGAGAGAGTGAGAGAGAGAGAGAGAGAGAGAGAGAGAGAGAGGGGGAGAGGGGGAGAGAGAGAGAGAGAGAGAGAGAGAGTGAGAGAGAGAGAGAGAGAGAGAGAGAGAGAGAGTGAGAAAGAGAGAGAGAGAGAGAGAGGGAGGGAGAGCGAGAGAGAGAGAGAGAGAGAGAGTGCTCTAGTGTCTCTGATTAATGAAAACTACACCTTGTGCATTAGCCCCAAACAAAATTCTCAGCTCTCAGAAAACCTGGCCGTCAGGACTCAGGAGATAAGCTGTGAGTGCAGGACGTTGTGTTCTTAAAAACGAGTCCGTGACGTCCTGCGCTCACATCGCCGTTCAGGGGTTCCTATCACCGTTCAGGGGCTCACATCGCAGTTCAGGGGTTCCTATCGTGGGGGGTCACATTATGGGGTTCAGCGGAAGGGTGTTCCTGTCCCTGCCGCCCCAACTACCCAGGAGAAAATAAATAAGTGTAATAATATCATTTACCTTTTAAAGAAGGATTTACTCATTCATCCGTTTCATGTTTCAGCGTTTGAAACGTGACTCTTCCTGTCCGTCACAGGTCAGTGTTATTCGTTGGGTCCTCAGTGTGAGAGAATAATTATTCTCCTGAGGATTTGCCCATCCCAGCATGCATTGCAGTCCTGTCGACTCACTGTCTGCAAGATCACTCATTTTGATTGACAGAGGTGTCCATTGACCTGATAATAACTGCCATGTAATCATGATTAATTGCTTATTGCTACATAAAAGGCTTGATTCAGTGATCTCAGAAGATTAACTCTGAAGGCTGGTCTGTTTAAAAGGCTCAGAGCTCTGTCAGGCATCAGCCTGAGCTCACACACACGGCCCTGACCCAGGAAGGGAGGCCTCACCCTCACACCTTTATTACAAACGCTGTTTTCCTCTCATCGGCTTTGTCTTTCAGACGCAATATTTTGGGGCGGCTGTACACAGTTATTTTACACAGAGCCAGACGGAATCTGTGTGTGTACACGAGCCCCATGTTTGTTTCTGGGAGGACGAGGAGGTTGTTTTATAGGGGCGACCGTCTGACTTTGGCATTTATTTACGGCAGTGTTGACGAGGGTCTCACAAAGCAGGATTGCTGAGTTAGCTGGATAACTGCGCCCCCCCCCCCCCCCCCCCGCAGAGCACAACCTGCTAATATCAATGCTGTCAGTGCCTTTTATATCAAAACAACTGTCAAAATGTCAACTAGCATTCTTCTAAACACCTGTTTACCCCCCCCCCTCCCCCCCATCAGTTTGCAGATGTCCTCTCAGCTCTGTCTCAGTGCTGACGAGCTGACCTCTGGCATGACCTCGCCCCGAAACCAGGCCTCCCTCCCTCTCCCCTGGCATCTGCAGCGGCCTGTCCCAAACCAGCTGTCCCAAACCAGGCCTCCCTCCCTCTCCCCTGGCATCTGCACCGGCCTGTCCCAAACCAGGCCTCCCTCCCTCTCCCCTGGCATCTGCACCGGCCTGTCCCAAACCAGGCCTCCCTACCTCTCCCCTGGCATCTGCACCGGCCTGTCCCAAACCAGACCTCCCTCCTTCTCCCCTGGCATCTGCACCAGCCTGTCCCAAACCAGGCCTCCCTCCCTCTCCCCTGGCATCTGCACTGGCCTGTCCCAAACCAGGCCTCTCTACCTCTCCCCTGGCATCTGCACCGGCCTGTCCCAAACCAGGCCTCCCTCCCTCTCCCCTGGCATCTTCACTAGTTCCTTTTTTATTTTTGTAAAATGCGATTTTGCCAGGTTCATTTGCCTACTTGTTAATGTTTTGGTTGTGGAACTGCTCCACAGTCGAAAAGAGAAGCTGTTTCATTCAGACCACTGTTACTGACGCGCAAGTTAGACAGAGGAGCATGAATCTCAGTGACACTGACTCACTGGAAACAGGTGCGCTGCTCAATCTCTTCCCCGTTTCCCTAACAACCTAAGAGGAACAGGCAGGTTCGCTTCTGTCTCCGCTCTCGTTTGTCAGCTTGTTAATGAACTCGGAGTAAAAGGTGTCTCCCTCAAACAGAGCCCATCTTGCGGGACCCTGCAGTTTCCCAAGCAGCTGCAGAGTTCAGTCAGAGACAGGCGCTCACACACGCTTCCCTTTCCCTCTCACACGGCAGCCAGGCAATACTGCCTGACAAAGCACATGTCAGGAGAGTTCAGCATCTCTTAAAGAACATTCAGGCTGAATGGAGTACTTTTTAAAAAGAGCAAACGTCTCATAGCATCACATTTCCACTCCTCTTCCCTGACTAAACCTACCCTGGAGCAGGACACGCTGTGGTCTGACCGAGCGGGTGGACGGCGTCGAGAGACGGGACTGTTATGAATCTTTCTGGTTAATTTCTCATCCATATTTCATCACATATCACCCCCCCCCCCCACAGAAAACCAACCATCCAACCACAGACTCTTCTTACATATCTCGCCTTAGTCCTGGTGCTCCAGACCCCCCAGGTTACGTTTGAGACTGTCCGTCCATTTGTCAAGGTAGAAATAATTTAAACCCCCCCCCATTCTTCGTCACCGTGTTTGTGTGTGTCTGTTGTACCCCACACGCCCGCACCATACACACATTACCATCCTTCACATTTCACCCTGTTATCGCTGTGATTTATGCTGTTCTTTTCACACAAACTTAAAAAGGCAGCGGATAAATGTGCTGGTCAATCAATAAGCCACCGCAGGATTTTCTGAAATGTATTCCCCGGTGCGTTCCTCCCCCAGCAGCGTTTGATCATCTGAGAGCGCAGCTCTGCTCGCTCTCCCTCTCCCCGGAGGGGACGATCTGCCAGGTGCTTTGCTGTGCTGTTTATCCCGTCAGTCTGAGCCGCCAAAGGGTCCTCGCTGAAGGCAGTCGCTCACAGTTTCCACCCAGATGAAATTCACGTTCCGGTCCAGCGTATTTCCCCGACGATAAAACAGGATTTTACTTCTCTCTCTTCTCCCCCTTTTTTTTCTGGAATTAGCATCTATCTGTCATGTACAATGATAAGGAACCAAGGCAGTTTGGCGGTTTGGAGCTTAATAACATAATCTCTTATGATTTCTATAAACTTAGACCTGACTTCTCGCTGCAGGGCCTGTTTCTCAGTGCTTGTTGCCATGGTTACCCCTTCCTTCCTCCTCCCTCCCAAACCCCTGAACCCCTCCCTCCTCAGACACAAACGGCCTCCTGTTTATTTCAGAAATTTATTTATCGCCTCTGTTTCTCAGCAAAAGTAACACAGGCCCTAAATCTCAGCAAAAGGGCTGTCACCTCAGTGTTTCTGTAACGGACTGAAAAAAAAACATATATATCTAAGAGATAAAGCCTGGAATAATCTTATAAAAAGGACGTGTGCCATTCTTCTTCCTTTCTCTCAGTGGCTTTACTTTTACACGCGAGTTCTGCTCTTAAGTGAAAGAGTAACTCTGCGGAATTCTCTGGGGTCAGTCTGGGGATCTCTGTTAAGGCCTCAGAACGTGTGAAAGCACAGGAGGAGCTTCTGGAAGCTGCGCTGTGCCGCGTGTGCGTGCCTCTACTGCTGCTCATCGGCAGCGCTTTACAGGAGCATCACCTTACCTGTGCAGCCGACCGTGGGCTCCTTCTGCGCCTCTGCGCAGGTGACATTTACCTCTCTGCACGAGCGAAGAAGGGAACAGAGCTCTGAGGAGACAAGCCGATGTGGCTTTGACTGGAGGAGGAAACCGTCAGGCTAAGGAGGAGCAGAGAGAGATCCTGCTCAGGCAGAGGAGGAGCAGAGAGATCCTGCTCAGGCAGAGGAGGAGCAGAGAGAGACCCTGCTCAGGCAGAGGAGGAGCGGAGAGAGACCCTGCTCAGGCAGAGGAGGAGCAGAGAGGTCCTGCTCAGCAGAGGAGGAGCAGAGAGAGACCCTGCTCAGGCAGAGGAGGAGCAGAGAGAGATCCTGCTCAGGCAGAGGAGGAGCAGAGAGGTCCTGCTCAGCAGAGGAGGAGCAGAGAGAGATCCTGCTCAGGCAGAGGAGGAGCAGAGAGATCCTGCTCAGGCAGAGGAGGAGCAGGGAGATCCTGCTCAGCAGAGGAGGAGCAGAGAGACCCTGCTCAGCTGAAGACAATGAGCTGGCAGGGAACAGGACAAGATGCTCTCCTTCAGTCGGATGAAGTAAAGGAGTCAACATCAGAGGGAGAGAGGGGGGAGTTAGAGAGAAAGAGAGAGAGCAGATGAGGGAGGGAGGAAAAGGGAGAAAGAAAGAGAGAGAGCAGCGGAGGGCGGGAGGGAGGGGGAGAGAGAGAGTCTCTGAGATTAGCATAATCTAAACTGGATCTCGTTGCATTTTGCTGACTTCAGGATCAACTCTGAAATGTGCTTCCGTATCAGAGGAAAGTGGAAATCGGTGAAAAGCACGTTTGCAGGCAGAATGCCACGTGTGCTGGGGAGTGACCTCTAGCTCCAGGGTCCTAAACACACTCTCTCTGAATCCTGCCGCTGGGGCTAATAACGTAGAATTAATCAACACCAGCATCAAATTTTTATTTCATAATATCACACTCAGTATCTCAGTTTGAATACTGCACCCTGTCATTCCCTATGGTGCCACTGATTATAGACAAACAGGAGTTCTGCAGATTATGCACCAGCAGCAGTTCTGCAGATTATACAGATTATGTGTATAAATTCAGGATGCGCTCACTGCATGCTGAGATAAGACCTGTCTGCAGAACCTGCTGCACCGGCTGAGTTTGCCTCACCCTGGATTTGAACCGATGTTCTTTTTTTGTGCTTTTTTTCGGTTGTGACGAGCGAAAGGTGAGCCTAGTCAGGCGGCTTGTTCTGACAGCTGGCCGATGTTCTCCCTCGCAGCTAAACGGAGAGAGACAGGCTTTCTCCTGGCTCAGCCTGCGGTGTGGTGTTCATGTTTAAATTAGAGTACTGCACCTCAGGGTTTAGCACTACTGTCCCTCCCGGAATCTGCTCTGAATCCAGGCCTCACCCACCCCACCCCCCGCCTCGCCCCACCCCTCCCCGCCCCACCCCGCCCCACCCTGTGTGAAGGGGCGTGTCTTCCCAAATAGATTCTGACACACACGTCCTCTTTGTGCCTTTTTATCATAAGGAGAAGTGCCCTACAGGTGATTGCTTTGGCTTTAGTTCAGTTCGTACTAGTCCCTGCATATTGCCATAATGATGCCATTAGCCTTTTTCCTGCACAAATTGTATTGAGCCATTACATCACATACTCTTCATTCTCGGTAACTCCTGGAGCAATCCCATAATGCTCTGCTCCCTCCGGTCAGGGATAATTGATATGCCTGAACAGTATCTGGCCGGAGGACACGGGAGAAACGCATGTGGAGGCCTCATTACGTACCCCCCCCCCCCCCCACTCCCCCCCACCCCGGAACATCTGCAGTGGGCACTGAGACCGGGGGCCCCTCTGACATATTCCCCCACATCTCGGGAAAGAGGTCACAGTGAGAGATAAATGCACACTAATCAGTTTAACTGCGCGATGGCCTGTGCACTCACACATCACCATAACGAGGATGAGTTATTTAAAGTCTCAGGAATTAGAGAGCACAAAAGAGAGAGAGAGAGAGCGAGAGAGAGAGAGAGAAAAATGAACACAGCTTCCTCCAAGCCTCGGGGAAGACCTTCTGTCATCTGTAACAGTCAGATGGAATATTAACAGTGTCACAGTGGAGAGCAAATCACATCCAGATGCTTTTAATAATCAATAAAGGTACAGCAGTCTGGAGGATCACCTGTACTATATTCTCTCTCCCTCCCTCCCTCCCTCCCTCTCTCTATCTCTCTATATCTCTCCCTACCTACCTCTCTTTATCTGTATCTCTCTCAGACACACATGCTCACACATGCTCAAGCTTACACACACTCACGCACACACACACACAGTTATTTTTATTAATTATTATTATTAATTTTTACACATTGACACATAATCACACACTCACACAGTCCACACATACACACACACATACACACACACTCACGCACACACACACACAGTTATTTTTATTAATTATTATTTTTAATTATTACACATTGACACACAGTCACACACATACTCACACATATACACACACATACACATGCATACACTCGCGCTCACACACTCACGCTCACACACACACACACACACACACACACACACAGAGAGGCCTACCTCTGTAACTCAGGTAGAACTGTAAGCTGCCTGCTCTCTGTTGTGTCTGCTTCACTTTGTGCTGGTTAAGTGACGGATATTTTTACCCTTGCCCAGCGCTGTTACTGAGTCACATGACCAAACAGCACAATTGACAAAAAAAAAGCTGAAGACAAAACTGTGAATTGATCATTAAAGCTCCCTCTCTGCCTGACTATAATCAGGCTGTGTGTTTCTGCCGTTATAATGGATGTGCCGTGAAAGGTTCAGAAAGGCCCTTTAACTGCTCGCTCCACACCTCACCCCTCGAACCATCTCAACACCCTGAGCTCAGTGAGTTCATGTGCAGAGTGCAGATATGATTCCTATTGATTTTTTATTAAAACGGCCCCTGGCTGACGGATTGGGCCCCAGATTACTAGCAGAGAGCCGGCAGATTTCTGATAGTGACGGTTATGCTTAACATGCTTTTACAGGAAATAAAAACAACACATAAACATTTTAATTCTAAATACCGTTATAATGCTTTTCCTGTGCAGGAGCTGAAAGGCAAGTCCAGTTTAACTTAAAGAGGTTCGAATGAGAGGAAAGGGCTGTTTGCTGTTTTTTTATTGTCACTTTATTGAAGAATCAGCTCAATTTTTACTCTTTCATTTGATATGTTTAGTTTCATTCCACAGCATATGCCGAAACAAAACTATTTTATGTGGCCTCTAGGATGCATAAAATATAACACTATGCCACTCTTCAGTCCCTGAAAATACTCCCAATGTGCACTGAGTGTGCGAAAATGCACCATTTTTATATTTATCATTTCAAATCGTTTTGTAGTGCACAGACGGCATGTTTCTTTCTATAGTTTGATTATCTGGTTCCATGAACCTGCAGAAAGACGTCTTCACTGCATTTCTGACAGAGTGCGACAAAAGTTTTCTGCAATATCAAACGAGACCAGCGCAGAACTTTGAGTATTGCTGAACTTGTACAGAAATAACCTCGTTTAAAAAAGAGCGGGTCTGTGATGATGCCACAGTAAATTGTATCCTTAAAAACATCATTGTGAACTATTTGAATTCTTAAACCTAACAATGTCAGTGATTGTTCTCTAGTAATTGATTTTGGCAAATTGGTCCATGTGAGTGATTTATGCCTAATTAATAAATTACATACTGTAGATTATTTGAAGGCTCTTTAAGTGTCTGCTGGGGGATGAAATGTCCCTGTATTTCCATACGTTTAAATAACATGTAGGGGGTCAGAATCTGTGTCTGCTGGCTTTTTGCTGAGTTCCAGCACTTCTAGGGATTAATTTAAGTCACAGATTGGCTAAAAGGGTAAACTGGCTGCTGATTGGACAGAAAGCGCAAATCCTCACAGACTCCACGGCCCAGTGGGACTAACGTTTCACACCCCAGAGAGAGAACGTTCAGTTCCTGGAGCCGAGTGGGGGGGGGGGGGGATGCGGGATTGGCAGGACTTTAGTCTGAGCGGTGTACCGATTCTTAGACTTCTGAGCACGATTGCAGACATGGACAGATTCCACCTCTCTGTTTTCCAGGTTGCTTCCGCTCGTATGCAGAGAAATTAAGACTGTGACAATTCAATTTAATACTTCTCAGAGCTCTTTCTACTTATTGTGGCACCGTTTGGCCAAAAGCCTAACCAAACTGGAGATTAATTACTCCACTGGCCCCCTTAACAAAGCGCCGCACTCCTGCTTCTATCCTCTGCTTTGGCTTCCAGCCGGTCTTCCTCTCCAACACATCTCATTAAAATGAGAATCATAACACGCTCACTACAAACGGCTCTTCCTTTGCTGAGTGTTCTGTTTTACTCAAGATGTTATTTGCAGGAGAGTGCGGGATGCAGGTTTAGGGTTAGGGTTAGGCTTGGGTTAGGGTTTGGGTTGATTATTGACTCTGGCCTCTCAGAATCAGATGCAGTGACCCAGCACAGTGGTTTTGGGGGCTGCTGGGTCATTGAATCTGATTTATTTATTGATTTTTTTTGTGTTTGGTTTTCCCTTCTGACTTCTTGAACAAATAGTATCCGATTTGGCCCATGGGCTGACAGTACACTGGAGCCCCCAGGGGCTTGTTTTCTGTAAGATATCTGCTAGTAGGAGTCCTCCCTCTCTCCCCCCACTCTTTCTTTGTATCTTTGTATCTAAGCTTGCCCCCTCTACAAATGTATTTTCAAATGTAACGTGACAAACTCTCACATCTGTGCTTCAACTGGGAAACCACACACAGTCACACACTCACTCACTCACGTGCATACAATTGATAATCTGACAATACATGAAAGATGAGTGGAAAGTGATATTTGCAAATCATCCCTTAATCTTTTCATTCCATCCAAAAAAGCTGTTTTCAGAATAATCAGAACTCCTGATGAATTTTTCTAGTGTTGCCGTGTCACGTCGTGTTGACATGACTGCACATCTTGAAAAACACAGACATCAAAATAATTGTTCCTTTAGTACATTTTATCTGAAACAAAAACGCTCTTGACCTGTTTTTTTATCGCAGTTCATTCTGTGTTTAATTTCCTGCAGAGGCTTGTTATGGTTAACAGAATTAGTGTTTTTGTAAATCTGATGGTGTTACACATTTAAATGGAGAATTCAGAAGAAAAAATAATTCCCTTCAGTTCTTCTCATGCTTCTTCTCTTTTTTTTAGCTTCCTTTTGATTGAAATTGATTAAACCAGTGGTTCCTCGGTCAGAAAACAGCCAAACGTAACCATGAGGTCAGAAAAATGTCTGACAAGAAAAAAGTATTCATTTTTTAAAATGTCAAAAACAACACAAGCTGAATTGCAAGCACTTTCATCTACCTATTTCCTTGCTCAATGGAGTGTGACTGCTTTTATTTAGTTTTTAGTTTAATATTTTTTTTTATAGTGACAGCACTTATGACAAAATGCAGGTTTTGTTGCTATAGCAGTGCAAGAGGCAAGAGGTAGAGGAGTGCCAATGCCATCTGCACCAGTATGTAAAGCACATTGCCACTCTGTGTTGACCTTGAATTCAGCACTGTTTTCCTCCGGTGGAGAAGCCATAGTCATGCTTCAGCACCACGGACAGCACCCCTCTCCCTGCAGCAGGGCATTCTGTGACCCGGTCCTGCGGGACACCTGCGTTTCCGGGTTTTCCTTCCAACCGCAACTGCGCCCCCCCGACTGGAGACGAGCCGTTAATCCCTCTTAATTACCCCCCCCCCCCCTTAATGACTATGGCGGGGTGAGTTTCCCTGCTCATCCACGCTGAGTCAGAGGCGTGCCGCGCCGAATGAGCAGACAGGTGAGATCGGCGGGGTCCTGATCGCTGACGGCGTCTGCACCTGCCGATCGGCGCCAAACCGCTTTGAGCAAAATTACCGTTCAGATGCAATGTGAACAGGAAGGGGCTGAATCTGAATTAATATGAAAATGAATTCAAACATCTAATGAGTTTTATCATCATGTTAAAATGAATTTCACACACACCCGAAACAGTATACATAACAATTGACTGTATTTGAGCCTTATTAATATGAGTAAAACGTAGTTCCAACCCCTGTGTAATCATAGTTGTGTGCGCGCAGTGTGTGACAGCTAGATGGAGAGCACGGGAATCATGACCTAGGAATGGATTCATTAACTTACAAGTCTGAAGAGACATTTAGAAATGTAGCTGGATGATTATGAATGTCTAGTTTTCATCTGTCTAATGAATGCCAGACATTATTTGGGCTAGCTAATATTTACAATTAACATTTGTTTTTAAAATGTATTTTATGGATACCCATGCATGATATAAGATCACGCAGTAATGTGTGTGTATAGACGTGTCCGTGCGTGTCTGATATCTAAGGACCAAAGGTGGTTTGGGAGCCGATGCGTCTGCGCTCGGTCTGTGGAGTGGTTCCCGATCCGTTAAACAGTTTAAGAGACTCCCAGCAGCAGCGATTACCCCGGTTTTATTAGCCACATTAGTCATTTCAGACAGCGTGCCAGCCCATGGGGAACCAGGCGTGCCCCCCTCCACCCCCCCCGCCCCCCCAGGGGACCTGCTGCAGTACTGATCCACCCTCTGCTCCTCACTCCCCCCCCACATACACACAATGTGCTCAATATAAAAGACAAAGTAATCAAATCCACCCCCCCACCCCCCCACCCCCCCATGAAAGACCCGCTCTTCACTACTGCCTCCCTGTCACTCTGTTGCCAGGGGAAACGTGATTAATAAGTGCTGTCTCCCCTCTCATAATGCCATTTTGAAAATAGCTGTGTGAAAACAAAGACCAGTTTCCACAAAGATGGCCCTGAATAGATTCGGGCCTCCGGGAGGTGAGGTCTGGTCGTCAGAACCCAGTCACTCTTTTTTTATAAGGTTACATTAGACTGTGGATGCACCTGGAGTAAGGGTTACCTGCACACAGGTACTCTCACACGCTCTACACACAGGTACTCTCACACGCTCTACACACAGGTACTCTCACACGCTCTACACACAGGTACTCTCACACACAGGTACTCTCACACGCTCTACACACAGGTACTCTCACACGCTCTACACACAGGTACTCTCACACACTCTACACACAGGTACTCTCACACACTCTACACACAGGTACTCTCACATGCTCTATACACAGGTACTCTCACACACAGGTACTCTCACATGCTCTACGCACAGGTACTCTCACACGCTCTACACACAGGTACTCTCACATGCTCTATGCACAGGTACTCTCACACACAGGTACTCTCACACGCTCTACACACAGGTACGCTCACACACTCTATGCACAGGTATTCTCACACACAGGTACTCTCACACACTCTGTGCACAGGTACTCTACACACAGGTACTCTCACACGTTGTACACACAAGTACGCTCACACAATCTGTGCACAGGTACTCTATGTATAAACATATATCTATGTATATAAATGTATCAGTGAAATAACCCACTAGACAGGAGGACCAGACCACACATAAATAACTTTTCATACTCAGGCCACTTAATTCAGCACAAGACCAGAAACCCTTTCCTCACCCAGAGCAGCTTTAAAGTGGTTTGCCAGTACAGGCCCATGGAGAGAGTGCCAATGCGCCTGTCTAAATCACTCATTTGTGTTCAGAGACAGAGCAGCTGTCTGAGTAAGCTGAAGCGAAAGCATTATGAAAGTGAAGAAAAACCGTTTCTATATTAACTGAGTATCGTATAATCTGATGACTAAGTGCCCTTTCCCTTCCTGGCAGTTTAGTCCAGGGGTCACTGTATTGCGATATCACAATATCACACTAGATGGATCAGAGATTCCATTTTGATGGACAAACTATTTCCTTTTAATCAATGCAGATGTTTTTAAATCCAGGCATCTGTCCAAGCGGATCTAAAAAACTGACTCTGACTCAGAGACACAGGAACAGGACATTCTCCATCTCTTCTGCAGCAGCAAACACAGATGAACAGGAACTGTAACATGTAAGAATGGTGCATCAGTGCTTCCCTACTCAATTCAAGCTTGGGGTCAGCTCCATTTAAATTCAGTCAATTCAGGAAATTAAATCCACAGATTAAAAAAATTCCCATGGATATTTTTCAGTTGAACTGATTTGCAATTCATTTCTTGAATTTAATGTGATGAAATTGAATTGAACCCAACCATAATTTAATCTACCAGTTGTGACTGAGCTCTTACTAAACACCTGCTGTAAACAAGGTGATGGAAATAAGAAAGCACTGTGCTCGCTGTGCGGGAATTCATTATGAGCCAAAGGCCCTGTTCTTTATTCTGCATGTTAAGCTGTGAGGACAGATGAGGACAGATGAGGACAGATGAGGACAGATGCTGGGGCTTTAGTGTTCCACTGCCCGTCCTGTTCCAGAGCTCAGGCTACACCTGCGGCCAGGTGAGACCGTCGCTCCCTGCGGTAACCAGGTGACACGCGTCAGGTGTCTCTCCGTGTCGCAGATGTACTCTACCTTCCTGCTCACCATCTGTGGTTCTCCCCGTGCCACACAGGTCTTCCTGATTTTATGCGCTTAATTCCTCCTGGTCTCCTTCATCTGCTTCTTACCTCCTGAAGCACTCTGCTACGCTGCTGCTAAGTGGCTCTTACTGAGGACCACAGAATATCTTACCCGTAAAATTTAATGGTGGTTAAATTGAATATTTTACTTATGATTTTGAGTTTATTCATTAGTGTATTGCCAATCCAAATTCACTACAGCTATATTTCATCCCAGACACCGAGGCCCTTCTTAATTAGAGTATATAGTTATATGTCTAATGCCACGTGGCTTAATTTTTCTGGGAGGTTAGTTTTCTCTGCTCACGCATCTCCTGAGTGTTCTCTAATAGTTACAGTATCAGAGCTTTCAGTAACCTGCTCCTTTAAGCAAACACACTTATAACAGGCTGATTGATGTTGTATAAGAAGATTAAATGAAATCACTGGCTGTTGAAAAGGTAGAGCAGTAAGATGGAGCCTGGAGTCTGGACTGTGAGGAGAACGTTTCGTCCTGGAACGTACTGTGCATTGATACAAACTCCTCCAAGTCAACGGCATCCCGAATCCCGTGTGACATTTGAGCTGAGCCAGCGTCGGGTGCGTCAGCGTCTGAGGGAAAATCTCTGTGAGTCACACAACCTGAGAGCGGCTCAGTAAAAATGCTAAAGTGCTACTGCGCTACTGCCCTCGCTGTGCTACTGCGCTTGCTGTGCTACTGCACTACTGCGCTCACTGTGCTACTGCGCTCGCTGTGCTACTGCGCTTGCTGTGCTACTGCACTACTGCGCTCGCTGTGCTACTGCGCTTGCTGTGCTACTGCGCTCACTGTGCTACTGCGCTACTGCCCTCGCTGTGCTACTGCGCTCTCTGTGCTACTGCGCTCGCTGTGCTACTGCGCTACTGCGCTACTGTGCTACTGCGCTACTGCCCTCGCTGTGCTACTGCGCTCTCTGTGCTACTGCGCTCGCTGTGCTACTGCGCTACTGCGCTACTGTGCTACTGCGCTCGCTGTGCTACTGCGCTACTGCGCTCGCTGTGCTACTGCGCTCGCTGTGCTACCGCGCTACTGCGCTCGCTGTGCTACTGCGCTACTGCGCTCACTGTGCTACTGCGCTACTGCGCTCGCTGTGCTACTGTGCTACTGGGCTACTGCGCTCGCTGTGCTACTGCGCTCGCTGTGCTACTGCGCTACTGCGCTCACTGTGCTACTGCGCTCGCTGTGCTACTGCGCTACTGCGCTCGCTGTGCTACTGCGCTCGCTGTGCTACTGCGCTACTGCGCTCACTGTGCTACCGCGCTACTGCGCTCACTGTGCTACTGTGCTACTGCACTACTGCGCTCGCTGTGCTACTGCGCTACTGCGCTCGCTGTGCTACTGCGCTCGCTGTGCTACTGCGCTACTGCGCTCACTGTGCTACCGCGCTACTGCGCTCACTGTGCGGGAATAATGAGACGCTCCTGAAGAACAGCCGTGTGCATGTGGGCCTGCACACTGCTCTGCCACGGCTGAGGGATGACTGCATGATGATCGCAGTGATGTTGCAGTAATGTTGCAGTGATGGTTGCAGTGATGGCTAGAACTGCAAATGGAATTAATACAGTTTTATTTTTTATTTTTTACAGTCCTTAATGTGCACCGTTTCGGATATTCTGTTCAGAACCAATTCTGAATCCTTGAAATCATTGATTTCTGTTATGTTTACCCCTGAGGTCATGTTCATCCATTTTTAATTCATAGTTCTGTTCTTCCATGTTTCCTTTTCAAAGGTTGCCCCTTGATTTGAAAAAATGAAAGGGGGGAGAGAGCTGGAAGAAACTTAAAAGCACACAAGTAGAACAGCACAGCTATTTCCTGCAGCAATAAATGTGTGTGTGTGTGTGTGTGTGTGTGTGTGTGTAAGTGCTGGTGTATAAGTGTGTGTGTGTGTGTGTGTGTGCACACGCATGCATGTGTTGTTTTCCATTGATTTTAGATATACAGTTAAATGTACTGTATATTAGTAATGGGGCAGTCATGGCAAATTGGCTGCTTTGCCTCTGTACTGATCATATTTGTATTTCAACTCAAGTGACTGGCAAAATGTATAATGTCTACATTTATTTCTTGTTTAAAATATATTCAACTATACTGCAAAAATGCCATTTAAAGAGCCCCCCTACTTCTAGTCAGCACAAGCATTGAAGTATTAAGGAAAATATTTTGCGCTAAAGATTAACTACAGACACTGAGTAAGTTTGATTTATGTCCCATTTTTTATTCTAAAATACACCTTCTGTGCCTTTAAGTTCCTGACGTCTCTACCTGGGACAAAAAAGTGGATTACATGAGGAAAAAGCAACAGGGTCTGACCTGTATTACTATAAAGACCACCAGTGCAATGGGAAAATGATATCAAATGATATCAAAACATTATTCTGCAACCATTCTGGTCCATATTTAATAACACACTGATAACGGTCACCCCCACAAAGCAACCCAGCGCCCAACCTCGTCTGTGCCGCCACAGCATTAACTCGTTCACCTCACCATTGCCCCTCATTGTGCCAATGCTCACAACGGTCAAATATCCGAGCTACAGTTCACCCTGAAGCACTGCGAACAAACACCAAGCAACAATGAAATGCTATGAGCGTCGGCGCTGAAGAGCTGTCAGCCCTCCATTCGAATGCAGATCAGTCCTGCTTTCGTTCCCACGGAGAATCTCTCCAAACCCACCGCCCTGCTCCACCGTGACTGAGAATACCAGCCTCCCGACTGCTGTGCCACTTTTCATTGGGCGCTGATGTGATTTCTGTTGTGCAGGGAATGTGCTTTTAACACACTGAAAACACGCAGCACACACAGCTGTGTGACGCCCTGCTGAACAGAGGCTCCTGGATTCTGGGTATTTGTTGTCCAGGATGAAGGCTTTGGAAGGACTGTGTGAAGCCTGTGAATGCTGTCAATGTGAGGTGTCCTGGTGCTTTAATAACATTTGCACCCAAGGAGAGATGTTAAAGCCAAGATTCAGATTTCATACAGGAGCCTCCTTAAAGCTTCAACACAATAAAAAGCAAAGCACTCTCCATTTCTTCACTGGTAAAGCCACACACACACACACGCACACACACACACATAGGCATGCACACACACACACACACACACACATAGGCATGCACACACACACACACACAGATACACAGATCAATCATTCACCTGCACACTCATTAGATAAGGCCCAGGACCCTTAACCCAATTGTGGTGCCAGCATCTGATGGGACTCCTCTCTGTTCTGCAACCCCCCGCCCCCCCCCCCACAACCTCCACCCTGTCCTGCCCTGCCCCTGCCCCCCTTCCCCACCCTGTCCTGCCCTACCACACCAGAGGGCAAACCCCATCTGCAGGTGAGGAGGGAGGGTCAGTTGGGGAGACTGAAAGAAGTTGTGGGTTTTTTTCGCCGGATCTGCACTTTTCAAACAATCCTTTCAGAACCCAACTCTTCCCTCAGTGCCGATGAGCTCGACAGGCTGGACTCACAGCCGAGTGTTTTAGATTCTTATCAGGAAATATCAGACCGAATAAAAAATAAAAAAAACTTTATGCAGACTGCGTCACTTTCCCCCTTTCAGCACAGCTCACGGTTCCTGTTCTTTTCCCACAGGACTTCCTCCCGGCGCTGATCCGATGAGCAGTTCGCTCAGGCTCCTCTCCGCCTCAGCACGGGACAGCGCTCACATTTACGTGCTCCCAAACTCAATCTCCCGCAGCACAGTGTCTGCTTCCAAACCCAGTCTCCCGCAGCACAGTGTCTGCTCCCAAACCCAATCTCCCGCAGCACAGTGTCTGCTCCCAAACCCAATCTCCCACAGCACAGTGTCTGCTCCCAAACCCAATCTCCCGCAGCACAGTGTCTGCTCCCAAACCCAATCTCCCGCAGCACAGTGTCTGCTCCCAAACCCAATCTCCCGCAGCACAGTGTCTGCTCCCAAACCCAATCTCCCGCAGCACAGTGTCCCGGTATTGTTGCGCCGTCGCATGAAATGGGAATTTTTCCCCCTCTTGTCAGGTCTGTTTTCAATAGGGTCCTTTTTCCTCATTTGCTGGAGTTCCAGAGGACTCTAATAACGGCCTTATCTCTCCGGGGGGGTAATTTGTCTTTCTGCGTGTCCAGCTGGGGCGGGGGCACTATCAGCCACTCAGCTTTGTTCTGCGTGACACGGCCAGCTGACAGTGGCTAATGAAGGTCGCGGGTTCCGTGCCCCCCCCCCCCACCCACACACATACCCCCCCCCCCCATTATTCCACAGGGTCACCACCTCGCCCCTCTCCCTCACTGAGGAGTCCATCCTTTTGCTCCTGTGTCTTGTGTTAATTTGAGCCGCAGGTGCTGTTTTAAAATGGTGGGCTTGATGCTAATCGATGCGGACGTGGACTTCCTGTCAAACTCTAGCCATATTTTTCTGACCCCTGAAAAACATTCTCCTGGGCCGTGTCCAAATCAGCACACTTGCTTACTATCAAGTATACCATACAAGTTTTACACAACTTGTATGCAACTTGCATACTCAATAGTAGGCAAGTGTGCTGATAACTGTGCAAGAGCAGGGCTGGCAACCAGGGCGACTGTGCAGGAACAGGGCTGGTTACCAGGGTGACCGGGCCAGTTACCAGGAGATTTGAGACCTGGGTCTTGTGTTCAGAATAGCAGTGCGCATTTGAGCGAGAGCTTAGTCAGAACTGTCTCAGTGAATAACACGCCAGATTAATAAATAACACTTACAATATTCACAACATATGTGCCCTGAATAAGATTATGTACTAAAGAAATAAATAATTTAAATATAGCAGACATTTAGGCAAAATGCCACTCAGTTTGGCATTGAGTTGAGTAGGAGAAACTGGGATTCTCCGGGGGAAGGCAAACTTTGGCCGCTCCTCACCATGGAAATCTGTTCAACAGTCCCAGCTGTCGAGTAAAACATGCTGCCCTCAGCTGGCCGCTCGAACCTCACGCACTTTCCCAGAAAGCGTGAGTGAAGGGAAGCGCCCGACTGTCTGCAGAACGGAGGTTCAGACGTTTTTAAGGCGTTGCAGAAAGTCAGGGACGTGTCAGCAAAGTGGGGCAAGGCCACGAGACACCAGGAGCTGCGGGTTCGAGGCCGGCGAGAAGGGCTCCTGCCGTATGGAAATGGAATATGTCGCAATATACACTGCAAATATGTGGACATATAATGATAAATATATCTCACAGGAATGTGTTCTTAACCTGTAAGTGGCAGTAATTTTTTGTAAATAATTAAAATGGCTTTTTTCTGAAGTACTGCAATATCCCGATAATATATTTCATTTCTATATATTACAGTGTATTCCAGTGGTCTCCAACCCTGGTCCTGGAGAGCTACAGGGTCTGCTGATTTTCATAGTGACTCTGCACTTCATGAATCAATTGGAGCAGATGATTACACAGTTAACTCAACTCACCTGGTGTCTTGGGTCTCAGTTGGGTGCTGATTTTAAGGTGAAAACAAAAACCAGCAGACCCTGTAGCCCTCCAGGACCAGGGTTGGAGACCACTGGTGTATTCCATTTCTTTAAAAGTCGCAGTTACAGAATAGATACTCTGTTTAATACTAACAAATATAATCTGTGGAATAACAATAACAAATCTACGGTTAGTGTGAATTCCTCTCGTGACCTGTGAGCAAAGTTAGAAGTTTCGTGCAGGCAGTTTAATTGTCTTCACCATACTTCAGACGGTCCATCTGAGAAGCAGAGTGAGAAATGAGGGTGTGTGTGGGAGTGAAAAATGTGACTCTAACCGTTGAGAAAAGGCATTTATAATCGGCTGAAGTCTGGGGGTGCAGGATATTAGATTCGGCTCTGAAGTCTTCCCGGGGTAAACATCTCCATTCAAATCGCCAGGGTAACCGATGGTAAACAAATGGAGATGAATGTCCTTTGTGCCGCTTGTCTGATGCGCTTTAATGTGCTTTAGTTTCATATCCTTCTGGGACACTGCAGAAAAACAAGAGCATTTAAAATTTTGGCATGATATACGCGTCAATATGAGTATCTCGGATGAAAAGACATCAATGAAAATTTGCAGAAGTGTTATTTTATTTATTTTATTTTTTATTGAATGTCCCTGGTGGTGCAGGTTTCAGAATAGTAGAAATTACTGTTCTTGAGATTAAGAGCAGAGACTCATGTCCCCTACAGAGGGGCAGGAATGAATCTCTGGGTCTTCAGAGGACATAAGTGAACACAAGCCAATCGCTGGGGGAAGAAACACGGGAGGGCCAAGAGTGTGCAGGCTTACATTCCAGCCAATCACAGCACCTGCTGATCCCACTAATTAGTCCCCTGCTCCCTGGTGAAAGGTGTGTCAATTAGTGAAATCAGAAGGTGCAGTGATTGGTTGGAATGAAAACCTGTATACTCTCCATGGCACATGATTGGCCAACACTGTTATAGTTCATTTAGTATTACATATGTATCTATGTGTGTGTGTATGTGTGTTTCTGAGTGTGCGTGTGTGTATGTGCGTGTGCTTGTGTGTGTGTGTGCATGCAAGTGTGTGTGTGCAGGTGAGTGCTTTTCACTGTATTTCCTTCTCTGTTGTTGTACTGGTCTTCACTGAAACTAAATGAGTCCCAGGGAGTGAATGCTCACAATGAGGCTCCAGGCTTCTTTCTGCCCCCCCCCCCCCCCCCCCGCCCTTCTTTACAGCCTCTTTATATAAGCCATTCCCAGCCCCAGAGCCAGCCCTCGGGTCACCCCCCCCCCCCACCCCCCGGGTGCTTGTTCAGCTCCATATGGACCCCGAGGGATTCATGGCTACCCTTTGCCCATGCCCCCCCCACATCCCCCCACCAGCACCACCACACCCCCGCTTTGGTGTGCCACAAACCTGAAATGTGAATCCAAACAGGCTCAACACCCCTCATTGTATCTGAGCTCTTCGTCTCTGTTCATTGTCTCCACCTTGAGTTCTGAGCAAACAGATCAGCCAGCTCTTCATAGTGGACTGGACCCATTCAGGAACTTGGCTCTGAAGGAATTTCTGTGAAAACACCCAAATGTTTGTACTGCCTTTAGCTTTTCAAAGTGCAAATACACATATAAATAATTATTGTACATGTGTGTATTATGTTCGTAATTATTAGAGTAAACTCACATATATATTAGTCATATTATTCACGCAGTTGCCAAACAGAATCATTCTGTGACCCAAAATGTAATGAAAAGATACTTCCACACAGTAATACACACATGGAACCCTAATTTGTGAATTAACCTTCTTCGGGACATTCTGTTAATTAGTGCTTTTTGTTTATTTGTGAACACTAATTGACTGTGTTCAAGTCAAGCGAAAGCTAAACAGGAAATAATTAATGTCAGCCTCCAATTAGGTATGAATGTGATGCAAAATGATATATTGTGATCTACTGAATATTACCCATTTTTTTCAGGTCACGGATCTGCGTGGCCACGCAGAGCGGAGCATTCCTTGTCAGGGAACATAAAACATCTTTTTTTACACACAGGAAACTAATGCAATCTGATCGCCATAATTCATAACAACAATGTAGGCATGACAGATCTTTCAGGTTTCATTAATTGCGAGATTACGGATGAAAAAGGGGGAAGCGGGATGCTAATGAGCTGCCAGAGAGATAACAGTATTCGCTCCCTAAGCACTCCACCGGGCGGCTGCAGCAGTTATCTCTGAACAATCTTCACATCATTTTTTCAGACAAAGATCTATTTCCTATTAACATTTGTGTGACCTTTTCAGCTACGACCACTGGCTGCACTCTTCTGACATGCGGGGGAAAAAATCTCCACGTCCGTCCAGAACATTTTCAGGATTATTTCTTCTGATGCACAAATATTAACTTGCTCCAAGGCTTAAAATATGTGGTTTCTCTGTTAAGATGCAGAAAACAATTTCAATATCGTAAAATCAGTAAAATAAATAGGAAAGAATGCATTTGAAGTCATTCAAAAGGAAAAATGTATTTCACTGAATAATCTTGTAACTTTATTGTTTTACATCCCAAAAGTGCAAAAAAAAATAGGATCATCCAAAATCAACATATGAACTTGTCCTCAACTCTGAAATGTGTTTTTTGTAACCCTGACCCTAACCCTGATTTCACAGGAAATGAAATGTTATTATGGGGGTGAAGTGGACTCAGAGGACGGGTAGGTGGGGGCTGATTTACCCATTCCGATGACTGGAATTTCCCCACCCAACCAAATATCACTGATAAAATCAAAAGATTACAGTATATAATCCATTGCAACATTTCCTTGTCCTTATAAACTACTTTCCTTGCAGTATCTTTCCGGGTGGAGTTTCTTTGGACTGACACAGGATAAGCCATTCACCTGTGCACAGTAACAAAAACATGAATCCTGAATGAACAGCACAGTTATGAAAGACCAGTTTAACCCACAACTAAGACTGATATGAAACGTTAATACTGTGAGCGCATATGTTTTACGTCACATTTATTTGACTCTTGTTTCCGTGGTGGAGACGGGGTGCTGTCCTGAGTTCCCCTGATCTGTCCCAGTTACCGCCATTTCCCATTATCCTTCATCTCTGTGAACAGGCGGGAAAGAAATATATTAGCAAAGCAAATCAATACTGCATTACTCTGGAGGCCCATGCTAGAGGAGAGTGATGCCAGGATTCGGCCTCAGCGCGGCCTTGCCTGGCTCCGGCCCCTTCAGCCCTGTAAATCCACCACAAACAGAGAGCCATCCGTTACCCAGGTGAGGAGGAGCTCTAATTCACAGGAGAGAGGAGGAGCGGGTCTGAGCAGGGGAGAGGAGCAGGAGAGAGAGGAGGAGAGAGGAGGAGATCTGAGCAGGAGAGAGAGGAGGAGATCTGAGATGGAGAGAGAGGAGCAGATCCAAGCAGTCATTAATAGAGGACCAAATGTGTTGTTAAATTAACATTGCAATACCTGCATACAGGTGAGCACCATCAATCTCAGGGAAAAGATTTCAAGGACGGTCCAGGTGACTAATGGGAATCCAGCAGTGAAATTGAGAACTATGGGCATAGTTTGTGTGCCTCGCTTTCTAATATCCTGACCCTCTCTTGAACGCTGTAAAGAATTGCACAGCAGTAGTAAAGTTTTAATTCTAAAATGAGTAATTCCTCAAAGTGCGGAGCGGCAGTCTGGCAACCGCTCTTTATGGACCTGGCTGTGCTCCCCGGGGCCCCCGAAGACGCCGCACGCCATTAAACTCTGCGCTGGCGCCCATTAGCGCTCCGCAGACACCCATACTCATTTATACCCGCCGCGCTCGCGCCGCCCAGACTCTCCCGCCATAAAGAGCGCATCTGGGGTAAATCTCAGGAAGCGCTGTCTGCCATGAGGACACAATGTTAAAACAAGGGCAAAAATCAGACTTCACTTCATTACAGTGCAATCGAAAAAAACACAAAGGCCAGCCCCTTCACCTTACAGACGAGCATTATGGGAAATGCTCCGGAGGGCATACCTGGTTCTGCAGGTGAAATTCGGTAAGGCAGCGATAAGGTAATAATAAGGGTGAGGAACTCCTTAACACCATTACCATGTGTTAAGGCCAGTCTACATTACGACTCAACCACTAACATTACATGGGGGGAAACACCACATTTGGACTGAACCACTAGTGTTCATATGAGGGGGGAACACCACAATAGGACTCCAACATTGATTTAATAAGCCATACACTCAGGCAAATATCTTATAAATACTTTAAACCCACAACACAAAAACAGTAGAGCAGGAAGTGCAGAGAGGAAGGGGAGAAATGTGACAGGAACTGGAGAGTGCAAGAGAATCCCTCTGAGCTTGGGAGCCTTGATTAAGCTGCTGCTTATCCCCTCCAATCAGCCGTGGAGAACACCTCAGCTGCTGGTGACTGATCATGAACGGATCTCTGACGGGACCGGGCAGCATGCAGCGCTAGCAGCTGATTAATGGTTTAGCCCACAGGGGGCGCTATGGTCAGGAATTTGGGGAAGCTGATTACAGTAGAACCTTTACTATCCAGCATTTTACTTTCCGGAATGTTCTACTCCCCAGATTTTGGGCCGAGGGTTTTGTTTTGCCTGTCTGGTTGTTTATGGCATGCTGTTAAAGGGGGTGCAGGTCCCCAATGCTTCAGGTTTTTCTGCGTAACAATCTTATTTTTTACAGAGGATAGCTTCTGATTTGGCCATCTCCCAGAGGATTGGGGTCCTCCTCCAAATCATCCAACTCCAGGCAGGTATGAGTATGAGGTTTGCTCTTTCACTGAATCTCCATGCTCATAATGTCATTACAAATCACTGCATCATCACTGCATTCCCAGTGTCATCACTGCATCTCCAGAGTATTGGTACTGCACTCCTAGATTCCTGGATGGTGGGGATGTCTCTCTTCTCTGGGCGTTCTGTTGCGCTGACCCTTTAAGAGGCAGTGAGCTCACAGAACCCAACTCCAGAGCAGCACTGGCCTTTTTGAGTGAACAGCCCTCAACACACTCTGAATAATAATTCAGAATTATTATTTTTATCATTATCATTATTAGTCATCCAGCACATCTGCCCGATTCCTTTTTTTTCCGCCTTTTTTCATTTTCCCCTCTTCTCTCCTCGATGCCAGTCTGCGACTCACGTTTGTTGTCTGTGACATCAGGGAATTGGAATGTCAGCATTAGCAATCTGGTTTGTTTGTTTTTGAATTTTAACGAGTTGGCATATTAATTGAGTGACAAGGCATTAGCAGCAGCGCACATGATGTCTGAGGCCAATTACACAGCGGGGACAGAGGGCGCTGGTTTACCCCAGTGATGCGCTTTCAGGAGGGAACGCACGTCTCTGGGACAGAGAGAGCTGGGATCGCACTGACCCTCTGAATACTTCAGACTGCTGTCATACCCAGACACGTACCCGTCTGGACACCTTGACCCTGCGTATTTATGAACACTTAACTTTTAACTTGGACCTGAGAAAAATGCATCATGGTGGGCTATATATCCAAATGTGGGGATTTAAAAGTTTAAGACGGTCTTATGTGAGAGTCCTGATAGCCACATTCAGCCGACAGATTGCCCCTCCACAGGGCCGTTAAAACCTCCTGCACTTCCTATTAGGAGTATAATCAATATTATTGTTACCTGCCCTGTAATCTCCGGCCTGCGAGCGCGTTCTGGAGCCATTAGGCAGGGTTCATCGCTCATCAGAGTAATCGCTGTACTGCAGAAAAGCGCGTTATAAAGCCTCACAATCAGCCATTTCCCCTCCCGTCCCGGCTCGGTCTCCAGAGGAACTTCTCACTGTAAAAGGACAATTAATTTTAGGCCTCAGCTGTGGGGCATGAGGAGATGATAGCCAGCTCTTTGGATTATTTCAGCTGAAATTAAAGTGCTTGATTATTCCCATTGGAAATCTCTAATTCAGAGCTCATTGCTTTAACCTTTTGTGACATTGGTGAAGAATGGCCTCGTCAGCCAGCGGAGCTCCATGCCTATAACAGCGGGTCGTAATGACCCGGCGGTTTATCTGTTTCAGCCCATCTCCCTGGATTATTAATGAGTCTGGAGTTTCTGCTAATCGTATTAAGGCTCCTCCAGGGTGGGGGTGTCTGGGTGGGACAGGGGGGTGGGGGTGTCTGGGTGGGACAGGGGGGTGGGGGGAGTGGGGTGGGAAGGAATTCACCAGAACTGCACCTCATTTTGGCAGAATTGTGGTGGAGCACATGATGGTGATGACGGTGATGAAGAACAATCAAAATGAACCATCCCAGCAGCGTAGTGTAATGGCTAACAAACTAGCCGTGTAACTAAAAGGTTGCAGGTTTGATTCCCAAGTAAGGAAAGGACTGATGGTGCTGTAATGTGAACGAGACAAATTTGCTATGGGAAGTAAGAAGAAAGGCCAGTCATGAATGGTGATTTTTTTCATGGCAAACACAACGATTCTGATGTTCTTCGATCTGCCATATCACTGTAAATCCCAAAAGTGATTGAGAGTCAATTGACCAATAACTAATTATATGTACATTTGCAAACAAAGTTAAACTTCATAAGTTTTCATAAGCCCAGAAAGCTGCTCAAAAGATTTAAGACTTTGTCCAAGGCTTAAGACTTCATGTCAGGCTTAAGACTTCTCAGATTTAAGACTTTGTCTAAGTCTTCAGATAAGACTTAATCTCAGCCTGATTAGACACAACCTCCCCAGGAGCCTAAAAGCCTGAGCTTCATCTCTTCATCCCGATTTTCAGACTCACCTGCTCTATTGTACGTTGACAGATTTGATCTATTTTAGTTCCTCTCTTACAGCAGATGTGATTATGAAGAGCTCTACAAACCTTTTATCCATCTTTCTCCACATTGGGTCCAGTGCACCTGAATTTTCTAGACTTTTTAGAATTTTTCCCATTCACAAAGTGCCTAAACACTGCACCTGTGGAACACATCAGTGTAAATGGAGCCTGTTGATGCACCCATTTTAGCATGTAATTATTAAAACCCATTTCACTAGTAGACCAATGCTGTCCTTGCCTGCATAAAGCAGTGAACAGTGGGTGAGATCTGCTGCCAATCACACACTGAAGACATTGGCAGTCTTTAACAGACTCTTACATCTCATGCCAGTACCCGCATAGTACTGTAACTCAGAGTGCTTTAAACCACAGGCCGCACAGCAGCTAGGATTCCCATTAACCTCTCTGTAGTTCTGAAGCTCTCCTGTAGCCTTCAGAAAGAGGCATTCAATTTGGAGATTCCCACCCACCTGAGGGTCTCCCACAATCCCAGAATGCATCAGCCAGGAATTCTGCCCCGTCACCACTCTAATTAGCTTTCTCAATTGACGATTATAATTGTCATGTATTTCCAAATGGACTCATTTGTCAGGCCCAGGCATTTCTAACCGAGGAGGCATTCAGAACAAAAGAAGAACATCTTGTTTTGTGTTTTTCTGTGACACTTCTGTCCCTGATCTAATTTGCGCGCTCAACAGTGCAGAAGTGATGGAAAGAGAAGAGACAGCCGCCGCACAACGCAAGCTCTCTTTCTCTCTTATTGTTTTGTTTTTTCTCTCTCTCTCCAGTAAGCAGTTTGTCCTGAAACTATTGTGGGTCCGTAGGTTGATAAGCGCTCTTGTTCTTTAATAGGCAACAGCATTTGCCACAGGCCCTATTTCTGCTCCACAAGCCCTGACAAAGGAGGAGCAGCCTCGCACAAATCTCTGACTTTTATGAAACAAAGAAATAACTGGAGGAGCGTGTTTAGATTGGACTTCAGCCCGGAGAAGATGGGGGGACGCGAGCGAGAGGTAAAACGAATGTTCCTCCTGGGCAGCTGATGTGGATCTCAGTGCAGAGAGTGTTACAGAACCTCTGCAGGCCTGCAGGTGGGATCGGGACGCACTGACAGCCCTCCAGACAAAGGTGACGGGACCGGGAGAGCAGAGGGGAGAAGGAAAGAATACCAAGATACATATTCCAATTTGGCTATCACACATTTAATGAGAAACCTCCCTGTCCGATCGGGATGGATTTCGATTTTAAATGAGAGTAAAATATTCAGCAAGGTCGCCGTGACTTCCGAGGCCGTCGGGAGAATTCCATTCCCCTTTTATTTAAGGAAGCGCTCGCCTGCCCAAAGGAAGTGAACTACATGTTCCAGTAATGATGATGAGATTGTGTGTGTGTGTGTGTGTGTGTGTGTGTGTGTGTGCGTGTGTGCGTGTGTGTGAAGAGACAAAAACAGTTTCTGGGCTGTGGAAATGATAAACACTTATGGTTGTTTTGTTTTCCTGTAGTAAAAAAAATCCCAGAGGATTTCCCACATAATAAAATCAGAAAGTGCAAAGTATTCTCTCTCATGATATGAAACAGTGGAGTCAGCTGCTTTTGAGAAGACTGTCAGCATTATTACCCATAATGCTGTTTGCAGGATGCAACAAGGTTATTATTATTATTATTATTATTATTATTATTATTCTCCTGCAAGAATGGGAACAAATGCACAGTCAGGTTTGCATTAGGCATGTGGGCAATGGCTTGGTGATTTTCAGCTGCAGAGAGAACATGGAGTGAACAGGGTAGATGTGCTGAGTTTGGAGTTTATCGCACAAGCCAGAAGGAGCAAACCCATATATGGACTAGACTTCTGGGAAATATGTTAATAAGCAGGCAAACAGTCAGACAAATAAGCACATGGAACAATCGCAGGAAATACTGAAGGAAGAAATTTCCTGCAGGGTTTCTGAACCACAAAATACCCAGATAATTTAAGTCAATATTGGTATTTACTACGAAGAGCTAATTTCAAAAACCATTAATTAGTAAACAGAGCCAAGCGGCATCTATTCCATGTGGAGCTTGTTTTACCTCAAGGTTTCAGAAAACTGAAAACAAAGAAGACACTTTTTAAATTAAGGTTTAAAATAATTATTCGTAATTTTCCATGCGATGAGTTTCAGTTTAGAAGGAAAAACAGCATACGCAGTGTCTGGGGTTTCCGGCACAGACAGAGAGTGCTGTCAGGATGGCAGGTTATTACAGTGAACGTCTTTCCTCAGCCTCACAAAGGGAAACACATCTGTGTTCAGTAACAGGCCGTGTGATTATCCATCTGAGGAGCTCAATCAGCAGTCTGAACGAGCGCCTTTGCAGAAGCCTTTAGAAGCTCTAATTGCCGGGCTTTCCTCCCGCTGTAGCTCTAGTTTCGTTGAGTGTTGCATTAATAATGTAGCGCAACACCCGCATGGGTCCGCTGTGTGTCTGCAGCTCAGACTACCTGCCCGAGCACCCCAAAACCAGGAGAGCGCACACTGCAGGGCGGGGCATTAATGAGGGAGCGGGGGTAACTGCACATCGAGCAGACTGCAGAGTGGGGCATTAATGAGGGAGCGGGGGTAACTTCACATCGAGCAGACTGCAGAGTGGGGCATTAATGAGGGAGCGGGGGTAACTTCACATCGAGCAGACTGCAGAGTGGGGCATTAATGAGGGAGCGGGGGTAACTTCACATCGAGCAGACTGCAGAGTGGGGCATTAATGAGGGAGCGGGGGTAACTTCACATCGAGCAGACTGCAGAGTGGGGCATTAATGAGGGAGCGGGGGTAACTTCACATCGAGCAGACTGCAGAGTGGGGCATTAATGAGGGAGCAGGGGTAACTTCACATCGAGCAGACTGCAGAGTGGGGCAGTGTTACTGCGGATCACGAGTGTCTGCATGTGTGTGTGTGTGTGTGTGTGCGGTTGAGTGTGTGTGTGTGAGTGAATGAGCATGAGTGTGCATGTGTGTGTGTGTGTGTGTGTGTGTGTGTGTGTGTACAGGTGTCATTTCAACCCATATCCTATTACATCACTGGGATTGTCTCATTGGTGCATCCTTAATTCAGTGTGGAACACACACTATGAACCTCCCCTCCCTGCTGACACTGTGACACACATAACTGCAGGTTATGAAGGTTTTCAGGATGTTGTGATCTGTGTTTAGCCAACACTCTGACTTGCACAGCTTACTGTCTGTTTCTAAAGCAGGATATTTTCTGAGGCAGGATATTTTCTGAAGCAGGATATTTTCTGAAGCAGGATATTTCCTAAAGCAGGATATTTTCTGAAGCAGGGTATTTTCTAAAGCAGGATATTTTCTGAAGCAGGATATTTTCTGAAGCAGGATATTTTCTGAGGCAGGTTGTTCAGGTTAATTATACTGTGAAGTGGCAGTGCTCCATCTGGATGCTGAACCATCAACCTGAGTTATACACACAGACCCATTAGCCATTGCTGCACCACCATTGCTGTCTTTGCCCAAAAGCCCCTTTTCCCGCCCCTTGTAAAACTCATCTGTGCTTCTGCACTTTTTCCAGATGGTTCCTGCTGTCACCTGGAGGTCCAGGTGCGGCCTACAGCGGTGCTGTACGGACGTTCTGTTCTCCATCACACCCCTCATGAATACCCATGAAGAGCCCGCGTATCTGACCAATTAGAGCTTGAACAATAGCAGAGACAGTGTTATTAATGTGGAGCTGACCATCTGGGCTGTATTAGTGGGAATGTCTGGTGGCTTGCAGGTACCTGCTGTAGACCGGCTGGCCCATTACACAGTGGCACAGGCCCATCCATCTGCCGATTGGAACTTTCTACTGTTTTCTTTTTTCCTGGCTGGAGTGAGCATGCTCAGATCCCCATCCACAATGCGAGCCTTTCGATCGCCGCCATTAAAGGAAACTATCAGAGCTAATGTAAGTGGAAGTGCTATCCCAGACAGCCATCTTTATTCAGGGCTCGAATCCACGTGTGTTTGCCTGGAGCCAGGGAGGGGAGCCGGTCCCTGCACACCAGGGCTGACCCAGCGAGGGGAGCCAGGGCTGACCCAGCGAGGGGAGCCGGGCCCTGCACCCCGAGGCTGACCCAGCGAGGGGAGCCAGGGCTGACCCAGCGAGGGGAGCCGGTCCCTGCACACCGGGGCTGACCCAGCGAGGGGAGCCAGGGCTGACCCAGCGAGGGGAGCCGGTCCCTGCACACCGGGGCTGACCCAGCGAGGGGAGCCGGTCCCTGCACCCCGAGGCTGACCCAGCGAGGGGAGCCAGGGCTGACCCAGCGAGGGGAGCCGGTCCCTGCACACCAGGGCTGACCCAGCGAGGGGTGCCAGGGCTGACCCAGCGAGGGGAGCCGGTCCCTGCACCCCGAGGCTGACCCAGCGAGGGGAGCCAGGGCTGACCCAGCGAGGGGAGCCGGTCCCTGCACACCGGGGCTGACCCAGCGAGGGGAGCCAGGGCTGACCCAGCGAGGGGAGCCGGTCCCTGCACACCGGGGCTGACCCAGCGAGGGGAGCCAGGGCTGACCCAGCGAGGGGAGCCGGTCCCTGCACACCAGGGCTGACCCAGCGAGGGGGGCCGGGGCTGACCCAGCGAGGGGAGCCGGGGCTGACCCAGCGAGGCTGACCCAGCGAGGCTGACCCTGTAAGCCCTCTCAGCCGCGGCAGAGAGCCTCGCGGACAGCGCCAGTCTCACCGCTCATTGGCCACCGCGGCGTTCCGCACCTCATCACATTATTCTTCAATCAGTGCGGGCGTTTTACGAGCCCCCGGGTGGCCGGTGTTAGTGGGGGAAACCGTGGGCAGCGCCAGGACGTCCGGAGTGAAATACAGCAAAACACGGGCTCCACAGGAGCCCTTCAGAGCACCGGTCAGCGCCG
Organism: Anguilla pacifica; assembly: GCA_039654925.1. Taxonomy (NCBI): domain Eukaryota; kingdom Metazoa; phylum Chordata; class Actinopteri; order Anguilliformes; family Anguillidae; genus Anguilla; species Anguilla pacifica. Next base: position 4,523,523 of record CM077286.1, read on the forward strand.
GACCAGCTCGGGCGGTGTGGGAGGGAAAGAGCCGTCTCAGGATATCAGGCAGGCGGCCGGGGCTGCTCTACTCCCAGGGCCCTGGAGGGACGCCGGCAGCAGATTCACACGGAGAAACCGATTCCACTCCACTACCGACCCCCCCCCCCTCCCCACACCGCCCCACCCCCCCACCCCACCGGCAACACATTCACATGGAGAAACCGATTCCACTCCACTACCCCCCCACCCCCCCACCCCCCGCCAGCAACACAATCGTATCGAGGAACCGATTCCCAACGACTCTGCTCCTGCCCCCCACCCCTCCACCCCACCCAAGGCCACGTAATCAGTACGCCAGCGGCAGGATCGGATCTCCCTTCTGTGTCGTCGTCATCTGATTGTCTCCTGATTGCCCTCTCACCCCACTCTGAGAAAGAGCGGCCATGGAACAGGAACGGAGGAGTGAAAACGAGGGATGAGTTGAGTGAAAGTGAGAAAGGAGAAGGTGAAGGTGCTGAAGAAAGAAAGAGAGGGAGGAACATTGTTGGCTCGCAGTGCTTGGTGCCTGTGAGGATGAATAGAAATGCTCGTTCAGCTGAAGTGCGGAAGCGGATGAAAGGAAGAATGAAGGCGTTTGGTACTCGAGCCGTGAGGAAGATCACACCGCCACGGACGGCTTTTCATTTATACACGGAAAATCCAGGTCTTTTCTTCAGAACATTCGTCTTCATTTTGCACAAAGACAGCCTGTTTTCATCCTGGTAAACAGGTTCAAAGGTTGGATTGAGCACATTAAGCAGCTCCTAATAGAAGCAGAACTCCAGTTCATTAAGGGTTCTGGCAGCTTTGCCAAAACAGCAATGTCCCTTAATTCATCATTTACTCACCTCCAAGTTTCAGCCCAAAGTTTACTGGTCAAAATCATCACCCAGATTTACTTACCTACACATTTAATGTCACTTCCCTGTTTATGTCTTTGAGTTCCCAGCAGCCTCTCCTTTTGACCCCGCCTCTTCCCTGCCCGCATCCCCCAATGGGGGAACTTCCCCAGTCAGTCAGGAAGGTGGAGTCACTGACTCTTTACAACAAAAATGGAAAAACTCACATTTTCAGCAACGTTTCAGTTTAATAAAAAATGAAACATCGACCCTAACCCGCCCCGCCCTTTTATTTCCGCGGTCTAGAAGCACGCCATGGCGATGGTGCGGCTGACTGTCACCCCTCGCTCCGCTGCTGTTTTCCCACCATCTTATCTTCTCTTCCCTGCGAACAGGATCAAAACCCCAAACAGCAGGTTTCCAAATTACAGGACACAGTCATTTTTTTGGATGGCTTTCTGCCCCAAACCTCTTTGTCTTTATTATTTTTTATTTTTTGCTCTTGTTTGTTATGGTCGTTGTGCTTTTTATCTACTCCATAAAGAGCAAAATCACACAGATCTGAGTGTGGTTGGGGGGGTGATAAAAGCAGTATGATGTCCTGGATTATTACTGAATATTCATGTTCAAATATAACCCCACTGTCTACACATGCATCTGTCCCTTTATTGTGCTGTCATTGTTACCATAGAGACAGCAGATATTGAATTTGTTTTTGTTGTAAAGAGCCTTGCAGGCGTTACTCTTCAGTTCATCTCATTGTAGGGATTTTGGTAAATGGAGAAATTCGGCATGACCACAGCCTGGATGGGTTTCACATAGCCCCCCCCCCCCCGCCCCCGGTGGGATGTGGAGAACGGCACTCGCAAATGGGCGAGATGTCCGAGTCTCATGAGGGAGCTCTAAAAGGCTTCACGGCTGACAATGTTAAATGACTTCAACAAATCAATAAAACCCAAAGGGAGAATTCCTGTGTTCTTGGCTCTTGGATCCTTCAAGCCACAAATAAAAATATCTGTGATTTTTCATCATGGCTGCAAGTCACATTCCATCTTGAAAGACAGGGATGATTCCATGAGTCCTACTGTGGACTGGAGAGAAATGCACCTCTGGTGCACCTCTAGTGCATTTCTAGCACATCTCTAATGCACATCTCTCCAGTACATCACTAGTGCTGGCCAGACTGTGGCCCATCCACACAGTGGAGCAGAGCCTTAACAGATACCAGACCATGGGGCCCATCCACACAGTGGAACAGAGCCTTAACAGATACCAGTCCATGAGGCCCATCCACACAGTGGAACAGAGCCTTAACAGATACCAGACCATGGGGCCCATCCACACAGTGGAACAGAGCCTTAACAGATACCAGACCATGGGGCCCATCCACACAGTGGAACAGAGCCTTAACAGATACCAGACCATGGGGCCCATCCACACACTGGAACAGAGCCTTAACAGATACCAGACCAAGGGGCCCATCCACACACTGGAACAGAGCCTTAACAGTTTGAGCCACCCAGCAGTATCATAACTGGTGCTTTTAATTTAAAAAAATGTTCCAATCATTGTTCATTTGCATTAATGCAAACTAATTGGCTATATTTCACATCAGCAAAAAATAAAAATTAATAATAATGATAATAACCCTTGAATACTAATTAGAATTCTGCTTGTCCATCATTATCACGGCTTAGTTATTAGCATTAGCATTTTTAATTGCCAAATTACCCTGATATCTGTGGCAGTCGTTACAGTAATCAGTAAACGCATTAGGTCATTATCCCACCCCCTTGTAGGTATTAGATAATCCTGAACTGTCTGTTCCCTCCAGTACCTCCTGTCCATCAGCCCTGCCGGATCCTGCACAGAACACCCACACATCACAAACATCTTACATTCCACATTCCAGATGCTTAGTATTAAACCAACACTCAAGATCTTTCTGTGAGCATTCATCTGCCATGTGTGTGTAAGAATATCGCATAATTCAATAAACAGCCACGAACCTTTGTGAGGAACATGAGGAGAAAACCCTCGCACAGAAAGATTTAATCATGTCTGTGTTTTGTATCATCTAAATGCTTTTCAAAAAGCGTTATGAGTTAAAAGTTAAATTTAACATAAAGGAAAGGGATGAATCTCTGTTGACATGATAGGCAAATAAAATGAATGATTTTAATTATTTTAATGAATGTGTATTTTATACATCCTACATTTACATTCTCACTAATATTGACTGATTGAGCTGAATGTCAGGCTGATTAATTTAATATTTTTAAATTCCACGAGGCTGTGAAAGAGATAAGCTGAATGAGACTGGCTAATCGATTCAATTTCTTACTCAAATTTATAGTTCATACTTTAAAAAGTCTTCTCATTGCCATTTGTCAGGACAAAGGACTGACAGTTAAATGCATCTTTTCTTGGGAGACTTAAGTATCTGAACCTCTGAAGAAACATCTTTTGTAAAAATCAATTATTTGGAGAGATTTACTAAGCTCTTCCCAGATACGCTAGACCATGTCCGTATCAATCTGGCATTGATTGGAGGTGTCTGACATCCGTCAGTCGGAGACATGTCTCTGCCCTGTAGAGTCGAGTGATTGACAGATCTTGGCACTTGGTCCAGGTAGTGGCTACCTGCTATCCCCCCCCCCCTTCCCCCCCTCCCCTGAGTGTCAGCTACTCTCAAAATTAGACAACACTATGCCGAAAGCAAGCAGCATAATGCAGAATTACATTACATTATATAGGAATAATCAAAGGGTACATTGTTCGAAATCATCCCCCCCCCCCACCCCACCCCACCCCACCCAAAGTCTCCCGTCGTCATGGAACCCAGCAGCACCCCCATAACCTGGAGATGAGAAGGGAGAATGTCAGCAGCACCCTTTCTCCAGTCTGTGTGTTTCCTTCTATTGATATCCCTTCTTTATGGGCTGGCTTGCTCCGGCCCGGCTGTCCCCCCCCCAGGCCCGGCCCCAGGGACCCCAGATGTGCAGCCTGCGGCTGGGCAGGAGAGGGGTGGAGAGGGGCTCCAGCCTGCCAGACCCCCCAGGGAGAGAGCGAGAGACGAGGGGTGACACATTTAGAGCGGCTCTCATTAGTTTCACTCGTTTAATTTCATCACTCTCTCTTTCTCGCCTCCTGTCACCCCGTTTGCCTCTCCATCAGTCTCTCTCTCCCTCGCTCCTTTTTTCTTACCCTCTATCTTTGTCTGTCTCTCTCTTCTACTCTTCCCATTAAATAACATGTCATTCAGTCTACCAGCAAACAAAATGGCAGATAGACAGAGACAGATATATACATAGGTAGACAGACAAAGAGACAGATGCAGATAGACAGACGTGCAGTTTGAATCCAGCTCCCAGAATGCTCTGCAAAGCTGAGCAGCATGGGACCTTGTGGGGGGAAGGAGGTGGAGCTGGGAGGGGGAAGGGCGTGGCACCATTAGTTTGGGTGGAGTTCAGCCTGGCCTGACAGCCAGGCCTGACAGAGAGGTGAGATTGAGGCTCTTCTACTGGAACACATTTACACCAATTTTTATAATGGTACTGCCCCACGGATGTGCAGATTCCCCCCTCAGACTGGTACTGCCCCACGGATGCGCAGATCCCCCCCTCAGACTGGTACTGCCCCACGGATGCGCAGATTTCCCCCTCAGACTGGTACTGCCCCACGGATGCGCAGATCTCCCCCTCAGACTGGTACTGCCCCACGGATGTGCAGATCCCCCCCTCATACTGGTACTGCCCCACGGATGTGCAGATCCCCCCCTCAGACTGGTACTGCCCCACGGATGTGCAGATTCCCCCCTCAGACTGGTACTGCCCCACGGATGCGCAGATCCCCCCCTCAGACTGGTACTGCCCCACGGATGCGCAGATTCCCCCCTCAGACTGGTACTGCCCCACGGATGCGCAGATTCCCCCCTCAGACTGGTACTGCCCCACGGATGCGCAGATTCCCCTCTCAGACTGGTACTGCCCCACGGATGTGCAGATTCCCCTCTCAGACTGGTACTGCCCCACGGATGTGCAGATTCCCCCCTCAGACTGGTACTGCCCCACGGATGTGCAGATCCCCCCCTCAGACTGGTACTGCCCCACGGATGTGCAGATTCCCCTCTCAGACTGGTACTGCCCCACGGATGTGCAGATCCCCCCCTCAGACTGGTACTGCCCCACGGATGTGCAGATTCCCCCCTCAGACTGGTACTGCCCCACGGATGTGCAGATCCCCCCCTCAGACTGGTACTGCCCCACGGATGTGCAGATTCCCCTCTCAGACTGGTACTGCCCCACGGATGTGCAGATCCCCCCCTCAGACTGGTACTGCCCCACGGATGTGCAGATTCCCCCCTCAGACTGGTACTGCCCCACGGATGTGCAGATTCCCCCCTCAGACTGGTACTGCCCCACGGATGTGCAGATTCCCCCCTCAGACTGGTACTGCCCCACGGATGTGCAGATTCCCCTCTCAGACTGTTCTCACTGCCCTAAGGACTCCTGCAAACTCCCATGGGCAACAATACAAGCACAAATAAACAGTGTGCTTATACCTGAATAATAGTGTTTGAAAGAAAGAGAAAATTAGAGAGGAAATATGTGTCTGTGTGTGTGTGTGTGTGTGTGCATTCAAGCATGTCTATTTCATGTACACACACACAATATGTATGCAAATGTAGCCCCTCATTCCTTGAGCCAAAGTCTTGTGTATTCATTGAGGGATAGTTGTAAACAACAGCCATAAATATGAAAAATGTCTCCTTTAAATATTAATCAGCATCGTATCAGTGGCTGGGAGCAGACGTGTGATTGCAGTGCCTGAATTAAGCACATCAGCCGCATATCAATCACTCAGCTGTCAGCTTAATCATGTTCTTAATCAATGACACAGCCCTGATTCATACTCCATAGTGCACAGAAAACTGCGCCTTTCTGGGTTTGATTTATACCTCTGCTTAGTTCCGGATATAATTTCTGTTCTGGAAAGCACTTACTACACCCAGATTAGGCAAAGTCTCAAACTATTTAAACCATTTTTTGGAACATAATCAGTCAAGAACGAAAGCTGAATTTAGGCGAGAAGCAGGGTTAAACTGCACCCCTCCCATTAATGTTAAGACTAAACAAAGTTGAGCTTCAATAATGTCAAATTAGCTAAATTCATTAGATTCAACACCACGTTTGTGTTCATGCAAATGTGATGTCACGGTACTTATTTCCTGGTTGTGGAGCACATTGTTAATGCATGGTAATCACAGAAATAAGTATGTTTTCTTCGTAAATGACGATGGCCAGAGGGGACTTCGGAGACAGAATTAAATGTGTGCCCTCTCTGGGCTCCTGTGGGATTATCCATGCACAGGAAATGTGGCGACTGCGTTCTGTTTCTCCCCAGATGTCCCACAATGCACCAGGGCCTCTTGATGATCTACACAGCTGGGGTCCATGGTACACTAGGGACACAGCTAAACAGGGAATAATATTAGCATTTCTGTGTGTGCGTGTGGGTTTTGGTGTGTGCGTGTGTATCGGTGTGTATGGCTGTGTGTGTGTGTGTGTGTGTCTAGGTATTTAAAACCTTGTGATCATCTGTTAGTGTGAAAGAACATAAAACCACAATTCAGGATGAACATCTTGGATTTATCAGTCAATTTGATACCATCAAACCAGCTCTTGAAACTGAACAAATCAGATGACTCACTGATTTGTAAGGCCTTTACTCCAGTGTAAAACCTAATTGCAGTTTTACAAAATTATCTGAATATGCTCAAATAAAAAACTGAGTTAAAAAAGAACAGAAAAGGAGTTTAACTTAAATGTTGAAGACCAGTGAAAACTCTAATAGATAATTCCTTACTGAAATGATTCAAGTCAATTGATTCCATCAGTTCATTTGAGTAAAGTCAACTCTTCTTTTTAACTGAGGTGCCAGACTTTCCCAAGAACCCCCGGGCTGATTCCCATCTCCTTTCTCACCCCTCTGTCAGAATCCAAACCGTTATTCTCCCTCTTCCTTCATCCAGGGGTCTCTGTGCTACAGCGAGCACTCCAGGTCATTTATTCCAGATGATAAACTTCAGTTTATAAATCATTTACAAATCATGAACAGTGTTGAATATATGATAAAGGAAGCCCTGGAGGGCTGTGGCTTAATGCCGTGCACTTAGTGCCTCCAGTCTGAACCGAGGCTGTACGTGTTTAATCTTTCCCCATTAAGGCCAGTGAGTCCAGGTGTGAATATGTAAATACCTGCCCTGGCCAGCATTATTACAGGGCCTGTTTCATGTGTCGGTGTTCTGTGATTCAGGTGTGATTCAGGTGCGGTTCAGGTGTGACTCAGGTGCGGTTCAGGTGTGATTCAGGTGCGGTTCAGGTGTGATTCAGGTGTGGTTCAGGTGTGATTCAGGTGTGATTCAGGTGTGGTTCAGGTGTGATTCAGGTGTGGTTCAGGTGTGATTCAGGTGCGGTTCAGGTGCGGTTCAGGTGTGATTCAGGTGTGATTCGGGTGCGGTTCAGGTGTGGTTCAGGTGTGATTCAGGTGTGATTCAGGTGTGGTTCAGGTGTGATTCAGGTGTGATTCGGGTGCGGTTCAGGTGTGGTTCAGGTGTGATTCAGGTGCGGTTCAGGTGTGATTCAGGTGTGATTCGGGTGCGGTTCAGGCGTGGTTCAGGTGTGATTCAGGTGTGATTCAGGTGTGATTCAGGTGCGGTTCAGGTGTGGTTCAGGTGTGATTCAGGTGCGGTTCAGGTGTGATTCAGGTGTGGTTCAGGTGTGATTCAGGTGTGATTGAGGTGTGTAAAGGTGGGGCTCAATAATCACTTTTCTTTAATTAGTTTTACAGAACGAGTCAAAGTGCTCCGGCTTGCTCAGGTCACTGGGCTGGACCCGCACTCAGAGGTTTGGCTTAAAAAACCCCCCAATCATTCTCCAGCGATGCATCACTGGCCCACAGAGGCAGTCTGGGCTGTGGAGGGGAGACGGTTTCATTGGAATCTTCCCCACGCACACGGGCGCTCACACACGGGCGCTCTCACACGGGCGCTCACACACGGGCGCTCTCACACGGGCGCTCACACACGGGCGCTCTCACACGGGCGCTCTCACACGGGCGCTCACACACGGGCGCTCTCACACGGGCGCTCTCACACGGGCGCTCACACACGGGCGCTCACACACGGGCGCTCTCACACGGGCGCTCTCACACGGGCGCTCACACACGGGCGCTCTCACACGGGCGCTCTCACACGGGCGCTCACACACGGGCGCTCTCACACGGGCGCTCTCACATGGGCGCTCACACACGGGCGCTCTCACACGGGCGCTCTCACACGGGCGCTCACACACGGGCGCTCTCACACGGGCACATGCCCGTTTAACGGGTCAAATAGAGCTTCTTTCGGAGCACCGGTGGAGCCGCGGGGCCTCCCATTTCCCGCTAAGTCCGCGCAACACCTTTCCCCCGGTAATCCTCAGCCAATCAGCACTCAGAGAGCACCTACGAGGACTGTGACATCATAGCCATGCCATCCTCAGCGAATTAGTACTCAGAGAGGACCTACGAGGACTGTGACACAGAGTCTCAGAGCTCAAACATTAAAAGAGCAAACAAACGTTGGGGAAATCGCCTGCCTATGAAAACCATATTATATAATGAAAAATATTTCATTTTTGCATCTTTAACATGTCAACGTGCAGAATAAATCATCTTAATGCAGGCCATCAGCGTTCATATTAGCCAAACAGATTCTTTCACGAAAGCACAAATCTGCAGAGGAGGAAAAGGCGCCATTAGCATGCAGAATGGCGCACAAGACCGGGACAGGTTGCTTTTAGGCAGACAAATAAAAATCCAATATTAAGATGCATAAATTTGCATTATTTGCTTGTCTATTGGAAAATAAATTGCAGTCATTTTTATAAAGATGTTTAGCGAGATACAATGTCATAATTCCAGCAGGTGCTTTAATCTTTGTGTTTGCTTTTTTTAACAAATTTACTTTTTTGTCCGTGACAAATGATAAGCATGATGTAATGTGTAAATCTCTTTTATTCCGCATTCAAACGGCCCTTTGTGGCCTTCCTGTACATGGTCATTTTTTTCTCGCGTTATCTCTCCTTTTAATCGTTTGGGTTGTTTATGTGATTCCTCTTCTCCAGTGACGCGCTGAATTAATCTGTGTTGATGGCGAGCTGTGCGTACATTTATTTCCCATGATTCAGCGGGGGATCGGCGCTGATCTGGGAAGCCCACTGTCAGCCGTGGCGTCTGTTGGACGGCGACTCGGTGCGTCACCCTCGTCCCCCAGACGTCCATTAGTCAGCGCTGACAGGGCCTGGCAGGCCCATCTCTCCGCCTTATCCCCGTGTGATTAATGTGTGTGTGCGGTGCGCTCACAGTGAGTCAGAGCACCCGCCCCCTCAACCCCGCCCCCTCGAACCCACCCCCACCAAACCCACCCCACCAAACCCACCCCTTCAAACCCGCCCCCATCAAACCCGCACCCCCATCGAATCCACCCCCATCCAACCTGCCCCCATCCAACCCACTCCCATCCAACCCACACCCCATCAAATCCACCCCCATCCAACCTGCCCCTGTCCAACCAGCCCCTTTCGAACCCGCGCCCATTCAACCCGATCCCATCCAGCCACGCCCATCGAACCCGCCCCATCCATGGACCCCCATCAAACCCGTGATGTGCGCGTGTGTTGGCTGATTTTAGCCCAGGCTCTTCTCCCGTATAAATGTCTGTGGAATGCCTGCAGATCTCCGCTGGAATCTGCTTCCCGCCTTTTCAGTGCTAAAGCAGCAAGCGGGCGAAGGGCTGTGAGTCACATCAGCAGCAGGGTCCGCCATTTCACACGGCTATTAATAAATATGAAGCATTTTCGCCCAACGTGTTTCTCCCCCCCCCCCCCCCAGATTTGAGTGTGCGATCCAGAAAAAGCGGTATGGGGGGGGGGGGGGGCACGGGGGGTGGGGGGTGTGCAGGAGCCGCTACGCTTCGCGGGTTTCGCGAGCGGCACGGTCTGGCCAAACGCAGCCTTATCTCCGTGCCGCAGCGGCTCTGAGACACGCAGGGAATGCTGGGAGATCAGAAGGAGGGAGGCGACCGTGGAGCAGAGAGGCCTGGGTGAGAACGCACACCTGAGGCTGAAAAATCAGCCTCAGCATCAATTAACAACATTACAATACACACATATAAACACACACACACTCACACACACTCACACACACACACATGCACAAACAAACACACACACACACACACACGCATGTACAAACAAACAAACACACACACACTCACTCACACACACACACACACACACACACACACACACTCACACACACACACACACTCACACACACACACACACACACACACACACACACACACAGTGAGCCCTGTCTGGGCTGGAACACGTTGGACTGTCAGTCTCAGGCTTTGAGTTTCATGGCAAAATATTGGGCTGGAATCCGACTTTGATCCCCTGAGACCGTCAGCAGAATATGGACCAGAGGCTCAACAATCCCAGCTAATCTGGCCGACACGGACACACAGACACACAGACTCGCAGACACAGACACGGACACACAGACTCACAATTTATTTTCTAAGTGGAATAAAAACCTGAATCTGGAATTATGAGAGGGATCTTTGTCATTTGGCGAGCTACACGTTGCAGAATCATCACTTGGGAAAAAATAAATAAAATAAATGAATAAATAAATAAATAAATAAATAAATAAATAAATTCCTTATGTACGCTCCAGTCAGTGAGATGACGTTTGAAATGGCCGCAGGTGTTGCAGACAAAACAATCTGCAACAGGTTTTCATTTAGAAGAAGCTTCTGAAATGGCTGTAGGGGTTCGGCTGAATGATTCGATCTTCATCCTGCAAACAGGCCGTTTCACTGAAGGCACTGTGAAGAAATATCACCAAAACACCACGTCTCCATTTTGCACTTTTCGTTTGAAAAGCTGCTCACTGAGATCAGAAGACAGACTTGTATAACTAAACGCTCATAATGTTTTGTATAGTTTTTCTTTCTTCCAAAAGGAAAGTGCCATCTGTCAGTGTTTGTTTTGTGTTGAGGGAAACGCACAGTGTTGTCTGAAACATGTTACTGTGTAATTAGGTTGTGAAGCAGAGAAATTATGCATTTTGATTTGATGCAAAAACAATGTTCCCAGTGTTCTGTTTTTGACAGAGAAAATGAACTTCATACCTGCCTCTCCCGTATATGTTTATGTGTAATTAAACAGAATCGCTGCTGTGTAAATGGGAGTCAGCCGAGTTTCCCCTAAGGTAGGCAGTTTAAACACACCTCTGTCTTTTAAACAGAACAGCACAGCGCCACAGAAACTTCAGCCAATCAGAGCCCAGTATGTTCCCAGCAGAGGTTCATGATCATGCTGTAGTCAGGATTCGCTCTGTATTTTGAAATCGACATTCTTTGAAGCCTGATGACGTTAGCCCAGTGCTACACGGCAGCAGGACTTCTGTTGAAGACCCTCTGAAATGTAGCAGTTCAGATTTCATTACTCCGTTTCAGCACTCATAACTTTATATATCAAGGACCACAGTGGAAATATGTCCATGGCTTCATTTTGCCGTCCTTGACATTTAATCTAAGATGTAATCTGGTTATTGTATTACTTTTACTGTCAAATAAAGTAAACTGAACTAAAGTAAAGTAAAAAATAAAAATAAAAAACTCAACGTGATGAAAAGCACCACAACCTCCCTGGGGTGGAGTTGGGATGTGATCAAAACTCCCCACCTCCCCACCTCCCCCCTTCCCCCGGCACAGGAGAGACTGGGGATTCCCCTCTCCCTAAACGGAACCCTGGAGAGACTCGGAATTCCCCCTTCCCTAAACGGAATGCCGGGGAGACTCGGAATTCCCCCCTCCCTGAACGGAATGCCGGGGAGACTCGGAATTCCCCCCTCCCTGAACAGGGCCCTGGAAAGGCTCCAGACTCAGCGATCCTCGCCTTGCTGAACAGCGAATCTTTGAAACGGATCGATGAGACACTGATGACAAAGGGCTGGTCAGATATTTACAGGAAACAGAGAGGACCCTCAGCACTCACCTGTGTGCTGGGCATCCTCTCCCAGGTACCTCAGCTCTCACCTGTGTGCAGGGCATCCTCTCCCAGGTACCTCAGCTCTCACCTGTGTGCTGGGCATCCTCTCCCAGGTACCTCAGCTCTCACCTGTGTGCTGGGCATCCTCTCCCAGGTACCTCAGCTCTCACCTGTGTGCTGGGCATCCTCTCCCAGGTACCTCAGCTACAGTTCCCCTCTCCAGTCTGAGCGCGGAACAAAATGCTCCCTGTCACTGAGAGCACTTTCCTAACAGCAGTGTCTGCTCCACGGCCAGGAAGCAAAGCCTCCATGTCCCCGTCAGACAGCCCAGAGCGGAGAGGAGAACAGGCTGTTAGAAAGCACGTTAATGTAAAACATTCACACCATCTCAGCCTTTATCACGTGGGCTGGTGTTATGACTGCCTGTGCTGTGGAGCCCGGGCCTGCCCCGGCACTTTCTTTCATACTGTTTGTGGGCATCTGTAAATATTTCATACACGGCTCCTGACGGGGAAGATGAGCGATTTGGCAGCGCGCCGCAGCGCCGCTCGCACTTCCCTCGTTGCCCCGGGCGACACGCCAGATTCCGCTCCGCCACGCGACTCCGCGCTCCTTTTCGTTAAAACCGCGGGACGGCCCCCCCCCCCCGTCTGCCGTACCGCCCCGTCTGCCGTACCGCCCCGGGGAGGAGCGCGACCCCGCGCCGCGAGCGCAGCGCCTTCCCGCTAAACCCCAGACTTTTGGGAAGAGCCTCCGCCACAAAAGGGTACGTCTGGCTTGCTGTCACGGCAACTCGGGGATGGATGATTAATGGGACCGTGTGTGTGAGTGTGTGTGTGTGTGTGCGTGTGTGTGCATTTGTGTGTGTGTGTGCGTGTATTTGTGTGTGTGTGCATGAGTGTGTGCGTGCATGTATTTGTGTGTGTGTTCATGTAGTACAGTACCATACGTGCCCATTTCATGGCTCACTACTCAAGGCCACTCTCCTTCTCTCTGGGGTTGGCTGGGGTGCTGCATGTCATACAGCACACTGTGTAACTCACTCTACACGCCCGCGTTTAAGAGCGTACAGTAATAATAAATAAATAAATAATAAGCCAGCAGCCGGGACACAGGAAAGCGGTAATCTGGGTTCTGACGCGCGGCCTGAGTGGGGCTATAAATCACCTGTGACAGGTGTGACTGACTGCTGCTGAATTTGCTGGATGGACAAACGCTTTTTAATGCACCGGTGCTCGGGGGCTGGGACACCCCCACTGTGCTGCTGTCACCCCCCCCCCCCCACCCCCAGTCTGTGAGCAGCTGGCAGCCTGCACACAGAGACCCAGAGGACAAGTTCCAGACCACAGATTCTTTAGCAGGAGGGGGGCAAGCAGTAACAGTGGTAGGGGGCCAGCCGTGATCTTAAATTTCCCGAGTCGCTTTTAAATCTCCCAGAGCAACCCGAGGTGTGACTCTGCGAAAAGCAGCCATTCCGTTATTCATCCCAGGAGTGAAATGGGAGAAGCAGGAGTGGGCGGCAAGCTGTGGGTCAGGGCAGCGAGCAGAGCAGCGAGCGGAGCAGCGGACAGGACAGCGAGCGGAGCAGCGAGCGGAGCAGCGAGCGGAGCAGCGGGACAGGGCAGCGAGCGGAGCAGCGAGCGGAGCAGCGGGACAGGGCAGCGAGTGGAGCAGCGAGCGGAGCAGCGGGACAGGGCAGCGAGCGGAGCAGCAAGCGGAGCAGCGGGACAGGGCAGCGAGTGGAGCAGCGAGCGGAGCAGCGGACAGGACAGCGAGCAGAGCAGCGAGCGGAGCAGCGAGCGGAGCAGCGGACAGGACAGCGAGCGGAGCAGCGAGCGGAGCAGCGGACAGGACAGCGAGCGGAGCAGCGAGCGGAGCAGCGGGACAGGGCAGCGAGCGGAGCAGCGAGCGGAGCAGCGGGACAGGGCAGCGAGCTGAGCAGCGGGACAGGGCAGCGAGCGGAGCAGCAGGATTTGATTCGGTGACAAGGCGTGAGACGGGCCGGCAGGAAGGGGAGCATCCTGCTGTAACGAGAGAGAGAGTGATAAATCACTCGGGGCAGCACAGCGCCCCAAAACTGAAGCCAGCCAGAGACACCCCCCCCCCCCCCCCCCCCCCAGCAAGCCGCAGGGAATGTGACACTCGACTGCAGGCGCACAGCTGCCATCTGTCCTGCGCAGCCGAAACAAGCAGCCACAGGTCTGTCCGTAGAACGAGCGCTTTTTCTCCCCCCGCTCGGCCCTCCCCTCACTCTCAGCCATTGCTGATGCTTTCCTGCTGAACGCACACAGCCCATAAATCATCAATTTGAAAATAATTACAATATAATACCGTAATCAGCTAAACATCTGTGGCAAGCCGGAATCCAGCTTTTTTGAAAAGATTTTCCGGCAGAGTTTCCCAGTCGTATTGGTGCAGTTTCAGATAAAAACGCAGCGCGGAAATCCGCATCGAATCAGCAGCCTCTATTAGCGCTGGGGGTCAAGAGCGAATCCCCACAGGGGGTGCTCTGCTGCCAGGCTTTCCACATGATCCAGAGCAGGCAGAACTAATGGAGCAGCGTCAGCAGTCCATGACTGACAGAGAGGGACCCAGCGCAACAGATCCCTAAACCACATCCCCTCACTTTCAGCGGTCACCAAATTCATGACGATGTACTTCATTCATAATGAAAATCATTTTAGTGATTTCTCACAGGAGGAGGAGATTTCTCGCAGGAGGAGGAGATTTCCCATAGGTGATTTCTCATCAGACGTGATAATAAAAGAGTAGCAGTAGCAGCTTTGCAGAGTAGCAGAAAAAGAGCAATACACCAGGCCTGAGCCCCCAGATAGTATGCACATGAGGTAAAAACATTGGGGAGAAAACCCTCAAACGGTGGCAAGAAAAAACTCCCCAATGGGAAGAAATCTCAGGAGGAACTTGGCTATAGAGGAGGTGTCCAACCTCCACTGGCTGGCCTGGAGAAATGTAATAAGGGATCTATCACAGAAAATAAACTGGGTTGAGCAGATTACACTTGAGGTGATAAACTATCTGGAATAGTAGAAGTCCAAATGGTATAGTTGGATATAGTGCAGTTTAGAGAGGCTGGATGATACATCTGGAGCTCCAGGCTGCATTGAGGCATGGGCAGGGGAGGAACAGGGCTGGAGCAGTCCATGACCATAGAGCAAGGGACAGGGCTGGAGCAGTCCGTGACCATAGAGAGAGGGACGAGGCTGGAGCGGTCTGGGAACTTGAGCTCCATGAGAGAAACTGGGATGAGGTTAGGCACTATAAAGATATCCAACACACAGAGAGTAAATGTAGTCTCTGTGCCACAAAACAAGGATAAACACTCAGATAGACGCTCAATCCAGCTACTGTACAATCTTCAGCCACCAGTTTATAAGTTATAATGGCTAAGGCAGCCACTACTGAGAGTTCTTCAACCAGAGCCCCGACTCGATTTCAGTTAGTGCTCTAACCCTGCAGGGCTAACTCAGACCATGGATTCATGAATGAGGCTAAGCTACCATCCTCCCTCTGTGCCATGTGTGATTCTGTGTGCATGCACACGCACATGTATGTGCTTGAACATGTGTGTGCTTGTGGTACATATTTGCAAGTGAGGGTGTGTGTGTGTGTGCATGTGCGTGTGTGTGTGTGTGAGTGAGGGTGTATGTGTGTGTGTGTGTGTGCGTGTGTGTGTGTGAGTGAGTGTGTGAGAGGGTGTATGGGTGTGTGTGTGTGCGTGTGTGTGTGAGTGAGGGTGTGTGTGTGCGTGTGTGTGTGTGTGAGTGAGTGTGTGAGAGGGTGTATGGGTGTGTGTGTGTGCGTGTGTGTGTGAGTGAGGGTGTGTGTGTGCGTGTGTGTGTGTGAGTGAGGGGGTGTGTGTGTGTGAGTGTGTGAGGGGGTATGTGTGTGTGTGTGTGCGTGTGTGAGTGAGGGGGTGTGTGTGTGTGAGTGTGTGAGAGGGTGTATGTGTGTTTGTGTGTGTGTGTGTGAGAGGGTGTATGTGTGTGTGTGTGTGTGTGTGAGTCTGCCTGGCCGCATGGTTAGTGACGCTGAGCTGATTTAGCGCGCGCTCACTAAAGCACGTTTCTCTGCCCTTTGGCGTGTTTGCTGCTGACGGCGCTGAGCGTTTTGATGGATGATCTTCTCGCGCGCGCAAAGCCCGTCTCTGGGCTGCGGTGTACGTGTGTATCCTCCGCGGCGGTGCGGAGCGGTGCGCTTATCGCCGAGCATCGTTCCGCGCCGAGCGTCCGCCGCGCCGCCGCCGCCGCTATCGGTTTCCATCCCCGCGCGTTTCAGATAAAACACCGCCAAACTCTCCTCACGGCCGCGTGCCTCTCGATCCCTGCAAACCCATTCTGGGGAACACTGATCGAGATAAGTCATCCAATTTTACAAGCGAACCCTTGAGTGGAGCCCGGGGAATCGCTCGTACCTCTCTCTCACGGGCCGGTACTCAGCGCGGGACTGCCAGGCCCATAAACTGCACCCTGCTAAAGGTGCGGCCGCAGACATTAAACAGCGCTATAAAGACAAGCTGACGTTTTAATGTAAAGACTCTGAATCTAAAGAGGCTAAATGTCAGACAGGTCTGTTTTTACTGCCACTGTAATTCAATTATGAAGGTGAGCTGTGCTGAGTGTGTGTGTGCGGGTGTGTGTGTGTGTGTGTGTGTGCGTGTCTGTGTGTGTGTGTGTATGCGCATTTGTGTGTGTGTGTGTGCGCGCGCGCGCATGTGTGCGTGTGCACATGTGTGTGTGTAAAGCTGCACATTTAAATTATGTTAATTACATTACATTTTTACAAAATTATATCAGGTAAAAAAGCTGTCTTGTCAGGTAAGGGTGGATAAACTTTCGTAATACTGAATCTCCCTCGGTTTTCAAATTCAAATTACTTTATTGGTATGACAAGTGAAGTATGTTAATGTATACAGATACATTTACAGAAATAAATGACAATAAAAACAATAACACTGAATAACATTGCTGAAGGGACTGATGCAATAAAGCAGCACTAAACCAAGAATACAGCGGAGAATAAAACAATGAAAAAAAGGTGAATTAGTCTCTCGCTTTTTCTCCCGCTCTCTTTCTCCCCCACAACCTCCCTCTTTTTCTCTCTTTCCCTTTCCTTCCTTCTTTTTCCTCTCTTTCTCTCTTTCCCTCTCTCTGTCTCTCTGGTGGGCTCATCATTTCTGGAGAAACAGCTGTGGAGGATGGAACTGTATCAGTCAGTGCATCGCTTGCCCGACCCCCTGGTTGCCGTAGGGATGCTTAATGGAGTTTTAGTCCAGGCGATCTTTCCCTAAATCCCCCCCCCCCCCCCCCTTTGAGAACACTCTGGACAAAAAGCCCTTCTGAACCGGAGACACAGCGAAGCGGTCTGCTAATGCTCTGACCCGCAGGGTGATTCCAGAAAGAAAACAAAGCTTCCACCGTACAGTAAGCTGAGAAGGGAATCTGGCTGTAAGCATCAAACAGCATCAAACTGCCCAAAATACTGTAAAATACCGTGCCATGTATAAAGATTTCTAACAGTGCAGCCAGTGGTGTCTTTAAGGTCAATGGAATCGTGAACTCCAGTGGGTACCAAATTTTGGCCGAAAACCTGGTACTTCCAGAGACGGCCTCAAGTAATGCCTCCCAAGACTGACAGACACCTTCAGCCAGACATCTGCAAGGCTGACAGACACCTTCAGCCAGACGTCTGCAAGGCTGTGAGCCTCTGTGTCTATAGCTGGGATCTCAGAGGGGTGAAGACCAAACCCGTTTTCCATTAGGGAAAAATCCAATGCAAATCCCTGATTTAATATTAGCATTACACGTGGGAAGGAATGGAAATGTTTGTTGACATGTTGTGTCTCTGAAGGCCATGAGCATCAGAAGAGCAAAAAGCAATAATTAATAACTTTAATCTGAGAGAGAGGATGGAGGAATATGAAGGACAGAAAACCACTAGAAGCTGAGCCCAAGCCAAGAGTGAAGTTCAGCGTCTCTAAAACTGTTCAGGGCAAATGAGAGATGTATTGATGTTTGTAAATGTTTATGCAGAAATAATTAAAATATTGATCATTATTATCATTTAGCCAGTGCCACCAAGTGTGATGGTGTCAGAAATGATGGACGAGATGAACAGCATTTCCCACATCAGCAGGTAAATATGACAACTGCCTGATTAATGAAATTGTTGACCCATCCCTACTCTAACAAATTACAACATCAACCAAGATTATTTAGTCCCTTAATGAATATCAAGATGGTGATGTCACTTGCCCTCTGGGGTTTGTGTGTGAACGGGTTTGGGACATCGAGGACAGTGACTGTGTCCTTTTTAATACATTTGTATTCATTATTGTTTTTTATTAGTTATTGTTTTACTTTCATTTACTTTCATCATCTTTTATTTGTTAGTTCCTTTATTTGTTTGTTTTGTATTTTACTAAGGACAGTATTGAAATATCACCCCATAATATCAATTATAAGGGACATTTGCTTACAAGTGCTTTTATAAAGTAGTAATGGCATAATTATAAAGGTGTTATATATGATTTTTGAAGACCTTGTGAAGTTACACTTGACCTGTGTCAAAATATGCCCCTCTCCACCCTCTTCTCTATACCCCACCCCACATCCCTCTCCACCCCCCTCCCCCCTCTCTCTCCACACCCCTCTCCACCCCCCTCAGTGGGGGAAACAGGGGGAGGTTCTCAGGGCCCTGTAGGAGATGGATGGAGGTGAAGGTGCTGGGGAGGATGAGGAAGGAACTTCATGTAGCAGAAGAGGGAAGGGTTAATGTGGCAGAGGATCCAGCAGGATGACAGGAAAGCGGCCATTATCTCAGCACTCAGTGTGGATATTAAACAGAGCCATTTTCCATCTGGCACAGAGAGATAAGACCCGCCCAGCCCAACCCTGAACCCCACCAATCCATCAACACCCACACTACACACTCATACAGACACACACCCACCCCACACACACACACACTCATACAGACACACACCCACCTTACACACACCCACACTACACACTCTTACAGACACACACCCACCCTACACACACACACACACACTCATACAGACACACACCCTACACACACACACACACACACTCATACAGACACACACCCTATACACACACACACACACACACACATACAGATGCTGCATGCACCTATCATTTCCTATGGACAGCCTAACTGACTGATATCCGTGTCAGAAAGCCTTGGCAGTCCTGCGGCGTTGTTCACGCATGCCCTGTTCTGCTGAAGACCTGCCGCAACACAGGAGCAATCTGTGAGGGGGGGTCGTGGGGGGGGGGGGGGGGGGTTCCACAAGGTTTCTGACGCAGACCATGGAGGATCCAGCCTGACGTTCTTATTCATTCAGCTCCAGGAGCCCCACGGCGGACGTGTCTGTCCAGCCCAAGCGGAGTGGCAGCTGGGTGGGGACGCTCTCCCAGAGTTCCCCCTGACGCTAAGCACAGGTGGAGGAGCTGCGCTGGCTGACGGATCGCTCTATTAAAACACAACAAATCAGGAAACAGGACGGCTTCGCCATGAATATATTCATACCTGTCACTGAATGCACAGCACGTGTGACTCCCTGTATGCAGCCGGTACATTCTCGCTAAATTATGCTTTTAACCAACAATAGTTAAAGTTTAGGCCCTCCCCCTTCCTCCCCATCCTAGCCTCGTGTAGCAGCAGCACACCCCAGAACCGCTCCTCCGCTGACCCCCCCCCACGCCTCTCAGGGCCTCCTGTCCCACAGGAGACAGAGCGCTGTATTCATTTGGTGTGATTTACCCCTCCACCCCCTCGGGCAGTGGGGCCGGTGTCAGGGGCTCGGGGGGGTCAGGCCCGCTGAAGAGGCACATCCATCACACTTCTCTGGAGCACCACTGGGGGGGGGGGGGCTCGCCATCAGAACCGCTGATTTATGGGTGCGTTTAACCCTCATCAGAAGGGTCAGAAAGTGTCCCCCCCAACCCCACATTGCACACACACACATACACACACACACACACCTGGCTGTATAAGACTTCTCAGTGGTGCTGCACCAAAGGAAATGAAGAATGAAGCCACACTTACTGCAGTCGAAGTCGGGGTGCCCCGGCCTGCAGACTCGGGGGGGGGGGGGGGGGGGGGGGGGCTAGGAGGCACAGTTCCATCGTTCGCTGATGGGAGCCTGATGCGTTAAACCTGATGCGCTAAGCGTGATGCATTAAGTGCATGCAGTGCTCGTTGCATGCCAGCCTCTTGGTACCCTTGATCAGTTGGATGCGCAATCGCTGCGTGTTCTGCGCCACTGCCTGGGCAGGATGTGCATGTCGCCTTTTCTAATGCGCATTAAATGCATGTCACCATGACGACCTGGGATCGGAGCATCCGCCAAATAAATAATGAATAGGATGGAGAATAATGATGAGGAGCATGTGAGTCCATAACACTGCCAATTTAACATTTAACTCCCCCAGCAGAGCAGGCCTGAGCAAACACAAGGCCCCACCCAATCAGCACCCTGCTCCGCCCCTCCCATGCCCTGTACACAAGACCCCGCCCAATCAGCACCCTGCTCCGCCCCTCCCATGCCCTGTACACAAGACCCCGCCCAATCAGCAGCCTGCTCCGCCCATCCCATGCCCTGTACACAAGACCCCGCCCAATCAGCACCCTGCCCCGCCCCTCCCATGCCCTGTACACAAGACCCCGCCAAATCAGCACCCTGCTCCGCCCCTCCCATGCCCTGTACACAAGACCCCGCCCAATCAGCACCCTGCTCCGCCCCTCCCATGCCCTGTACACAAGACCCCGCCCAATCAGCACCCTGCTCCGCCCCTCCCATGCCCTGTACACAAGACCCCGCCCAATCAGCACCCTGCTCCGCCCCTCCCATGCCAGTCAGCCTGGCGCTAATCAGCCTGGCCAGCGACCACCGCGGGCCTCTGGATTACACATCGGCCGTCCGAGTCTCTGCTCGTGTGTTTATAACGGGCAGATCGGCCGTCCGAGTCAGTTTAGAACCCTGCCTGTCTCCAGCATGGCTGAGCGGGCGCCCCATCTCGGTTCTGCCCCTTAGGGCTGCTCCTTATTTGGGTCCTTATGTCAAGACATTGGACACGAGTAGGAGAAAGACTTCTGAGTGAAGGTCACACTGCTTATAATGTGGATTACACCCCCCCCCCCCCCACACCCCAGAGCATTTATCTGAAGGACTAAGAGCTGAAAGATCAGAAGCTCCAGTTTGTACGGCTCACTGCTACAAACAGCCCATCTGTGCAGCTGAGCCCCTAATCACCACGAGCAGGAGACACGCGGCCGGCTTAAATATGAAATACTCATTTAAAGACGCTTTTTAACGTCTGATGTGTCCAAAGCAGGGAAACAGTCGGGATTCAAGCAGCGGCCCCCTCTCAGATCACCTGTCAGCACCACGTCTGTCCGCTGAGAGGACCTGTTCTTCCCCCGTTTCATTTACAGATTTCACTAAATCAACATCAGAAAGCCAGTCCCAGAATCCCCGTGTTTATTGTGCAACCATGTTCAAATGTTGCAGTACTCCTCCAGCGCCTTCCCGACGCGTGCTTAATACGCCAGTCTCGTCGCTGCTCCAGGCCGCGGAATTTCAATGACACAGCGTGAGGGTTCACGTCAGGCGCTGAGCGGGATTATTACAAAAAATAAAAATAAAGAAGACGTCCCGTGTCACCCTACAGGAAAGGAATCGAGGAACCAATGAGCCATATGATTAATACAATTATATTAGATACAAGGCATTAGATAATTAGTATAAATAGATCAAAAACAATTCTGGGATTTTAAAATGAGGAAGAACATTTTACATAAAACATAAAAAATAATCCCTCTCTCTCTCCTCCCCACATCCATCTCCACCTGCCCCTCACACACCCACAAAAACAGCCGCTCTGAATCTCTCCTCTCCAGCCAGGAATACTAATCGATCCCAGCACCGAGCCAACAGCGGCCCTTCGAGTGCGGGGCTTCAGTCACATGACATTACGTCTGCCAATCAGCCACAGCCCTCCAGCCCAGAAATTATTACGGATTTATGTTTGTCGAAATCGCAGAGTTGATCCTGTCCCTAGGGTGGACTCATGGTTAGTAAAAAGGGGGGAGGGGGGGAGAGGGGGCAGATAGTACGGACTTAATGCACTGTTAAAACAAGCAATTCATCTTCACTACTGCTCAGCTTGTGGTATTAATATGGTTAGGGCCAGAAGAAGGTTGCTATCACAGTCAGGAACTTTGTGTGACATTGAGAAAGTCTCGCAGGGGAAAGTGCAGCAGATACTATAGGTATTTATACACACACACACTCACACTAATGTACATGCACACACACACACACACTCTCACTCATGTACATGCACACACACACACACTCACACACTCACACACACACACACTCACACTCATGTACATGCACACACACACACTCACACACACTCACGCACACACGCACACACACACTCACACACACACACACTCATGTACATGAACACACACACACACACACACACACACACACACACTCACACTCATGTACATGCACACACACACACACTCACACACACACACACACACGCACACACACGCACACACACACACACATACTCACACACACACACACACACTCACACACACACACACACGCACACAAACACTCACACTAATGTACATGCACACACACACACACACACACTCACACATACACACTCTCTCTCTCTTTCTCACACACCCACACACAGCCCCATACACACACACTCTCACTCATGTACATGCACACACACACACACACTCACACACTCACACACACACACACTCACACTCATGTACATGCACACACACACACACTCACACACACTCACGCACACACGCACACACACACTCACACACACACTCATGTACATGCACACACACACACACACACACACACACACACTCACACTCATGTACATGCACACACCCCCACACTCACACACACACACACACACACGCACACACACGCACACACACACACACATACTCACACACACACACACACACTCACACACACACACACAAGCACACAAACACTCACACTAATGTACATGCACACACACACACACACACACTCACACATACACACTCTCTCTCTCTTTCTCACACACCCACACACAGCCCCATACACACACACTCACACTCATGTACATGCACACACACACACACACTCACACTCATGTACATGCACACACACACACACACACACACACACACACACACGCATACACACACACACACACACGCACGCACACACACACTCACACACACACACACACACACACACACACACACACACACACACTCATGTACATGCACACACACACACACACACACTCTCTCTCTCTCTCTCTCACACACCCACACACAGCCCCATACACACACACACTCACACTCAGGTACATGCACACACACACACACACACACGAGTTAGACCTGACTGTGTGGATAGCAGGGAAACTGAGAGAGCAGCCAGTCTTACCTGACCCATGATCATCACAGGGCTTCCCATCTCACACACCTGTGCTCAAAAACCAGAGGATTATTATAATATAATAGAATAATATAATATCACTTAATAATATAATACAGTAATACTGACCCACAGGTCCTCATCAGAAGAACGCTCCCTGTTGTTGTGATGGAACTGGCAACTTGCTCAGATGAAGATCCACAGGCCACAGGTCACTAATACATGAAATGAAAAGCAGCTTGGCTTCATCTGTTCTGCTGTAGTCACTGAGACATCATGCACATGCATAACCTGTGGAAAATTACGCTGATCAAGTAAGATTTATTTATTTTGCAGGGCACAAATTTGTCTGATCACGTTCAGCTTTACTTGACTTCCATCGCATGGCACAGTGAGCTATTGCTGGAATCGAACCCATGACCATCTGCTCACTGCTACAGTGAATTTATATTGTTTGCCACATTGCAGAAAGCTAACAACTGCTGAGGAATAGACTAGGAAAAAACACAACACTGCACCATGGAGTGTGTCAGGTTTCAACATTAAACTGCCCTTATGCAGGACTCATATTCTCAGCTCATGAGTTTTTGAAGATTTTATGGCTGATTTCAAAACTGCTACACTTCAGCTGGCTACAGGGATTTATCGCAATTAAAATCAGTGCAAGGTATATAATAATTTTCAGTTAATAATATGCTATTATGCACAATACCATGCCAAGAAAATAAGACTTGGTGCTGTTCTCCATTGTATGCAAATCTGTATGTGATTAAAAATGATTGGCTGTTATTCAAACTCTGAATGTGAACAATTTTTCCTTTGAAATTTAGCTAGAGCCTACCTGGAAGGTTCAAGGTATCCTGCAGATCATGAAGGCAATATCATGTGTTGCTTTTAATAGTGCATCACATGATATTGCTTTAAAATTATGCATTTTAGGCATTATTTTTCAACAATCAAACATGAAACATCGCGTAGTTCTGGCAGGCCACGAGAGTCAAGCGCTCCGGCCGAATCAGCTGAGGGCTCAGCTGAGTGATGTTCGCCTATCACAGTACATTCACTAACAGGGCGGTCTATTTAAACAGCCTCCTTCTACTCATTCGGCTGCTCCTCCTGCATGCAAGCGCTGCACGTTGCTTCGTAAATCCCCTCCACCACCCCAGCTCCATCCTTATGCGTCAAGAATTTGCTATTCTCCTTCCTACGTGTTAAGAATTTGTATGCTCCATCCCCATGCGTCAAGAAATTGCATTTCTCCATCCCTGTGTTAAGAAATTGCATTGCTCCATCCCTATGTGTTAAGAACTTGCTTTGCTGCTGGATCTGTTCTGTGTGTACCCCTCTAGGGGGGTTTGGCTGCTGGCCTCCCGGCCTTATCCACACGGGCTGCGTGGTTGGCGGGAGAGCTCCAGAACAGAGCCATACCGCCAAACATAACTGTATTGCCTTTATTGTCAATAAAGTTCTACTTGATGACAGTGGTCCTAACAGAAATGATGGATATTCAGTCACATGGGGCTGCCAGATGTTTTAAATCATATACTCTATGGCTTAGTCACACCCACTAAGAAACTGGTGCAATAATCAAGGAGATTTGTTTATTTGCTTGGTTGTTTTGCATGAAGGTTTTTATTTATTTAGCTATGCTCAATGGTATTTTACAGCCTTATAAAAAGGTTGTGTGTGTCTAATTTCCTGTATGGTTTACAGTCTAGGATGCGGTGCGAGAACTGGCCTTACAAATTTAACAGATTTATGTGGTCGGCATCGCGCCACCATGTGTTCAAACAGCAGCGTAATCATTCAGCTCGCAGTAAAGGAGATTTCACCAGCACCGTATAGAAGCCAGAGCAGGTTTCACAAAGGAAAACGCGATAAATGCACGTTAGCAACTGGGCTCTGGAATCTTGGCCTCCAAATCGCAACAAACTAACCCCCAAATCCCCGCATTCCGCCGGACTCCACCAGGCCACTTGACTGTGTTCTGCGTCCCCCACCGCGCAGCTGCGTGAGTCACATGATCAGCCGCGCAGATGCATGCGTCACATGATCAGCCGCGCAGCTGCATGCGTCACATGATCAGCCGCACAGCTGCATGAGTCACATGATCAGCCACGCGGCTGCATGAGTCACATGATCAGCCGCGCAGCTGCATGCGTCACATGATCAGCTGCGCAGCTGCATGCGTCACATGATCAGCGGCGCGGCTGCATGAGTCACATGATCAGCGGCGCTTCCTGGGGCCGCGGAGGAGCTGCAGCAGGGACGGGGGCGTCTGAGCGTTCCCTCCGCTGCCGTGACCTTGATAAGCCCTTGAGCCACCCGCCGCGCAGCCCGCCTCCCCCGCCTCGCCCGCCTCGCCAGCCTCACCGGTCTTTACCCCAGAGCTTATCTCCAAAGCCGGTCCACTGCTGAGCAGAGCAGGCCAGCGGCGCTCAGAGACTGCACCTCGCGCCAAAACAGCTTCCCTTTCATCCACAGTATAAAGGACAGATAAGGTTCATAAAGCTCCCCAGCACAGCCCCAACCTGAAGGACTTCAGACCAAATGCAGGATGGAGGAATGTGGCCAGGCAAATCCAGCCTCCTGTTTAACATCATGCTCGTAAATCTTTTTGAGCCAGTGATTGAATATTAAATCATTATCACAACCACAGCGGGATTGTATTCGATTTGGGCCAACGTTTGACCGGGAAGCATCAGATCAAACATTGTCAATCACACTGCAGTGGGAGGGGCATGGAAAGCATGCCAGTGATGTCATCATCCAGCTTGTGCGCCTGGCGTTCGTGTGTGGAGCTGAGCCATGAATGGAGCCATTAACGAACACGCCTGCGTTTCCGCACCAACACGCAAGACACTTACTTTCACAAACTGTTAAAAAAAAGTGTTAGAAAAAAATTCTAGCTTCGAAATTTTTTTTGCCCAAACCTTTTCACAGCCTCTTCCCTCCAAGTTCACTTGCTGAAGCAGCCTGTTGGGATTACTGTTGGGATTTTTTCACCAATGGCTTTCATCCAAGTTTATGTAACAGACTTATGGAATTTTACTGAATGGGCAAAGACCCACATTTAGAGAGTAAGCTGTATGTCTTCCATAGCTTCCTGCTAGCTCAGGTGTGCTCAGGTGTGCAGCTCTGGGGATTTTCAAGACTAGGCTGCATATGGTGTTAGATACTATCTAGGCTGTAGGTAATCAGAGCACGAATTACGTCAGAAAAATGGATTTTCCCCCGATTGTCTGTGAGCATGAGCACAGCTGAGGTTTTAATTAATCAGGAGTGGTCAGGGATGTGATAACATTACCAGCAATGCATTAACACTTGTGAATAAAGTTATATGTTTTATTAATGCATGTGGTGGCAGCTTTGCAAACATGTTACTGCTTTATTTAAGAAAACTATTACACTGTTTGTTTAAGTTAACTAAAGCATTATGTTATGTTAATTAATGGAAACTTATTTATGACAATACACACAGATCACACAAAACATGTTCACAATACCACCGTCACACAAATGCTTTACAGAAAATCAGGAAAATTAGGAAAGACCAGCCTGTTTTTCACACTGATTGTTTTTGTAGTTTTGCGTACCTGTGCAGGTGCAGGTATTACACAGGTGTTAAGGCCATTTAATGTGAAATGGGACGTGCAGGTGCTGCTGTCCTGCCTACAGCAAACAGAAATAAGCAATGACTGTCCATCTCACGTAAAAAACAAAGATTGGGAGAGATGTGTGGGGCAGTCCCTAGAGCAGCCAATGAGAATACAAGAGGAGGGCAGGGCCACTCCCACTAAATTCTGCAGCCGTATGACAGAGCCAATATTAGCATGAGGAAAATGGAACAGATGAGGGAGGAAGAGGAGGGAGAGAACAAGAGGGTCAATATTTGTGCAACGGTAGCACGCCTGTAAGCGATAGAAGCCCTCGTCCAGTGGGCCGTCACGCAGAGTCCACACTATTATCTGCCCCCCACCCCCACCCCCCCAAGCCCCCCCCCCCCCCCGCCACTGCTCACACCCGCCAACAAGAGCACTAAAGAAAAAAGAAAAAAGTGTTTTACAAGGCCAGCCAGCCACAGCGAGCGGTTTGCATCCAAGATGGAGGATTATGGAAGAACAGAGGCGTGCAGGAGAGACGCTTCCACACAAAGACATGCAGGAGGAGAGAGAGAGAGAGAGAGAGAGAGCAGCTAATCCACCCAGCGCCGAGAACTGGGACTCAGACCCTCTCTCTCTCTGCTCTCTCTCTCCACTGTCTCTCTCCCTCTGCTCTCTCTCTCACTCTCACTCTCACTCTCTTTCTCCACTTTCTCTCTCCCTCTACTCTCTCTCTCACTATCACTCTCTGCTCTCTCTCCACTTTCTCTCCCTCTACTCTTTCTCTCCCACTCTCTCTCTCCCACTCTCTCTCTCTCTGCTCTCTCTCCACTCTCTCTCTCCCTCTACTCTCTCTCTCACTCTCTCTCTCCACTCTCTCTCTCCCTCTACTCTCTCTCTGCTCTCTCTCTCCACTGTCTCTCTCCCTCTGCTCTCTCTCTCACTCTCACTCTCACTCTCTTTCTCCACTTTCTCTCTCCCTCTACTCACATAGCATATGTGAGTGCAGAATAAAGGGCTTTTTCACACAATAACAATCAGAGCGGCCAATAAGCTCAGAGCGTTTTCTCTCAGGTCTCCTGTAAGCAAGCAGTCACTTCCCCCTCTGCCCTCCCAGCACCACAGAGACACCGATCGCCATTAACCAGGTAAACCAGGGTTTCAGGGACCTGGGGGGGAAACAGCAGAACAATGCATGGGAAGCATTTTGCATTTAATCAGACGTCAGCACAGTCACTAATGCACAGCCCACCTCAGGCACAGTCACTAATGCACAGCCCACCTCAAGCACAGTCACTAATGTACAGCCCACCTCAGGCACAGTCACTAATGTACAGCCCACGTCAGGCACAGTCACTAATGCACAGCCCACCTCAGGCACAGTCACTAATGCACAGCCCACCTCAAGCACAGTCACAGTCACTAATGCACAGCCCACCTCAGGCACAGTCACTAATGCACAGCCCACCTCAGGCACAGTCACTAATGCACAGCCCACCTCAAGCACAGTCACAGTCACTAATGCACAGCCCACGTCAGGCACAGTCACTAATGCACAGCCCACCTCAAGCACAGTCACAGTCACTAATGCACAGCCCACGTCAGGCACAGTCACTAATGCACAGCCCATCTCAAGCACAGTCACAGTCACTAATGCACAGCCCACGTCAGGCACAGTCACTAATGCACAGCCCACCTCAGACACAGTCACTAATGCACAGCCCACCTCAGGCACAGTCACTAATGCACAGCCCACCTCAGGCACAGTCACTAATGCACAGTCCATCTCAGACACAGTCACTAATGCACAGTCCACCTGAGGCACAGTCTGCTTCAGGCACAGTCACTAATGCACAGCCCACCTCAGACACAGTCACTAATGCACAGCCCACCTCAGGCACAGTCACTAATGCACAGTCCATCTCAGACACAGTCACTCACTAATGCACAGTCCACCTGAGGCACAGTCACTAATGCACAGTCTGCTTCAGACACAGTCACTAATTCACAGCCCAGCTGAGACACAGCCACTAAGATACTTACAAAGGTGCATTTTACACTCTGGAAAACCACTACCAGATCTAGAGAATATAGAAAAGCTATTAAACTGTCAGGACAAGAAAAAAGCATCTCACATAGTACCAATTTGCAGTAGTTTGGTGTATGGTGGTGACGTTCAATTTGACATGAGAATTATTATGTGAATAGAAATAATGATTAGTTGTCATTGTACCTCTTGAAGTACCCTTTCAAAGCAGTTATCATTTTTGTACATTACTGAGTGGCGTGTGCAGTGTTTCACATAAGAACAGCTGAGAATAGTGCTTATCTGCTGTTCAGTCATTCTGAACACCAACGTGAATCGAGGTCAAGACACAGTGAGTCACAACGTCCAAGAGTCCACAAGACAATTCATGCAAATTACCCAGGTTTAGTAAATATTACCAGAGCTTTTAGGTACTGAGTGGCTGTTCTGAGAGTCTTACCCAGCCTTGATATCTGAACCAGAGGAGCACTAAGGACAGCAGCACTCTGTTAAGATTCATTTTCTGGTCGGGGGCACCATGGTTGTAGTTGTCAACATTACTTCTGATCTTGTAAATCAACCATATCTGGGAAAATACAAGTTGACCCAAGTGTGTGTGTGTGTGTGTGTGTGTGTGTGTTTTATAAAGAGTGAGAGAGAGAATATGTATTTACACATTAATGCAATCAATTACTTCACTCCTAATGACATATAAATAATGTAATAGGCTGACTCACAATACAGGTTAAAGTACATCTGAGCCACAGGGCTTAGCATTGCCCTTATTTAAATTTAAGGTATTTATTTATTTAATCTCCTCCATCTGCGCTTGCCCTCCCATCTCCCCCCGCGAGAGTTACCATGTTTATATTGCGCTCTGTGCTGTTTACCATGCTGAGAGCCACAATACCAACTCCCCACCACAGAGCGGGAAAGCCAATCTGCAGTGGCTGCAGAGAGTTCCGCGGTTTCCATAGAAACCTAAATAAGGGCAATTAGAAGCCCGATGAGCCATCATTCCGGAATGGATTTGGAATTCCATCAGAGCCGAAGTTCTTTGTCTCTGTCCTCCTCCTTCGCGGAGCTAGAATCCTGGAGCTCACTGGCGTGCACCTGCCTCGTGCGCTCTTTCCGATCACCTGACCCTGCAGCTGAGCGCTGAAGAGGCTCCGCTGACAGACGCCTCCTCCCACGGTCGCTATGGTACGGGAATGATTGACAGCTTTTCCCTCCCACTGCCTGAGAAACATTCCAACATCTCCCCATTCAGCTACTGCTGTCCCTCAGTCTCTCTGAGACACTGCTGTCCCTCAGTCTCTCTGAGACACTGCTGTCCCTCAGTCTCTCTGAGACACTGCTGTCCCTCAGCCTCTCTGAGACACTGCTGTCCCTCAGTCTCTCTGAGACACTGCTGTCCCTCAGTCTCTCTGAGACACTGCTGTCCCTCAGTCTCTCTGAGACACTGCTGTTCACCCAGCTGAGCAAACCAGAGCTGGGTCAGAGTGGCCTGCATTGCATCACATTACATTACATCACACTGTCCAGTGTGTAGATGGGCCCCATGGTCTGGTATCTGTTAAGGCTCTGTTCCAGTGTGTAGATGGGCCCCATGGTCTGGTATCTGTTAAGGCTCTGTTCCAGTGTGTAGACGGGTCCCATGGTCTGGTATCTGTTAAGGTTCTGTTCCAGTGTGTGGATGGGCCCCATGGTCTGGTATCTGTTAAGGTTCTGTTCCAGTGTGTGGATGGGCCCCATGGTGTGGTATCTGTTAAGGCTCTGTTCCAGTGTGTGGATGGGCCCCATGGTGTGGTATCTGTTAAGGTTCTGTTCCAGTGTGTGGATGGGCCCCATGGTGTGGTATCTGTTAAGGCTCTGTTCCAGTGTGTGGATGGGCCCCATTATTGGGGGCCCCAGGGATTCAACAGGCCAGGAGGGAGAGCTCATTGTGCACCAGCACCCCCTGGTGGTCAGTCGGGTTTTTGCGCTTCATCTGTTGCGCCGCGCACAAGCTCGACTCACGAACGGCGGTGTGAGAAGAAGCCGCGGCTGGAATTGCGCGCGTTGGCGGACGCCGCTGCTCCTTCGCACCGCCCTGGCATGACGGCTGAGTCCATGCTGAGCATTACGGCATACAGCCCGAGCGCCGAGCACTACAGGCAATTAGCACGTAAAACCGCTACAGCACTACAGGCAATTAGCACGTAAAACCGCTACAGCACCACAGGCAATTAGCACGTAAAACCGCTACAGCACTACAGGCCAATTAGCACGTAAAACCGCTACAGCACTACAGGCAATTAGCACGTAAAACCGCTACAGCACTACAGGCCAATGAGCACGTAAAACCGCTACAGCACTACAGGCAATTAGCACGTAAAACCGCTACAGCACTACAGGCCAATTAGCACGTAAAACCGCTACAGCACTACAGGCCAATTAGCACGTAAAACCGCTACAGAACTACAGGCCAATGAGCACGTAAAACCGCTACAGCACTACAGGCCAATGAGCACGTAAAACCGCTACAGCACTACAGGCCAATTAGCACGTAAAACCGCTACAGCACTACAGGCAATTAGCACGTAAAACCGCTAATTAGTCTTAATTAGGCTCACAGGCCCTCCATGCCAGTCTGGACCTGATCTTTACAGTCAGAATGAGCTGGGAGTAATCAGAGCTGCCACAGACTGACCTGTTCAGCCCACAGACTGACCTGTTCAGCCCACAGACTCACCTGTTCAGCCGAAGACTCACCTGTTCAGCCCACAGACTCACCTGTTCAGTCACAGACTCACCTGTTCAGCCCACAGACTTACCTGTTCAGCCCACAGACTCACCTGTTCAGCCGAAGTCCCGCCTGTTTCAAGGGGAGCTTTGCTTGGAGGCCGTTTTTAAAGCAGAGAAGTCGGTTTACTTGTTGAACCCCTTTGGCACTGAGGCCCTTTTGGGTTTGAATCACACTAATTGAGCATGATCCATTTCTGAGCCAATTCCCACTGCAAAGAAGGAGAGTTAAAATAAATAAATAAATAAACCATTTCAGCCTGAAAAAGAGCGCTATACAAAGAGCATAATAATGAACCTCCAGGAGCCAGGAAACCACCGCGACCGTCCCTCTGTGTGGGAGGTGCAAAGCAGGAGCGCTCACATGTCATAACACAAACACGCACAGGCATATGCACACGCACACGTGCACACACATGCTCACGTGCACACACACGCACACGTGCACACACACGCTCACACACACACGTGCACACACACACACACACGCTCACACACACGCTCACGTGCACACACACGCACACGTGCACACACACGCTCACACACACACACACGTGCACACACACACACACACGCTCACACACACGCACACGCACACACACGCACACGTGCACACACACGCTCACACACGTGC
>CM077286.1:4561066-4591066 GCA_039654925.1 Anguilla pacifica
TGAGGGCTCTCCTGTACAGGTACACCCTGACCCCCTGCTCTCCTGTACAGGTACACCCCACACCTCCTGCCCCTGCAGGGGTTGATAACCAGCCTACCCATTAGATTTTCCTCCCCAAAATTTGTCATGCCTGCATCAGGGAAGCACTTGATGTTCCGGGGGCCGGTAAAATATCGACTCCATCAATCTGCATCACCCTGGTAACAGCGTGAGAACCCTGCTTCCAGCTAAGGGCAGCGGCATGGAAAAGCAATTATGCACACAGCAAGCGAGAGATAGAGAGAGATAGAGAGAGAGAGAGAGAGAGAGAGAGAGAGAGAGAGAGAGAGGAGAAAAAGAGAAGAGAGGGAAAGAGAGAGAGGGGGAGAGAGAAAGAGAGAGTCGAAAAAGAGAGCGATAAAGAGAGAAAGGCAGGGAGAAAGAGAGAGAAACAGACAGAGGGAGAGAGAGAAAGTGAAAGAGAGATAGGAGAACAGAAGAGAGAACATAAAACTACCTGGCAGTGTAGCCTGTGAAAGAGGCAGTGCTGCTAAATCCTGCAGCTCACCTTCCTCCCTGACACTGCATTCCATTTCCTCACCAAACGCTCGCTGCGACGATGTCACGTTCAGGTGATGCTTTTACACTTTCTCACCACCGCTTTCTCCCTCTGATATGTCAAAACTTACACGGTTCAGATAATTCCAAGTGCTGCAGGAGTTTGGGAACTAAATTAATTAAAAGTATATAAAATTGTAAGACACTACTGCTTGTAGAAGAGACTTTATTTAAGTGACTTATGCATGGTAAAATATCAGAAACACAACTACAGGCTTTCAGGTTAAGTACATGACTTTCAATAACTGTGCCCCAAATGGGAATCGAACCCACAACCCAGCCCAGCTCCCTATCCACTATACTGCACTGCCACCCAACACTAGACGGTGCATCACATGCACCTTGCTCAGGGGACGCAGAGCTAGCACAGAGACAGGCGCAGCTTTAACTGGTGTGTAACACAGGTACACTGTGCCCACCTCCCCTGGCAGAGACAGTGGAGGAACAGTCCTGGGCTACTGAGCCCCCGCCTCCACGCAGTCATGGGGGGGGGGGGAGCTGCACAGAGAGCACTTCTCCAGGGCTCCGCTCTGTCACTGTGAAAGAGTGACCACTTTAATTACGCCAGGAAGGAAGAGGAAGGAGAAAAAAACCAAAACGAAACGACGCGCGGGCTGAGCAGGCCCGCGGGACCGCCAGATTCGATGTGCGTCTTCTGTAACTGTGTCTGTAATTTGTCGGAGCGGGTGGAGGAGGAGCGAGGAGTCATTAGGACTGACAGGAGGAGACAGGAGGAGACAGGAGGAGAAAGGAGGAGACAGTCTGACCACTGGCTTTCAGGAAATATGACAAGTAATAAGAGCAGAGGGCAGAGAGGGAGATGGACATACTGACGCTCTGACGCTTCAGCCCAAGCTGCAAGCACACACACAGCATCACGCACTGAACCCAGATCAGCTCTGAGCCCACAGCAGCTCTGAGCCCAGATCAGCTCTGAGCCCACAGCAGCACTGAACCCAGATCAGCCCTGAACCCACAGCAGCTCTGAGCCCACAGCAGCTCTGAACCCAGATCAGCTCTGAACCCAAATCAGCTCAGAACCCAGATCAGCTCTGAGCCCACAGCAGCTTTGGGCTCAGAACCCAGAGCTGCTCAGAACCCAGATCAGCTCTGAGCCCACAGCAGCACTGAGCCCAGATCAGCTCTGAGCCCACAGCAGCTCTGAGCCCAGATCAGCCCTGAACCCCCAGCAGCACTGAACCCAGATCAGCCCTGAACCCCCAGCAGCACTGAGCCCAGATCAGCTCTGAGCCCACAGCAGCTCTGAACCCAGATCAGCTCTGAGCCCACAGCAGCTCTGAACCCACAGCATCTCTGAGCCCACAGCAGCTTTGGGCTCAGAACCCAGAGCTGCTCAGAACCCAGATCAGCTCTGAGCCCACAGCAGCTCTGAACCCAGATCAGCTCTGAGCCCACAGCAGCTCTGAACCCACAGCATCTCTGAGCCCACAGCAGCTCTGAACCCACAGCAGCTCTGAGCCCAGATCAGCTCAGAACCCAGATCAAGACCATGAGGGACATAATCTCAGCTCATTAAGAGTGGCTTAGTAATGGCCCTAAAACCAGAAGCAAAGGAATTCTCAAACTCAGGTTGCTTTCCGTTTTTCTGACAAAAAGTGCATTTCATACATAAATGTGTCACAGTTCAAAATGCAGGCAAAGCCTTTGCCTTCGTGTCTTAGACTTTAGATTTTTATATTACAGATTTTTATCTTACAGATTTTTATCATGAAAATCTGTTTGGAGGTTCTAAAAGGGAGCAAACTAATTACCCCCCCCCCCCTTATTCTCATCAACAGCAAACCCTGTCTTCTTCCTGGTTCCTGCCTGAATGAGCATCAGAGATCAATGGCCACGGAGAGACTGTCTAATTAAGCCGCCTGTGGAAAGTACATCACAATTAAACCCTGGCGTCGGACCGAGGGGCGCGCTCCAGGCCGCATTGATTTTGTGCTCGCAGGGATTGGGCACTCCCACCCGTTACCTTGCCAGTCAACATCTGCTGTAATCAAACCAGCAGATAAAATAACAAACACAATCTCTCCCTCTCTCTCTGTCTCTCTCCCTCCCTCTCTCTCTCTCTCTCTCTCTCTCTCTCTCTCTCCCTCCCTCCCTCCCTCTCCTCTTTCTATCTCACAGCTTAGTTTAATTAAATTCAAATAGGCATTATTGGCACGATAATAAAAGATAAAATGTTGCCAAAATGACAAGACACGTTTCCCAAAAGCAAATACTGATATTGATAGCCAATATTGAAACATCCCTCCCATTAATAAATTAAAAGGAACATGGTATTTGAACAAAATCTAAAATGCATAGCAATGGATCGTAAAACATTTGCAGTAGAGAACACCCACTCCCTCTCTCTCTGCCTCTAGCCTTTAACCTCACACTCTCTCAGGACTCCCTCGTTTCCCTGTGGATTTCTCTCCTTCCTTTTTCTCTCTCTCTATCTGCCTATCTATCTCTCTCTCTTTCTCTCACAGTCCCAATTTCTCTCTGTCTCTCACTCGCTATATCTCTCACTCTCCATCTGTCTCTCTCTTCTGTCTTTCTCCATCTCTGCCTCTCTCTGCCCCCCCTCTCTCCCCTCTCTCCATCTCCCCCACCCTCTCTCCTCTTCCTCTCTTTTTCTCTCTCCCCCCTCTCTCTCTCTCTCTCCCCCCTCTCCCCTCTTCCTGTCTCTCCCCCCCTCCCTCCCCGCTCTCTCTCTCTGAAGGAAAGCTGATGTAGGGAATCCTCGCACTCCCGGGTTTGACAGTGTTTCTCAGCCCTCTGCAGCGGTAGCAGGATGTGACCAGGATGTGACCAGGATGTGACCAGGATGTGACCAGGATGTGACAGCTGAGCCGCAGCAGCAAAATCAACATGAAGGGAAGAGTTTGCTCCCTTTTCCCTTCTGCCTACAGCTGCAGAAATAATATCACTGATAATGTGACTTCTATTTACGTACAATTCATCCCATTAAACAATAACATGCTAATTATCTCCCTATTCTTTTAAAAAAGCATTAATACATGTGCCACAAGTCCTTTCACACAGCAGTGATACCCCTCTTTCACCCCCGGTAAACAGGGCCATTCACTTTAACCAACCTGAGGAATCTCATACGATCGCTTATATTCTTGATCTGAGGTTTTATATCTCAACACCAAATAATTGCCAAAGATGGCAAGCATCCATTTCCCAAAGTAATAACAAATTTTGTCCTTTCATTTTTGCTAAAGATTTGATTAATGGCACAGTATCGCTGCAGCTTTTATTAGTTTCTCTGGGTGTGAAGGAATGCACTCTTCACTGACCATAAAATCTCCCAGAGTCCACAGTCAAATAACAGCCTCTCTCTTCTCTGAGCCCTGCCTTGCACACAAAACTGGAAATAACACAAGTGATCTCATTACAAGACACTTCATTACAACCACACTGCAGAGCAACATATAGCAGTGAAGAACATCAGTGTTGCTCACAAGAATACAAAAATGCAATATCACTAAGAATGCACAGAGGCCCGTTTATAATCACAAAGTGCACTATTAACCCAACAATCAATAATTAGTATTGTAACAAAAGAAAATACCTCCAGACAGACAACCTACCAGAGAAGCATAAAAGCATTTTTGCTACAATGGATTTTTTGGCTGTCCATCCAGTTTTTCCTGCCTGTTTCCTGTGGTTTCTCTACTCAGTACTTGTGAAGTTTTCGGATGTGTGTTTTCTATTATTGTTACCTAAATTGATTTGGCCATAACTGAGAATCCTTGAAGCGATGGATTAATCCTGACCTGGCATCCCCAGCTCCAGCAGTCTCAGAGTACCTCGGACAGCAGCCATTGACTGCAGCACCATGGAGAGCTCCGGTCCATTCTGTGAAACGGAAAACAGCTCCTGCACTGAATGGTTAACTGAGCCCGTAGGCTATGTCAGCACTACCTAGCCAGCACAGCTGCAGATAAGATCAGCGCACAGCTGCAGATAAGATCAGTGCACAGCTGCAGATAAGATCAGCGCACAGCTGGGACCAGAGTAACTACCAAAAACATGCATTCAGCATACAGGGGTAAACATTGGGAGTCCATGCTTAATTTCAGAGTCATTACAACCCAAAGAAAAAGAAAACATACCTTTTGTGACTACATTGTCTTGTGGGAAAAAAAATATTGTTTTCGTATTTTGACTGTATTGTAGCCATTGTACAACACAGTCATAAGTTTTAGTTGTATGACTGCTTTTCACAGTACCATTGTTACATAAAACGGGTAACTGAAACACCTGTACTGGAGCCAACCGCACTGGCGCTAGTGAGAAACGTCTCTCAACAAGACCAGAAAGTGAGCTTTAAAAAAAAAAAAAAAAAAGATTGCCTGGTTTTTGCGTGCTTGGTTAAGACCGCACACCAGAACGTCGTGCACAGATCCGGCGGTGCCATTCAGGAGGGCAAAAGTCACGGCACAGCAGCGCGGGAGCGGTGCAACGGCAAAGCAAAGCGGTTTAATTTAATATATGCGGTTGTGTGGGGGAGTAGAAACGCTCCACATAGGAACAGCGCTTAATGCTCCAAATTACTCCCCCCACACAGCCCAACATCATCCGCCGATCCCTTTGTGTGGTGCTTCCTCCTGACTGCAGCGGGAAAAACTCCAGCGCCGTTTAAAATAATTACGCAAAAGGAAATTAGCCTCCTGCTTTTCCCCCAGTGGAGTTAGTGATGTTCGTTGGAGGGGAAACGGGCTGCCTGACCGTTATTTTAATACGCAAACGATGGAATTAATATTTCATTCGTGTCACATGTCACACGGCAGCCGCGCTGGATGTCCTGGAGCAATGCACACTGAACACGCGAAGCAGGAAGACCACCTACACGCTGATATGCTCATTATAGCGCCGTATAAATCCCGTCCCGGTGAACCGTAGCGTAGGCCTGTTTTCATTCACCACAGCTTGATTAGTCATTGTTAATTCATTACACACTGTATCGCAAATCAGTGGAAGAGGCTGAATAACTTTATTTTTCCCAGGGGGACCTTCAGGATCTCCAGAGAGTTCTCTGATGATGTGTCAAAGAAACTTGGTGAGAGAGATGTGTTTACGCCATTGAAGTAATAGAGGTACATGTTTTCTTTTTTTTCCATCAACTTCCTTTTAATGTGGAACTACAATTCAAATAAATTAAGTGATTAGTTTGATTGCGTTTATGTAAATGCGCCGGTGTGCCAGAAATGGCGTGTCTGTGATCTGCTGAGGAACCGCGTTTCCTCTAAGGCTCGACAGAAAAGGCCAAACAAAAAAAGAACAATTCAATCTACCTTGTGCGTAGGTTTTTGCCAATTAAATATACTGTGTAACAGACCTCCTTCCTGTTGCTCATATGGAACTCTGGCATGGCCATGACTTTGAGTGATAGACCTACTTCCTGTTGCTCATATGGAACTCTTGCATGGCCATGACTTTGAGTGATAGACCTACTTCCTGTTCCTCATATGGGACTCACCTTGTGTGCCTTGCTGTCTCCCTAAACTTTGGCCAGGAACAGGTGCCAACGCTGAATACTTACATTGCTGTTTACACAAATAAATAGTAACATTAGTACTTGCATTCTATTTAATGGTTGGGTAGCTGTTTCAGTCAATGATTTTCCGTTAGTTGTTTAAATAATGTTTAATTTAATACCTGCTCAATTTCTAATAAAAAATACATTTAGAAGCCCTTCTAAATACCTGAATGATATTCAAATACCTCCCTACCCTTTCTCTCTCTCTCTCTCTCTCTCACACACACACACACACACACACAATCTCTCTCACTCTCTCCTTTTTATGGATATTTCATCACAAAAACTCAATTGTCTGAAAAAATATGTTAATGCACTCCTTTATTTGCTTGAAACAATAACAGCAAAAAAAAAACTAATTTTACTCTCAGCTAGACATAACGAATTGTTCCCGTCTGATAAATGAGCTTATCCTTAATCCTAATTGAGTCAAAGTATTATAGTGAGGGATTTAGGATTCCATCAAACCAACAAGCGGAAAAGCAACACATGATAATGTGAACTGGGATTAATCCACTGTGAAAATCAAAGGCAGTGTTTAACCTTGTAATTTAACTCGTATAGCAATCGAAAAGCAGGTCCACATTTCATGTTGAAATAAAAATGGCTACTTAATTTCAGCACATGTAAACAAGCCAATCAAATGCACCAGCACATGTAAACAAGCCAATCAAATGCACCAGCACATGTAAGCAAGCCAATCAAATGCACAATCTTATAGTCACAGTCGGGAAAACCGAGCATTACAATGCGGTTGTGTTGTATAACACATGCAGGCAGTTTTCTTTTTAAGAAATAAATTTGAAAGTTAATACAAAGCATGCAAGCTCTAATCCCAGTAATTTATTATTATTTTTTAAATAATTTGCACCCAGTTAAGGTTTCCCCCATGCTGGAGGAAGACTAGTGTGATACTGGATATACGAGTCTCCATTCACAGATTAACCAAACCAGTCATGGAGGAATTAAACACGTTTCCCCCTGTAGAGCCAAAATGATTTCATCATCAGTAGCTTCTTGTTTTACGGTTTTATTAAACATTTTAAACATTAGAAAACAGAAGTAGCAGCTCTAGAATATTGTGTCCTGACATTTGAAATGTCAGGGTACCAAAGTGGCAGACTGTTTTTCCTCCAAAAAAAATTACACCAGGCACACCTACAGGCCATGAATTGGCATCAGAAATAATTTCCAGTGCTGAGTGAGCTGTGGTGCTGTGGTGCTGTGGTGCTGAGTGAGCTGTGGTGCTGTGGTGCTGAGTGAGCTGAGTGAGCTGTGGTGCTGAGTGAGCTGAGTGTGCTGTGGTGCTGTGGTGCTGTGGTGCTGTGTGTGTTGAGTGAGCTGTGGTGCTGTGTGTGCTGTGTGTGTTGAGTGAGCTGTGGTGCTGTGGTGCTGAGTGAGCTGTGGTGCTGTGGTGCTGTGGTGCTGTGGTGCTGTGTGTGTTGAGTGAGCTGTGGTGCTGTGTGAGCTGAGTGTGTTGAGTGAGCTGTGGTGCTATGTGTGCTGTGTGTGTTGAGTGAGCTGAGTGTGCTGAGTGTGCTGTGGTGCTGAGTGAGCTGTGGTGCTGAGTGTGCTGAGTGTGCTGAGTGTGCTGTGGTGCTGTGGTGCTGAGTGAGCTGAGTGTGCTGAGTGTGTTGAGTGTGCTGAGTGAGCTGTGGTGCTGAGTGTGCTGAGTGAGCTGAGTGTGCTGAGTGTGCTGAGTGTGCTGAGTGAGCTGAGTGTGCTGTGGTGCTGCGGTGCTGTGGTGCTGAGTGGGCTGAGTGTGCTGTGGTGCTGTGGTGCTGTGTGTGCTGAGTGGGCTGAGTGTGCTGTGGTGCTGAGTGTGCTGAGTGTGCTGAGTGGGCTGAGTGTGCTGTGGTGCTGTGGTGCTGAGTGTGCTGAGTGTGCTGTGGTGCTGTGGTGCTGAGTGTGCTGTGGTGCTGAGTGTGCTGAGTGTGCTGTGGTGCTGAGTGTGCTGTGGAGCTGTGGTGCTGTGGTGCTGAGTGTGCTGAGTGTGCTGAGTGAGCTGTGGTGCTGAGTGTGCTGTGGAGCTGTGGTGCTGTGGTGCTGAGTGTGCTGTGGAGCTGTGGAGCTGTGGTGCTGAGTGAGCTGTGGTGCTGTGGTGCTGAGTGTGCTGTGGAGCTGTGGTGCTGAGTGTGCTGTGGTGCTGTGGTGCTGAGTGAGCTGTGGTGCTGAGTGAGCTGTGGTGCTGTGGTGCTGAGTGTGCTGTGGTGCTGAGTGTGCTGTGGAGCTGTGGAGCTGTGGTGCTGAGTGAGCTGTGGTGCTGTGGTGCTGAGTGTGCTGAGTGAGCTGAGTGAGCTGTGGTGCTGAGTGTGCTGAGTGTGCTGTGGAGCTGAGTGTGCTGAGTGAGCTGTGGTGCTGAGTGTGCTGAGTGAGCTGTGGAGCTGTGGTGCTGTGGTGTTGAGTGTGCTGTGGTGCTGAGTGAGCTGTGGTGCTGTGGTGCTGAGTGTGCTGAGTGAGCTGAGTGAGCTGTGGTGCTGAGTGTGCTGAGTGTGCTGTGGAGCTGAGTGTGCTGAGTGAGCTGTGGTGCTGAGTGTGCTGAGTGAGCTGTGGTGCTGTGGTGCTGAGTGTGCTGTGGTGCTGTGGAGCTGTGGAGCTGTGGTGCTGAGTGAGCTGTGGAGCTGTGGTGCTGTGGTGCTGAGTGAGCTGTGGTGCTGAGTGAGCTGAGTGTGCTGAGTGTGCTGAGTGTGCTGAGTGAGCTGAGTGTGCTGTGGTGCTGTGGTGCTGTGGTTCTGAGTGTGCTGAGTGAGCTGTGGTGCTGTGGTGCTGAGTGAGCTGAGTGAGCTGTGGTGCTGAGTGTGCTGAGTGTGCTGAGTGAGCTGAGTGTGCTGTGGTGCTGTGGTGCTGTGGTGCTGTGGTTCTGAGTGTGCTGAGTGAGCTGTGGTGCTGTGGTGCTGAGTGAGCTGAGTGAGCTGAGTGAGCTGTGGTGCTGAGTGTGCTGAGTGAGCTGAGTGAGCTGTGGTGCTGTGGTGCTGAGTGAGCTGAGTGAGCTGTGGTGCTGTGGTGCTGAGTGAGCTGAGTGAGCTGAGTGAGCTGTGGTGCTGTGGTTCTGAGTGTGCTGAGTGAGCTGTGGTGCTGTGGTGCTGAGTGAGCTGAGTGAGCTGTGGTGCTGAGTGAGCTGAGTGTGCTGAGTGTGCTGAGTGTGCTGAGTGAGCTGAGTGTGCTGTGGTGCTGTGGTGCTGTGGTTCTGAGTGTGCTGAGTGAGCTGTGGTGCTGTGGTGCTGAGTGAGCTGAGTGAGCTGTGGTGCTGAGTGTGCTGAGTGTGCTGAGTGAGCTGAGTGTGCTGTGGTGCTGTGGTGCTGTGGTGCTGTGGTTCTGAGTGTGCTGAGTGAGCTGTGGTGCTGTGGTGCTGAGTGAGCTGAGTGAGCTGTGGTGCTGTGTGAGCTGAGTGTGTTGAGTGAGCTGTGGTGCTGAGTGTGCTGAGTGAGCTGAGTGAGCTGTGGTGCTGAGTGTGCTGAGTGAGCTGAGTGAGCTGTGGTGCTGTGGTGCTGAGTGAGCTGAGTGTGCTGAGTGAGCTGTGGTGCTGAGTGTGCTGAGTGAGCTGTGGTGCTGTGGTGCTGAGTGAGCTGAGTGAGCTGTGGTGCTGTGGTGCTGAGTGTGCTGAGTGTGCTGAGTGAGCTGTGGTGCTGTGGTGCTGAGTGAGCTGAGTGAGCTGTGGTGCTGAGTGTGCTGAGTGAGCTGAGTGAGCTGTGGTGCTGAGTGTGCTGAGTGAGCTGAGTGAGCTGTGGTGCTGAGTGTGCTGAGTGAGCTGAGTGAGCTGTGGTGCTGAGTGTGCTGAGTGAGCTGAGTGAGCTGTGGTGCTGAGTGTGCTGAGTGAGCTGAGTGAGCTGTGGTGCTGTGGTGCTGAGTGAGCTGAGTGTGCTGAGTGAGCTGTGGTGCTGTGGTGCTGAGTGAGCTGAGTGAGCTGTGGTGCTGAGTGTGCTGAGTGAGCTGAGTGAGCTGTGGTGCTGAGTGTGCTGAGTGAGCTGAGTGAGCTGTGGTGCTGAGTGTGCTGAGTGAGCTGAGTGAGCTGTGGTGCTGTGGTGCTGAGTGTGCTGAGTGAGCTGTGGTGCTGTGGTGCTGAGTGAGCTGAGTGAGCTGTGGTGCTGTGGTGCTGAGTGTGCTGAGTGAGCTGTGGTGCTGTGGTGCTGAGTGAGCTGAGTGAGCTGTGGTGCTGTGGTGCTGAGTGAGCTGAGTGAGCTGAGTGAGCTGTGGTGCTGAGTGGCCTAAAGCGGGAGATCATCGCTGTCTTCCGCGCGTTTCAGACGCTCTGCTCCAGTGAGGACGCTGAGCCGCCGCGGCCGGCTGCAAGCTCGCTACGGAAGGAGAGCCGCGCAGCGCGTCACTTTGCTGTGATCACAGCGCTGCTCTTACCGCGCGCTTTTCATTACGCATTACATCACTTTTAAAAAGGTGCCCAGCCGTACAGCTGTATAAAGGCTTTAAAAATTCTCTTGCATTTTCATTACTAAAGCCCTGACCAGTGTATCCAGGCTTTTAGTCCTCAGCGCTTCGAATAACAAATGCATTATGCAGAGCTGCCGGGGCATTGTGGCGAACCTGCGATGTCAAAGCCGTCACACTCTCCTTAGTTCACACACACAAGTACGATTAACGCTTTTATTTAATATTCCAGGCTGTTTCAATTTGCACTGGATTTATCACTCGTCAACGTGCCACAAACAGATATAGCCCTATAAATTCTACCTTCTTTGATCAAATGCATGAACAAACTGTTTTACATGGTGCAGTGGCTTGGGGCTAATTTCTGATCATCTCAAAATACACACATTTGACATTTCCTGGGACATCTTTACTTTTTGTCCTGGTTTCTGAGCCAAAATGGACCCATCACACATAATGACAGAATTCTCCAGAACAATGACCATTCTGCAAATAAAACAATACAGCCGGTAATCCTACACAAAGAGACAGAATTACAAATACTCGGTCTTTACTCGGTTAACCTGGAAACAAAATCTTCAGTGGCCTTTTTTTGTTGCTCCAGGGCATGTAAGGAAACTAAACTGTGCAACACAGTGGACAACAATAACATGGAATCATCCCAAAAATGTGTCCCCCTCCACTGCATAGGGCCATTACTACAATAGCCTCCATCAGGGCATCAGGTGCTGCTGGGGAAACAGGTGACTACTACCATGGTTAGCACAATGCATAGTGTTAAAACAACTCGTACAGAGTACATATGGTCCCTATTGAACTCACATATAATCTGGCACATTTGAAATAACACGGGTGTGCGCACATGAAGGCTCAATTGTGTGGGCGACTCATGGAATCCCAAACTCAAACCCCTGGGGAATTTGCCCTCAGACTGATGAGCCAGTGTGACTGAGATCTTTGGTTTGAGTTCCTCAGTTATCTGCCATCACAAGTGTCCTCACAGAGCCCGTGGGAGGAGATCCACACAGCGACTCCAAATGAGCACATAATGAGAAAACACACACACACACACACATGAATACACACACATGCATACACACATGCACGCACACACACTCACACACACACGCATACACACATGCACACACTCACACAAACATGCATACACACACGAACACACACACACACACACACACATGCACACACACGAATACACACACATGCATACACACATGCACGCACACACACATACACACACACTCACAAACACGCATACACACACGAACACACACACACACACACACATGCACACACACACTCACAAACACGCATACACACACGAACACACACACGAACACACACACACACTCACAAACACGC
The DNA here is from genome assembly GCA_039654925.1 of Anguilla pacifica. NCBI lineage: Eukaryota > Metazoa > Chordata > Actinopteri > Anguilliformes > Anguillidae > Anguilla > Anguilla pacifica. The sequence goes on from CM077286.1 coordinate 4,572,975, forward strand.
ATACACACACGAACACACACACACACAATGCACAAAGAGCCATTGATTGGCATTGTCAAAGGCATCCGCAGCTGCGGCGATGCTGAATTGCTGTGTGGCTAATTTAACATTTTAAAAATATTTACATCTTTGTCGGCCTCTGTGTTGTTCACGACTGTTGACGATGTTGACAAAATCATGTTTTGTCAGCATGCTTTGAAATAACGTGTACGTGTGAAAGACACAAAGTGCGAGTCTGCGTTTGCGCTGCCTCTGCCTCGCTTTCCAGAGATTCAATGTAAATGGTACGTTCTGCAAGGTGCAAAAAAAGGAAAAGAAAAAAAAACATACCCAGTGAGGCGAGAACACACATATCTCGCATTCTGTTACACGTTTGTTAGCATTACACCGCCACGGCTGTCTTAATAGAGACGTGACAGAGATGTTCAGCCTGGCGCCCGCATGTTGAACAGCGGAAAACCTTTGTGACTGGATCTCTTGCTAGCGCATAATGCGAGCACCCGTGAGTCGCTGTCTCTCCAGAGAGTGGAGGTAGGGCTCGTGGACACAGTTCCTTAGTAGCCAAGGACATTAGCATTAACTGCGTACTGAGCGCGAGACGCGGGATCTCGTGAAGAGCACTGCTAATCCAGCAAGTCACTCGCTGTCAGGGCGGTATTGCACGCGCACACGGCGCCAGAAAGACGGCGGAACACAAATCACGGACAGACCTATGGTTGGAATTCGGTTATTTTTTTCTTCGCCAATGCAAAAGGAAATATGCAGCGAAGCTTCACCCTGCTCTGCACCAGCTTTTTGGGGGTGTGTTTAGGTTCAAGTTTTCCAAGTAATATAAATATTGGTAAGTAAAAACAAACGATAAACTAACACGACGAATTAAATGTAAAATGTTTTAAGCTCAGTTTTGTACGGAACGCCTAACGGGCAGTTCTTTGTTCAGTTTGAGCTCGTCTGCACATGAGCCGTCCTCTGCTGTAAATCCTCACATAAGTACTATATTATTTTACGTATAATGATGAGCGCTTAGAATATATGTTCAGCGGATTTGGAAAGTTTTAATATTACTATTAATAGGCTATAAAACTGTATTTGTATGTTCTGATGTTATGACGGAAATGCGCGTTGCGTAAATTCGCACATTTACCCCAATAGTAACAGGTTACATTGCGAGCGGGCTAATGTTGGGTTTTTTTTATTTTATTTGATGTACAGGTGGACTGTTCCCTACCGGCTCTCACGAATATGAGGTTTTTCGGTTTGCACTCTCGCACCACCAGGACATCCCCAAACTGGTACCCCAAGTGGATATGGTCAATATCACACAGAGCTTTGCAATGACATATGCGTGTAAGTAAACGGCGCCTTTATTCCCTTTTGGAGAACAGACAACTGTTTCATACGTGTTCCCGTGTTTCACCGCTCCGAAGCAATCGGACAGGGCAGTACTGACCACATGTTGGTGATATTAAACATTTAATCTGTTGCTTATCCGCCCAAGTCCATAAAAGTGTCAGTTTACAGCAGCGAACACGACTCTTGGAAGAACTGGCGTTTTCGTACAGCTGTGGGCGTAAATGCTTTGTTCTGCCGCCCACCTGACTCTCAGATGGATAAAATGTTATTTTAATGCAGAATCCACGAAGGTGGACAAACGGCATTTCGCAAGCGAAGCGAGCCAGTTCCCCCTCATTAGCCGTGTATTTACAGCGCATTGTATTCACAGGTTCCCAAAAATAAGCGCGGTGTGTCCAGATAATTCCCTCTCGTGCACCATGTCCCTTTTTACAGCAACGAAAAAAACGTGTTTAACGTTATTTCTGTCGCTAGGCAGTGGTCGTGTCAATCAAGCTTTTCTGTCACAAGACAACTATTTATCAACTGGAACGCGCGAAAACCTTTTCTTACCTGCCTCGTATGTAGCCTACTTCGCTTTGGAGAGACCGCGCCGATGTACCTTTTTATTTGCATCAACTGATAGTAGCCAATTTATTTATATGTATTTCCACGGTAAATAAAATTTTATTACCGTGCTCTTGTTATATGTTATCACATACAACGTGAAAATCTCACTCCCTGTTATTATCATTATTAGCTAATTTACTTCGTGGTCTGTTCACGGCCATCACCGTTAGATACAATGTGTGTCAATAGGTAGAAAAAACGATATTTAAAATAGAAATTAACTGGGGGACTTATTTTGCGCGTTGAGCTATTACATGCGTCTAATTATGCCGCCATGTTAATTGCTTAATGGTAGAGTTTCTTGGCAAGCCCGGAGCAGTAAAGCACCTGGGGACGCATTATGTTTTACTGCGTATTAGGTAGACGAAGAATCAGTGGAAAGATGCTGCCGAAAGCCTTCGCGTCCTCCACTTGCCAATGAACGCATCAACAACAAAATCGACCATGTGTCTTTGTTTATTGGTGCTTTGATCGCTCCTAAATCACGCAGTTGCTGTACAGGACCGGTGTGGCACATTTGTATCCCCTGTAACTGCGTTAGACTATATATTTCACAGATGTTACTGTCCCGAGTTATTTACGCTGGAGAAAACAAATCATTTAACAGAATTAGACAGCTGTTTAAAGTAGAGTTTCCTAGAGCCAGCGCTCCAGCCGTTGCTCACAGGTGCTCGCGAATTCATGACCACCTCGTGCGTTCTGGCCCTCGATTACACAGAATAACTAAGTAGCAGCACTGCGCGTGGGTAGTGCGCGTGTACCTGTCGCGCGTACCATACTAGACCAACCGAATTCAGAAGAGGAATTCTTCAGCTTCGGCCTTCTCATAATTATGCAACAGGGAATGGCTAATTGCGACGGCAAGATCAGAAATCTGGCAACACATCAGAACTCCCTAATGGCGTGCAGATGTCAGTTGTAACACCTGTAATTGAGTTCCCTCGTGCTGCCAAGTCATATTTTCCACCAGACCCTCTCTGTCTCCACGGCGTTATCATTCAATTTGACTTTAATTGCGGAAGATTTCTGTGGAGTGTCGTTAGCTCTTCAGACGCTGCGTTCTTTATGCCGTATATGGCTTTGTTTGTGTGCGGATTCACTCCCTGCGTTCACCCTAGCTGGACTGAGGTATTGAAAGATACATCACGGCAGGACATACCCGTCCGCGTATTCCCAGGACACTTCGTATTTCCCATGCACACACTCTGAGAACAAATGCGTCATATTAAATCCCCTGCGGATACTTCATTGACTGCAAGTTCTAGCTTTATATTGCCGGTTTAACGGGCAAATCTCTCTCTCTGAATATATATATACACATGCACATACACATACATACATACACACACACACGCACACACACACACACACACACACTGTGTATTTGTATTCGTGTCAGGTGCCTGATAACTGGACCACACATTGCAGGACGGTCTAATAAAACAGGGATAATTAAGTTTATGACAAGATAAATGCTGTGTTGACAGCTGTATAATAATGCACCGTCGTTAAAAATTAACTGCAGTCGATTAAAATAAAATTATATCTCGTTGAGCTTTTTTTTTTGCAGCCTCGTCTGGCTTCTGGTATGCTTGGTAGTTTAATACGTTTATAAACTTCGGAAGACTCAGAAGCGAGCAATGGAGAGAGTTGAGTGGTGACGTCACATTATTAGTGACGTGCGCGGTTGTGCCTCGATGCGTTGTCGCTCTTTGTATGGAGCGCGCGAGCACGCACTCTGGGTTCTACTGATTTCGTCGGTCCACCGCTCTCTTGCTGCCCCATAGCCTGGAAGAGACCGTGCCTCATAAATGTACCCGTGAATAACAGCAAAACTCGTGTTAAGTTCGTCCAGTAAGATATTCAGTCTGCCACCTAAGATTCCGTTAAACCGTATATCCAGTAGGGATATGCTTAACCAGCCTAAGGTACAATCAGCAGGCCTAAATATGACCCTAAAATGAATGTTCCTGAACTACTTCCCTAAATGATAGCACAGATATTTCCACACCTAAAGGTTATAATTCAGGTCACAAACAGTGTTACACGATCAGTGCGCTACACTGGAGGGTATTTTTATTTAGGGTGATAATAGGTGTTAATGCAGTATGGCGTTGTGCTGACTGATGTTAGCGGTGTGATTATGCGGAGTGGTCCAGGAGGGACTGTGTCGCACTGTGATGCTGCAGGGTGATAATGACAATGCTGCTGCTGTGTGGTTTTGTAAAGCGGGGGTGTCAGGCTTCAGGCCTGGGGGGGCAGGGTGTCTGCTGGTTTTTGAAGTGTTTCAGCACTTAAGTGATTCATTTAAGTGATTAATTGGCATTAAAGAGTGTACATGGCTTGTTTCCAAGGCTAAGATTGATGGCTAATTGAAAGGAAACCAGAACAACCAGATTTAACCAGGACTGGAGTTAACCCTGCAGACACTGCGGCCCTCCAGGACTGGAGTTAAACCTGCAGACACTGCGGCCCTCCAGGACTGGAGTTAAACCAGCAGGCACTGCGGCCCTCCAGGACTGGAGTTAAACCTGCAGACACCGCGGCCCTCCAGGACTGGAGTTAAACCTGCAGACCCTCCAGGACTGGAGTTAAACCTGCAGCTGTCCAGGACATGGACTTTGACTCCTTTGTTTTAGGGTGATATGGCCAGGTGATGCCATCACATGACATGTTCATGTTCAAATGGAATCAGTTCTGCGGCTCATTTCTGGCCTGTGCTGTAAAGCATTAATTCCACTTGGCTATATTTAGGCCTGAGGGCAGAACTGGTCTGCATGCGACTGGTAATGCCTGTGGGGCAGAACTGCTCTGCATGCGACTGGTAATGCCTGGAAGTCCTCTACCTAGCTGTTTATTGGTCTGCTTCACATATTTCCTTACGGACATGAAGCAGGCAGTGAGGTGTAAAGGTTTTTTGTGTTTTTGCTGTTAGTGATGTCTTTTTTTTACAAGTATGATTTTAAAAATCTGTTATTGGTTTAGTGTCTCAGGATCTGTGCTGCTGCTGTAACTCAGCTGGGTGTTAAACTTGTAGAAGAATTTTGTATTTTTGCTTTTCCCATCAAATGACTTGTTAAAAAATGCCACGGTGGTGTGACCCCAGGTGTAATTGTATTCAGCGTGGCAGTGCCGAAGCTCTGGTCTTTACGTGTTAGTGCTGGTTAGTGCTGGTTACTGCTGGTTAGTGCTGGTTAGTGCTGGTTAGTGCTGGCATGCCTTTCTCTAAGTATAGTCGTTTCTGTCGGAACAGTTTGGCAAAGCACCGCTGTGTTCATTTCATTCATGAGACATCAGGAATGACGGCTACACAGTTCATCTGCCACCTCCGTATCCTCTTCAGTGGGACATCCATTAAAACAATCATGATACTAACACAACATGATCTGTGAATTTAATTAGTTCACCCCTTTGCACTCGACATGATAACATCGAGCGTTTTGGGAACCAGATCATAAATATTCAGCAGGCCGTGTGGCTCTGATGTCCGTATTTATGACACATCCAAATCACAGCGAATGTGTGTTGTGTAACTCTGTCGTGAGGACGTAATTCTGCCAGAAGCTACAGGACCCGATTCTGGATCGCCTCTGACTAAGCTCTGAGCTCACTGGCCCTCGTGTTGCCACGACGAGCTGACAAACAAGCGGAGTCTCGTTAATTTCAGAGACACAGACGCAGCGGCCAGTTCACGAAACTCAGAATCTCTTCCGGGGCCTGAAAATCCGGACGAGGCAGCGGGCGTGGGGGTCTGGCGCCTCGGGGGGGCCGCGCAGCGAGACGCTCGGCGTGATCGCCCCCCCTTCCCCCGGCCCGTCTCCGTTCGAGCGGGGCGAAGGTGTGACAGGGCCGGAAACAAGCGAGAAGCGAGCTCCCTCCGGAGGAGCGCCTCTCCGCGCACCCGTAACCAGGCGCGTCGTCACGGGGAACAGAGCGGATTCCGGTTCGGTGGGCGGCCGAGCCGATTCCCGCCGCGGCCTTCCAGGGTTTGTTCTAGAAGGATGATTAGTTCCGGAATTCCATCATGCTGCTCGGCGTCCGTGTGATCCGCGCGGGATCTGTCAGGATCTGGGAATTCTATGGGAATCACGGCTCCTGCAGGAAGCTCCAGGAAATGATTGCTGACATGATTATTATGATATTTTCTGGCGGTAAAGCGTCACATGTCCTCAGTTTGTTCTTTATTTTCTGAGAGTGTTTCAGATGAAGGTCGCCCAGAGGACAGAGGAGTGGTTCTTTCTGTGGGTTAAATGTTCTGCTCACACACGTGTACCCACACAGCTGAGCGTGTGGCATCATGATGTCATTGCAAGCTGCGATTACCACACTTCTAATTATCACATGACTGGCCAGGCGCTGTCTTAATGCTTGCAGAAGAGAGGGGAGTTTCTCTGTGCATTATTGAAGATGTTGATTTAACAGTGTTACATGGAACTTTTCCACACTCCCCCTGTTTAGCTAATAACCATCTAGAGGCCATTTAGAGAAGAGCGTGTTTCACATATATTTGTATCTGAGTGGGCAGAAGAATAACGTGCCGTAGAACAGGTTTTTGGAAGCATGGTCTAATTTGTCTTTGTACAGGGTGGGGGTGGGGTTGGAGATGGGAGTCGGGGGGGTGGGGGGTGGACATGTGTATCCGTGGTAACCGCCTTCGCTTTGTGACATCAGGGGGAGGCTTGGCATCTCATTATACATCTGAATGCACAGCAAGAGGCTTTCAGGAGGTACCCACAGCGATCACGTGTACAGAACCCCCCCCCCATCCTTACACCGCCCCCCCCCCCACCACATCGGAATCACTTACAGGGAAATAAAAACAATAGAGCCTGCAGCTATTTTGCCAATGCTAATATTATCTGCTGAAACAGATATGCAGTTACATGATTCATGAGTTCATATCTCCCACGCATAAATGCATAAATATACAGTATCTACACACACACACACACACACACACACATCACACACAAGAGCATACATATTCAAACACACACAAGTACACATCCGTACACAGTAACAGGTGCACGCACTGATAGGCTCTGGTTCTGGTTTGGGGAGCAGTGAATACGCTCAGCTCTAAATGGTTCTGGGGCAGGGAAAAGCTCTGGTTCTGGTCTGTTTCAGGTTCTGGTTCTGGTTCTGGGGCAGTGAAAGGCTCTGGTTCTGGTCTGTTTCAGGTTCTGGTTCTGGTTCTGGGGCAGTGAAAGGCTCTGATTCTGATTCTGGTTTTTTTCTGGTTCTGTTTCTGGTTCTAGTTCTGAGGCAGTGAATGCGCTGAGCCCTGAAAGGCTGTGAATGGGGGCGCTTGTGTCGCTGGGGGGTGAAAGGAGTCAGCTGGGCTGGCGGGGGCTTCCTCTGCACCCCTGCGGCTCTCTGCCACCTGCCGGGCCCCGTCATTCTTCTGGGGGGGCACTGGGGGGGGGGGGGGGAGGCATGCAAACCTCTGAAAGATGAAGGGCTCAGGCTGGAAGCTGCTAAATGGAGAAAATAAAAGGATGAAGGATTTTCTCTCCGCTACCCGTCGAGTTGTAAATCCTAAGACCCGCTTTATTCATAATCAACATGCGCACGACGGCGTGTCTTTATCTGAGCATGCCCAGTGCGCGCAGCCGCGGCTCGCTGTAAAAGGGCGTCGGCGTGTTTTGCGCGTGTTTGTGCGCGTGGGTCCCCGAGCTCGGGATTAGCAGTTAAGCAGAGGAGCCGCTGGAGACCTTATGCAAATAAGAATATCAGTCACAATGCCCTTCAGTGCAGAAATTACATTACCATAATCTGCCATTGAGTGCAATTACAATGCAGACAGGAAAAATAAAAGTGTCTCTATCAGAGCAGGAGAGCGGGGCACTTTCCAACCCGCCCCCCTGTATGGCTCCGCCCCCCGTACGGCTCCGCCCCCCTGTACGCTCCGCCCCCCCTGTACGGCTCCGCCTCTGTTCATGGGCTGAGTTTGCATTCTGACTGTTTGACAGCGACGCGCTCTTTATCTGTAAAAAGCAAATTGAGGGATTACTGAGGTGCAGAAGGAGTTGTGGCGCCGTTTCCCGCTGCCTGTGTCAGAGTGAAGCAGAGCTCAGCCACTGCCTGTGTCAGAGCGAAGCAGAGCTCAGCCTGTGTCAGAGCGAAGCAGAAGCGCATTAAACGCTGGGTCAGACAGCGCTGCGGAAGCGTGTTAAACGCTGGGTCAGACAGAGCTGCAGAAGCGCATTAAACGCTGGGTCAGACAGCGCTGCGGAAGCGCATTAAACGCTGGGTCAGACAGCGCTGCAGAAGCGCATTAAACGCTGGGTCAGACAGCGCTGCAGAAGCGCATTAAACGCTGGGTCAGACAGCGCTGCGGAAGCGCATTAAACGCTGGGTCAGACAGAGCTGCGGAAGCGCATTAAACGCTGGGTCAGACAGAGCTGCGGAAGCGCATTAAACGCTGGGTCAGACAGCGCTGCGGAAGCGCATTAAACGCTGGGTCAGACAGCGCTGCAGAAGCGCATTAAACGCTGGGTCAGACAGCGCTGCAGAAGCGCATTAAACGCTGGGTCAGACAGCGCTGCGGAAGCGCATTAAACGCTGGGTCAGACAACGCTGCGGCAGCGCATTAAATGCTGGGTCAGACAGCGCTGCAGAAGCGCATTAAACGCTGGGTCAGACAGCGCTGCGGAAGCGCATTAAACGCTGGGTCAGACAACGCTGCGGCAGCGCATTAAACGCTGGGTCAGACAGCGCTGCGGCAGCGCATTAAACACTGGGTCAGACAGCGCTGCAGAAGCGCATTAAACGCTGGGTCAGACAGCGCTGCAGAAGCGCATTAAACGCTGGGTCAGACAGCGCTGCAGAAGCGCATTAGACGCTGGGTCAGACAGCGCTGCAGACAGGCCCTGGCAGCCGCGCAGCTGCTTGACTGATTGGTTTGCCAACAACGTTTCATCGGAAGCATGTAATCTATTATTTATCGTATCATAACTCAACTCATTACTCTGTGGAATTGGTGGGTATAAATATTTATTATTGACTGTGGGAAGGCAGTTTGTGTAAAGAATGGCTTAAAGCAGGTGGGGACTGTCAGTGTTCAGCTGCAGGCAGACAGGAGGTCTCCCAGGCGGCAGAGGCTCATTCTGCAGCTCCATTGATAACAGAGCAGCAGCGCTGGGCTGGGCTGGGCAGGGAGTACTGTACTGGGGCTGGGGGGGGCCGGGCAGGGAGTACTGTACTGGGGCTGGGGGGGGCCGGGCAGGGAGTACTGTACTGGGGCTGGGGGGGGGCCGGGCAGGGAATACTGTACTGGGGCTGGAGGGGGGGGCCGGGCAGGGAGTACTGTACTGGGGCTGGGGGGGGGCCGGGCAGGGAGTACTGTACTGGGGCTGGGGGGGGGCCGGGCAGGGAGTACTGTACTGGGGCTGGGGGGGGGGGGGGGGGCTGGCAGGGAGTACAGTACTGGGGCTGGGGGGGGCCGGGCAGGGAGTACTGTACTGGGGCTGGGGGGGGGCCGGGCAGGGAGTACTGTACTGGGGCTGGGGGGGGGGGAGCTGGCAGGGAGTACTGTACTGGGGCTGGGGGGGGGCCGGGCAGGGAGTACTGTACCGGGGCTGGGGGGGGGGGCCGGGCAGGGAGTACTGTACTGGGGCTGGGGGGGGGGGAGCTGGCAGGGAGTACTGTACTGGGGCTGGGGGGGGGCCGGGCAGGGAGTACTGTACCGGGGCTGGGGGGGGGGGCCGGGCAGGGAGTACTGTACTGTGGCTGGGGGGGGGGGCTGGCAGGGAGTACAGTACTGGGGCTGGGGGGGGACCTGGCAGGGAGTGCTGTACTGGGGCTCGGGGGGGCGGGGGGGGGGCTGGCAGGGATTAGACAGAGGGACAGACTGATGGACAGACTGATGGACGGATGGACAGAGGGGCGCTGTAACAGAGACCCCCAGTCCTCTCTGGTGAAGTCTCCTGAGGTGTGGGGGCGGAGCCTCGCTGGCTCTGTGCTCGGGGGGGGGGGGGGGGGGGCACACATCCTTGGGGAGTTCAGAGAGGAGGGAGGTGGGTGTGTTGCTACAGTGATGAAGCATATCTCAGTACAGCATTGTGAGTTGGTGTGGGCCTGTCTAAGTACAGTGAGGAACTGAGATGTAGGGCTCTGCTCAAAATATTTACACAGCAATACATCATAGCTTAGCTCTTGGCGATCCACGTATTAATTTCTGCAGCCATATGTTTCTGCTTTTAAAAAATTCATTTCTGTGAAACATGCACATTTGTATTATCAGTAAGGTACTGTTCTAAATGCAGATATTTAAATGTAAAGCTGTTATTTTGGTACATTTTTGTTTTTTGGTAAAAACAAGAGTGGGGCAGAAGTTCTGCCATCACACAGGCAACCGGGCCTGCATGCCCCTCTGCACCCTGGGCTCATAGGATCCCATGCATATCAGGACATGCACTGTATCGAATGCCCAGTATCACGACATGCACTGTATCGAATGCCCAGTATCACGACATGCACTGTATCGAATGCCCAGTATCAGGACATGCGTTGTATAAACATCCCCATCTCGTGACATGTTATTGTCTTGAGACCCCAGTATCACTGTGACCCCCACATCAGGACACAAACAGTATTGAGACCTCTGTATCAAGATAGGTTCTGTATCACAACACCCATGTCAAGATACACACTGTATCACGACTGCCCATATTGGGATTTGTACACTATCGTGACGCACCCGAGAATACCCAGTCTTTGTGGGCAGGTCTTGGCTCTTGACTTTAATCTGATCATTTTTCTCAGCTTGTATTTGCTTGTTTTTCTTGATTGAAAATCAAACCCTTAATTAATTAGCAGAATGATTCAGACCGGCTGGCAGCTGATTCCTGTTCCTCTCATTATCAGCCGCTCCTTTGGGCAGAATTACTTTACTTTCACGTCAAAACGTGACGCGGCGTTTGCAGCGATCTGACCGCTGATTTCCTATTTCCTGTTTCCTCTCAGTCGTTATGTGCCGTGATTTAGAGATCAATCTGCATGAACCCTGTACCCCTGTCCTGAACGGGGCTCGTCTGCTGGCCTCTTTCTCCTTCAGAGTTGGTTTGATATGCTGTTAAACCACAATTTATATCTTTAAATGAAATCATTGTGCCTGTAATAATTATGTTATTTTCCTAAACAGAACTGAGTGTGAATATTTAAACAGGCAAACCGATCTGACAACAAATAAATCTACCAAATTCTACATTACATAATCCCCGCCCACAACTAAAGGTCACCCCAAATTGGGCTGCACACAGATGAAGATTTGGAAGTAAATGCCAGGGTGATAATTCTGAGCAGTGCTGAGAGACGGGGATTTGTACACCAACGTGTCGACATTATTGACACACTTGTAAATCAAACAGAACCAACAGTGAACCTGCTCAGGTAAAATCGGCACCTCTTCTCTTAGTACCTCTCCAGCTCTTGTGGTCTTAATCATGCTGTGAGATATTGGGAGTGTGTCCTGTTGTTGTCAGCTATTGTTAGGTGGTGTGGGTGTGTCTTGCTATTGTGAGGTATCGTGTGTGGGTGTCTTGTTATTGTGAGGTATCGTGTGTGGGTGTGGCTTCTTATTGTGATATACTTTGAGGTGGTGGCAGATTGTCTTGCCAATCGAAGTGTGAGGTGGTACTAGGACCTCTCTCTCTCTCTGACCACGGCCATGTTTTAATGCGTATGTGGGCGTGGTCTATGAGCTGCAAGGCCACTGGCTGGAAGGACTTCTTTCTCTGCAGTCTCAGCCTATGGGAGCAGCAGTAGGTGCCTGTAGAGGACGTTACCGTGTGAAGAAAGAGATCCTGTATTTCCCTCTTAAGTCATCAGTCAGACCGCTCTACACTGGCCAGAGGCCGTTCCCATCGGATCGAGCAGAGCATCGGCACTCTGTAATTCTTCTTCGGACCAGATTCCCATGGGATTTCTGAGTTAAAGGTCTAAGTGAACCGTTTGTCAGGTGATTAATAAACTAGCAACAACAGTTAGGAATAGAGCCATTCTCTCTCTCTCTCTCTCTCTCTCTCTCACACTGTCTCCTTTTGCTCTCTCTCTCCCTCACACTGTCTCCTTTTGCTCTCTCTCTCTCCCTCTCTCTCTCTGTCTCTCTCTTTTGCTCTCTCTCTCTATCTCTGTCATTCTCTCTCCATGTGTGAGGATGTGCCTGTGTCCTTAAAGACTAGACTGTCCCCAAACATTAATTCCCAAGCTACCCAAGTCCTCTTTGAATTTCTTTTTCAAAAATAGTTTTTCAAGACATTTTTGGCCACCCCTTTCATTTATTACACTACATTACAGGCATTTAGCAGACGCTCTTATCCAGAGCGACTACACTACAGTCAGCCAGGCAGTGCAGGACACACTGAGAACAGCGCAGAACAGCCAGACCACAGACACACTGAGAACAGCGCAGAACAGCCAGATCACAGGCTCTCAGACACACTGAGAACAGCGCAGAACAGCCAGACCACAGACACACTGAGAACAGCGCAGAACAGCCAGATCACAGGCTCTCAGACACACTGAGAACAGCGCAGAACAGCCAGACCACAGACACACTGAGAACAGCGCAGAACAGCCAGACCACAGGGTCTCAGACACACTGAGAACAGCGCAGAACAGCCAGATCACAGGCTCTCAGACACACTGAGAACAGCGCAGAACAGCCAGACCACAGACACACTGAGAACAGCGCAGAACAGCCAGATCACAGGGTCTCAGACACACTGAGAACAGCGCAGAACAGCCAGACCACAGACACACTGAGAACAGCGCAGAACAGCCAGATCACAGGCTCTCAGACACACTGAGAACAGCGCAGAACAGCCAGACCACAGACACACTGAGAACAGCGCAGAACAGCCAGGCCACAGACACACTGAGAACAGCGCAGAACAGCCAGATCACAGGGTCTCAGACACACTGAGAACAGTGCAGAACAGCCAGACCACAGGCTCTCAGACACACTGAGAACAGTGCAGGAACAGCCAGACCACAGGCACACTGAGAACAGCGCAGAACAGCCAGATCACAGGGTCTCAGACACACTGAGAACAGTGCAGAACAGCCAGACCACAGGCTCTCAGACACACTGAGAACAGTGCAGGAACAGCCAGACCACAGGCACACTGAGAACAGCGCAGAACAGCCAGACCACAGGCTCTCAGACACACTGAGAACAGTGCAGGAACAGCCAGACCACAGGCACACTGAGAACAGCGCAGAACAGCCAGATCACAGGCACACTGAGAACAGCGCAGAACAGCCAGACCACAGACACACTGAGAACAGCGCAGAACAGCCAGACCACAGGCACACTGAGAACAGCGCAGAACAGCCAGATCACAGGCACACTGAGAACAGCGCAGAACAGCCAGACCACAGACACACTGAGAACAGCGCAGAACAGCCAGACCACAGGCACACTGAGAACAGCGCAGAACAGCCAGACCACAGACACACTGAGAACAGCGCAGAACAGCCAGACCACAGGCACACTGAGAACAGCGCAGAACAGCCAGATCACAGACACACTGAGAACAGCGCAGAACAGCCAGATCACAGGCACACTGAGAACAGCGCAGGAACAGCCAGATCACAGACACACTGAGAACAGCGCAGAACAGCCAGATCACAGGCACACTGAGAACAGCGCAGGAACAGCCAGATCACAGACACACTGAGAACAGCGCAGAACAGCCAGATCACAAGCTCTCAGACAGGGAGTCTCACACTGACAGGTCATATTAGCCGCCCGCATCATCTAATCAGATTCCTCACAGTTTAATTTGCTCTAATGAAAATGAGTTTCCAGCCTGTCTCAAACCCATCGTCTCGCCTGTCCTACTTTCATATGTAGGGCATACAGGGATCGGCAGGTTTTTTTCTCTTCTGAAAGACATCGGGACGTTCGTCTCGGAGCAAAACGCTTCTGTGGTTTCCTTTCCTCTTTTAGCGCAAATGTGCCCGGTGCATTCTGGGAAAGGAGGCAGATGTTCCTTCTCTTATGTTGTCCTGGCTGTTTTCAGAGAGGGGCTTTCGCGCCCTGCTCTCAGCACCTGGGCATTACTGAGCGCACATGGGCAGAGAAAGTTCCGGCTCATTACCGCCTACAGGCTCCACTTTCGCGGCTCCGCTCGGAGACTCGGGCGGGGCTCGGAACGCGGGTCCAGCCGCCGTGTTGCCGCGGACGGCAGGGAGCGCCGCGCCCGGCAGCCAGAGGGCCTGGCCGTCTCAATTAATTAGCCGCTAACAGCGCTGTGCGGTGTTTCAGCGAGGGGACGGTCCGCGGTCTGCTTCACCTTCCAGTGAAGCAACATCTGCTCCCGCTGTCCCCAAAGACCCTGGACCTGGCTCTTTTCCAGTGGAAACGTGCACTAATGTGCGCTAACGTGCGCTAACATGTGCGCTAACATGTGCGGTAATGTGCGCTAACGTGCGCTAACATGTGCGGTAATGTGTGCTAATGTGCGCTAACATGTGCTAACGTGCGCGCTAATGCGCATATCACAGGCCGCTGTGATGCCAGGCCTGCAGGACCAAGCGCTCGGTCTCAGTGTTTATCCACTGAGCAGCCACAGCGCTCCAACAGGCTTCACCTCCGACACGCATCACTTCCATACACGTCACCTCTGACACGCATCACTTCCATACACGTCACCTCCGACACGCATCACTTCCATACACGTCACCTCTGACACGCATCACTTCCATACACGTCACCTCCGACACGCATCACTTCCATACACGTCACCTCCGACACGCATCACTTCCATACACGTCACCTCCGACACGCATCACTTCCATACACGTCACCTCCGACACGCATCACTTCCATACACGTCACCTCTGACACGCATCACTTCCATACACGTCACCTCTGACACGCGTGTCATCTGACAGGCCACACCTCCGCAATTACTGTGCGGTCGGTGAGCCCGGCCTGCGGCGGGCCACTGAAGCTGCTCGGAGTAGCGTCTGCACGGAGGGGGGAGGGGGGAGGGGGAATAAGCACTGGTTTATTGCCCCCCCTCGTGACCACATATCCCCCTCAGGCCCACGCCCCGGGGGCAGAAACCGAGCCGGAGCACCCATCTGGAAGATTCATACGATTCCCCCCCCAACCCTCAGCGTCTGCCTGCCCTCTCTCCACAGGCCGAGTGGCTCGAGCTCTCTGCTGCCATCTACAGCCTGCAGGGTGGCACTGCAGCGAGGGCCAGCTGCAGTCCCCAGGGCACTAAGCCTCTTAAAAAGGGAAGGTGCTCTCAAACAGGCCCTGTGTTCCCGGCTCTCATCGATGCTAATGAACTGTGGCAGGTAGCTTGTTAGCGCTAATGGTTCGCTATCCCAGAACACGGTCAGGAGCCAAGGGCATGGTAGCTCCGTTTACCCCTCAGGGGTGTGGCCTACCTGACTCTGCTGCAGGGATGGGTCTGTAATGCTGCTTACCTCCTCTCTCTGTGCCTGTGGGGAGTGCATGACCTCCGACCCCTGAGGCTCAGCGCTGATTGGTTCCTGCCTCTGGCCGGGCGGATTCCTTTTGGGACCCTGCAGGAAATGAGCAGCATTATTGTTAATAACCGCTGCCATTGTGTAAAGAGGCACTATTGACAATAACGGAAGGAAGGTTTTTATTGGAGAAAAAGCAAACGTGAACACAAAATGGATCCTGACCTGGGAAACTATATATACACTATAAACTATATGCTATTCTACAGGCAGGGCTGGCAGCTGGCAGAAACAGTCTCTGTGGTCATTTAGGACCACAACCATCCGTTTGGGCCAAATGACTCTGCACTTTAATGGTGCAGTACTCACTGGGGTGAATAGCGCTTTCAATGCTATTGGTCTTGTGACAGTTCCACTGTCCGCAATCAGCAACACATTCCCCCTCCTGCCCCCCCTCCCCCTCTCCCCCTCCCACCCCCCACCCCCCCCCCCCCCCCCGGTCCATGACTACTTCCCCCGAGAGCGGTTGCCCCCGGTTACTTGTTTAGGGCCTCTGAAACCCTGGAGCCGCCCCTGTCTATAGGAGCTGATCTGATCGGGAGGCCTGTTTAGTAAACCGGGCAGCTGCATGTGACGGCTGTAGGGGAGTTATGCAGGATTAACTCTGCTGTTCCTGGCACACGGTGAGCAGTGAAGTTTGACGCCGCGCTCGGTGTGAATTAGAGAAGCTCAGCTGAGTGTCTAAAGCTTCAGACTGAAATCTAATTCTTACAATCTGTGGGAGATCTGTACCTCGTCACGGCCTCTGGTTACGTGCAGCACACGGACCCCAACGCCCTGCGGGGTTTGGGCTGGAGCTGGGAACAGGGAGACCAAACTTCAGATCAAACACAACGGATACCTGTGTTATAGATTATTATAAATGACTGGCACACCAGAACGTCATTCCCCACTTCCTCCAGTGGTCAGGCTGGGATTGGACAGGAACCTCGAGCAGCAGCTGCAGATTCAGGCTGTTGTGTCGTCTCATCGTCTGCCCAGGTATCTGTGTGAAGAACAGGGACGCACTACAGCAGGGGATGAGTGAACAGCAGAGGTTGAACAGCAGGGGATGAGTGAACAGCAGGGGTTGAACAGCAGGGGATGAGTGAAAAGCAGAGGTTGAACAGCAGGGGATGAGTGAAAAGCAGGGGTTGAACAGCAGGGGATGAGTGAAAAGCAGGGGATAAGTGAAAAGCAGGGGTTGAACAGCAGGGGATGAGTGAAAAGCAGGGGTTGAACAGCAGGGGATGAGTGAAAAGCGGGTTGAACAGCAGGGGATGAGTGAAAAGCAGAGGTTGAACAGCAGGGGATGAGTGAAAAGCAGGGATTGAACAGCAGGGAATGAATGAAAAGCAGGGGATGAGTGAAAAGCAGAGGTTGAACAGCAGGGAATGAATGAACAGCAGGGGATGAGTGAAAAGCAGGGGATGAGTGAAAAGCAGAGGTTGAACAGCAGGGGATGAGTGAAAAGCAGGGGTTGAACAGCAGGGGATGAGTGAAAAGCAGGGGTTGAACAGCAGGGGATGAGTGAACAGCAGGGTGGATGTGAGGGGAGGCAGGGCGGGGGTGGGGGTCATGCAAGGTGGATGTGGTGGGGGGGGGGCAGGGCGGGGATGGGGGTCATGCAAGGTGGATGTGGGGGGGGGGCAGGGCGGGGGTGGGGGTCATGCAAGGTGGATGTGGGGGGGGGGCAGGGCGGGGGTGGGGGTCATGCAAGGTGGATGTGGGGGGGGGGGCAGGGCGGGGGTGGGGGTAATGAGCGCATTAAGATGCAGCTCATGCTCGGACCCCGTTCCCCTGTGCAGAGGCTCGGGGACAGCTCCAGCCGGCCCTGGTCCTCCATATCTCCTCCTCCTGGTGAAAATCATTCTGTGATTTACTGTGAGGGCTGTTTATATGCTTAGAAGGCTACTCTATAATACTAGAAAATACAACCTTTGGGGGAAAATGGAAAGAGAATAAAAAGGGATTCCAAGGGGAACGACATAAAACGCAGTGTCAAAGTAAAGTGCGTTTTACTGCGCAGACGGGCCAAAGTGAAGTGCGTTTTACTGCGCAGACGGGCCAAAGTGAAGTGCGTTTTACTGCGCAGACGGGCCAAAGTAAAGTGCGTTTTACTGCGCAGACGGGCCAAAGTGAAGTGCGTTTTACTGCGCAGACGGGCCAAAGTGAAGTGCGTTTTACTGCGCAGACGGGCCAAAGTGAAGTGCGTTTTACTGCGCAGACGGGCCAAAGTGAAGTGCGTTTTACTGCGCAGACGGGCCAAAGTGAAGTGCGTTTTACTGCGCAGACGGGCCAAAGTGAAGTGCGTTTTACTGCGCAGACGGGCCAAAGTGAAGTGCGTTTTACTGCGCAGACGGGCCAAAGTAAAGTGCGTTTTACTGCGCAGACGGGCCAAAGTGAAGTGCGTTTTACTGCGCAGACGGGCTAATCCATCCTCCCTCTGCCCAAAGTCCATAAAGAAGACCTCTAAATATTCACAATACAGCACTCAGATGGTGAAACACAGCTTGCATAGTGTTGAGTGTGTGTGGGTCTGACATTACTCTGACATGGTATAGTGCACGAGGAGCACATGTATATGTATTTATATATATATATATGTATATACCATTATAATATTTATGTTATAATAATTA
>CM077286.1:4596066-4626066 GCA_039654925.1 Anguilla pacifica
GTCGCTTGTTTAGCTTTCCCGCCATCCTGTTAGTGCTAGCGTCGCTTGTTTAGCTTTCCCGCCATCCTGTTAGTGCTAGCACGGCTCGTTTAGCTTTCCCGCCATCCTGTTAGTGCTAGCGTCGCTTGTTTAGCTTTCCCGCCATCCTGTTAGTGCTAGCACGGCTCGTTTAGCTTTCCCGCCATCCTGTTAGTGCTAGCGTCGCTTGTTTAGCTTTCCCGCCATCCTGTTAGTGCTAGCACTGCTTCTTTAGCTTTCCCGCCATCCTGTTAGTGCTAGCGTCGCTCGTTTAGCTTTCCCGCCATCCTGTTAGTGCTAGCACTGCTTCTTTAGCTTTCCCGCCATCCTGTTAGTGCTAGCGTCGCTTGTTTAGCTTTCCCGCTGTAATGCGCTGCTGGTTTGAGGTGGCAGGGCTAAGCAGGAGGAGGGAAAGCTGCCAAAACAGACAGCTGCTGCCGGGTGCTTACCACCACGCGGGGTCAAGGGGGGGTCGGTCAGAGGCCCCTTCCGTCTGACCCCCTCCCCATCACTAACCGCTCGGCAAAATGAAAACCTCCACAGGCCGCCGTCCTGCTCCTGTCACAGCCGGCTGTCAGGATGGGCCGGAGGACAGCGGGAGCCGCTCCGCTTTGGGCAGCCCCGCGGGGGGGGGGGGCAGGGGGGGTCTGCTCTGCCCGCCTCCGACCTCAGCTTCCTGTACAGAGCAAAGAGAGCACCTGACAGCCAACCGCTGTGACACTTCGCTAATACAAACACTACCGTCTTCACTGGAAACTTCAGCAGAGTTTTACATTCAGGGAGTGGTTACCTGTGCCCCCTTACCTGTGCCTAAAAACACAACTGACTGAATAATCTGCACTTTACCCAGCCCCAGCAGAGCTGCTCACAGGAGGAGGCGTGGCCTAATCAGCCATGTCCTCCAGA
Organism: Anguilla pacifica; assembly: GCA_039654925.1. NCBI lineage: Eukaryota > Metazoa > Chordata > Actinopteri > Anguilliformes > Anguillidae > Anguilla > Anguilla pacifica. The sequence goes on from CM077286.1 coordinate 4,596,991, forward strand.
GAGGCCACAGCACTCTCCACCCTGTGGAGGGGCGGAGTCCAGTCTGAGGGCAGATTTCACATGGATGTGAAGCACAGAACTCAGAGGTTCAGAGACACGGGTTCGCCCTGCCCAGCGCTGTCTGTGCCCTGCTCCCGGCACTGAGCCACGATGCGCCACGCTTCCCTCCAGACCCCGAGCCCAAGGCTGGGAACAGACTGTAATTTCAATCTGTTTAGTAAATCCGCGGAAAAACGCGGGACCCGCGGCAGACCAGGCAGAAACCCGCCGAGGCCGGCCAGGGCAAGAGACACGACCTGACAACAAAGCTACGGGGAGGGGCTAAAATAAAATGAGTGAAACTAAACAGATGGTAGACATTTTGGCTCAACAGGAAACTGCGACAAGGTTGGCCTGTGAACCAGAGAATTAGTGTTGCACCGTGCAGAGAGAGAGAGAGAGAGAGAGAGAGAGAGAGAGACAGAGAGATGGAGAGAGAGACTGAGAGAGACAGAGAGAGAGAGAGAGAGAGAGAGAGAGAGAGAGAGAGAGATTTTGAGTGGATAGTTGCTGAAATGTCAGTGAGACTCTGGAGCCTGGCTTAACCTCCTCTCCTCTGAGACTGCCCCCCCCCCCCATACAGCGGCACATTAATGCCACTTTCACAAAGACTTGCACTGCATTTATGTCTGAATGGATGTCTCTGTGCTCGGCTACTCCTGCCTGCCCAGAGTAACCCCAGCACTCATCAATCGAACCAATGAAATTGCTGGATATAATTTTTAATGATACTTCCTGTGATTGTCTGTCTGTCCCCTGTGTAATCAGTCTTGTTCATTCTTTTTCACGCTTTGAGGGGCAGCATTGCATTATGGGTCCTGAATTCTGTGAGCTGCTGCATGTATGACTGTTGAACAGGTTCTGCACTCATTGTAGTCAAACTGCTGTTTCCAACAATTGTTGCCCACACTGGAAGACCATTAGATGTTATACCACAGAGGAAGAAATATTACGATGACATATACCATAGAGGAAGAAAGCTTACAATGCCATATACCATAAAGGAAGAAAGCTTACCATGCCACGTACCATAGAGGAAGAAAGCTTACCATGCCATATGCCATAGAGGAAGAAAGCTTACCATGCCATGTACCATAGAGGAAGAAAACTTACCATGCCATATACCATAGAGGAAGAAAGCTTACGATGCCATATACCACAGAGGAAGAAAGCTTACGATGCCATATACCACAGAGGAAGAAAGCTTACGATGCTATATACCATAGAGGAAGAAAGCTTACCATGCCATGTACCATAGAGGAAGAAAGCTTACCATGCCATATACCATAGAGGAAGAAAGCTTACGATGCCATATACCACAGAGGAAGAAAGCTTACGATGCCATATACCACAGAGGAAGAAAGCTTACGATGCCATATACCACAGAGGAAGAAAGCTTACGATGCCATATACCATAGAGGAAGAAAGCTTACGATGCCATATACCATAGAGGAAGAAAGCTTACGATGCCATATACCATAGAGGAAGAAAGCTTACAATGCCATATACCATAGAGGAAGAAAGCTTACAATGCCATATACTGTGCAAGAAATAGCCTCACAGCAGCCATTCACAATGGCCAGTGCGTAACCCTGGAGTCCATCCCAGACAGAGCGGTGCTAAAAACAGATCAGCTCCAGCAGCGAGGCTGCATCGCCGTGCCCCGGGTCGCTGCATGGCGCATTCCGCCATTCGGATCTTCAAAGCGCCATCTGGCCCAACGTGGCAAACCTGGTTAGCAACCGTTTGGGATGTTTCATTCTCTGTATTCCTATTTTTAACGTGCATGGGGTGGAGAAATGAAATCCCATTATATAATACGCCGATGCTCTTTATTGGAACAAATACATGCTTTTTGGTAGTCTCCTCTGCATAAAGCCAGCTGGAATTATGTAACTCTTTTGAACATATTAATCACTGCAAGTCCTAGTTTTTCCCACTAGGACTATGGAAATCATTGGATCGGTGCAAGAATTAATGAATAACTCGCCACTAAGCAGCTTCAGCAAGACAAACTCAAATTATTTCATCAATCATCAAAGCAATAAAATATCTGTGAATTATAGTGACTGGTTAGCAGCTCAAAATCCAGTTAATGTATGCTAGCTCACAGGCTGAGGTATGCTAGCTCTCGGGCTGTGGTATGCTAGCTCACAGGCTAATGTATGCTAGCGCACAGGCTGAGGTATGGTAGCTCTCGGTCTTTGGTATGCTAGCTCACAGGCTGAGGTATGGTAGCTCAAAGGCTGAGGAGAGAGACAGAGAGAGACAGACAAAGGTTTGTGAGCAGTTCCTTAATTTTTTAACCAGATGTGAGGAACGTTTTCGGGGTCTTGTTAACATCCTGTGCTTTTCTCCCTTCCCTTCCAGTTTGCTCCCAGTTCTCTAAGGGAGTGTACGCCATCATCGGGCTGTACGACAGGAAGACGGTAAACATGCTGATGTCGTTCTGTGGGGCGCTGCACGTGTGCTTCGTCACGCCCAGCTTCCCCATCGAGACCTCCAATCAGTTCGTCATCCAGCTGCGCCCCGAGCTGCAGGACGCCCTGGTGGGCGTCATCGAGTACTACAAGTGGACCAAGTTCGTCTACATCTACAGCTCCGACTCAGGTGAGAGACATTGCACCAGCTTGCTTAGTGTCACCACCCCTCATGTCAGAGTTTTAAAGGAGTAAAGGTAGCAAAGACTTTGAAAAGAGCCGAACATTCAGCTCATGTCAAAGCAGTCGCCCACTCCGTGTCGGAGTGCAGGCCGGGAGGGGCAGCGCACCTGTCAGGCAGGTAGGGGGCAGCGCACCTGTCAGGCCGGGAGGGGCAGCGCACCTGTCAGGCAAGTAGGGGGCAGCGCACCTGTCAGGCCGGGAGGGGGCGTGCACCTGTCAGCGCCAGGTGTGCGTTTCCCATCCTCTCCACGGCCGGCTGACCTCAGCCTTCCCATAAGGCCATCTGGCACAGGTGCAGTGCGTGACAGAGCGTGACACACAGTGACAAGCGCTGGAGCTTCTGGGAGCGCGGACAATCCGACGGCCAGCCGCTCGCTCGCCCCCGCTCTCCACACACACCCGGACATCCCTCTCTGCTATTCACACCCGGACATCCCTCTCTGTTATTCACACCCGGACATCCCTCTCTGTTATTCACACCCGGACATCCCTCTCTGTTATTCACACCCGGACATCCCTCTCTGTTATTCACACCCGGACATCCCTCTCTGTTATTCACACCCGGACATCCCTCTCTGTTATTCACACCCGGACATCCCTCTCTGCTATTCACACCCGGACATCCCTCTCTGTTATTCACACCCGGACATCCCTCTCTGCTATTCACACCCGGACATCCCTCTCTGCTATTCACACCCGGACATCCCTCTCTGTTATTCACACCCGGACATCCCTCTCTGTTATTCACACCCGGACATCCCTCTCTGTTATTCACACCCGGACATCCCTCTCTGCTATTCACACCCGGACATCCCTCTCTGTTATTCACACCCGGACATCCCTCTCTGTTATTCACACCCGGACATCCCTCTCTGTGGACTGAGTTATTCAGATCGGTGATTGATAGAGCGGGACTGACGCATCATTGCTGTATTTATCTCTCTGATCTACTCTGTGCCCTGCCGGGGACTTCAGGGTCATTAGCTCCCCCGCCCCCCCACCCCCCCACCCCCAATGGAAAAGCCCCCTCCTTCAGCAGCTCTATCGCATGCCTCCTGTTGCCTGGATACCACACTGCCGTGTGTCTGGATTATTTTAACCCGCTAAACATCATCCTGTTGTGTGTGTGTGAGTGTTTGCACAAATGCTCACATGCATGCACTCAGACACACACACACACACAGAGGCACACGCACGCACACACACACACACACACACAGGCACACACACGCACACACACACACACACACACACACACACCTGTGGCAGATTTACATGAATAACAATTATGACAGAAGCCCTCACAAATCTTTATGCTCCAACAGAGTGTTCTGGGTGGGAAAAATATGGGGAATTAGTGTTAGTCCGTCCGTGCCAATGCATGCTGGGAAACACAGATCTTCTGGCAGCTGCCATCTTACATAAACCCTCAGCGGTGTCTCATACTCTACTTTCAGTTCTACAGTAGCGCTGTGAAACAGTCATAACTGGACTATTATAAAAAAAACTATTTTTGAGTGCGAAAGATGCCTGGTTTTGGAACCTGTAAACGGGATATTGAATGTTATTATTCATCTGACGCTGGCAGCACCACAGGAGTGTCGTGCTAGTCACTAATATAGTTATAATTACTCCAGACGCACTGTGCTACTGGTGGCATAAGTCTGAGTCGTCATGGTGACAGGCATTATGGATGTGTTGGATGAGGCTGGTACAGAGACTGTAAATATGATGTAATGTACGGAGCCGATAACATGCGTGCTGTGCTTGTGTCTGCGGTGTAAGTCAGTGTAAGCTCCATGACAGGGATGTGACTGGCCGCTGTGTCAGGGAGAGTAAATGCCATTGTTTATTTTTAGAGATATTTTTCCCTCCGAGGTTTCCCCATTATGCCTCAGTCTTTTCTCACGCATTTATCCCTTTATATTCCTCACTTGTTGATACATCGTTAGGTTATGATCATTTTTACGAGTACTTTATGTGTGAAAATGGTGCTTATGTACAGGAAATAAAAGAGTGTGATGTGGTTTGGGTGTGCTTCTGCTTGTTGCATAATTGATGCATAATTCATGTTTTAATAACACAAGGTCAGTTTTAACAATAGTGGGAGCCACTCTTGTTGAATACAAAACAAATTATGGAATTCATCTCTGTGAAAACAAGCTGAAATCTGTCTGTGCTATCGGAGAATATCGCCCTGGAAACGACAGGATGTCGGAGTTATTCACACCGAATCCACCCAGGGGCACGCAGAGGAGCGTTTACAACCAACCATTCATTTTATTTCATTTTACTTCTGAATATTTGTTCTTTGACGCTCTGACCATGACTTAAAGATAATTATTGAGCTTATGTGGCATTACTGACCCATAAAAGACAAGAATCTAAGTGATATAATCCATCTGTGACCACGTTTCATTCAGGGTATAAACAGCCAGGTCCATTTCAGTGCATGAATCAGCCTCATGTCTCTTGAGAGAATATTTTCATTTTGTGGAATAGAAGGTGTGGAGATTCGGCCTGTGATCATGTCATCATGAGCAGCCAGCTTAAGCTGTACCTTTGCCCTTCCTGTCTGAAGGTATTCCGTACTCATCTTGTACGTTCAGACAGTTCAGTTGTAGATGTGTGAACTAAAACCGTCCAGTAAACCTGAGAGCTTTTACCTGGGGGGTACAGCTCTTCTCCGTTATTTTTACTCTTTCACCCTGACCTCCAACAAACATCAACCAAACGGCCGACTAGGACTGGCACTTTAGTGCATTAGCGACAGCTGAACTTCTGCATTTTACATTTGGCTAAAAACGAGCCAATCAGCTCCGCTCGCTGGAATTACTGCTTGGGCCTCCCTGTTCACCCAGCCGGGGGGGTGTGTCTGCCTGAAATACTGCCGCCTCATCAGTCTCCCGCTTTATTTGCCCACATTTCAGACTGAGCCTCGTTTGTTTTTCCTGTCCGATGCTCTTAATGCACCCTGGCCCACGGTGAGATGCCCAGCCCAGCTTCCCGAGCACTGCTGAGTCAGGTCTCAGTGCAGCCAGTTACAGTACACTCTGTGTGAAACGCACACACTTCATTGTGGGAATTAAACTCAGTGTGGCAACGCCAGTGTTCTGTGTTCTGAAGTGAGCCACCAAGGTAAGGCATTGAGCAGCCTCTACTGCAGCCATTAAGGCCTCCTCAGCTTCCAGGCTGGGTCCTGAGCTCATTTATCTAGCGAGTGAGATATTGCACAGGCCAGTTGGGTGGTTCTGTGTCAGGTGTAAAGACCATAGGGAGCTACTGATACTGGGTTAAAATATACAGAGACACAGACTCACAGGTGAGGCACCAAGGTTCCTGGTGCTCAATACAGTATAGGGACTGACCTTGGGTTAACCTGAACTCTCTGTAGTACAGAAACACGCAGTCGGGTCCACGCCACACACACAAAATGGCCGCCCGTGTTTGCGTCCTGGAGTTGGATGTTGACTGCCGGAGCTTTCGTAGCGCACTGCATTAACACTTTGAGGTGCGTGTGACTTTCCTCCTCATGTAAAAATAGTTCTTTAGCGTTATGAAGTCTCACCTTGTCTACCGAGCCAGCAGAAAAGCTCAGATAATCATTTTGACAGCGAAAGAAAAACGAGATTCAGCAGAACCGGTGATAAAACCCTGCCTGAGGCAAACAGCAGGACTCAGAGACTTCAGAATGGGGGGGGGGGGGGGGGGGGGGCACTCTCTACCCTCATAGAGAGAAACCACCCTGCACACTCTACCCTCATAGAGAGAAACCACCCTGCAGACACTAAACCATCACAGAGAGAAACCACCCTGCACACTCTACCCTCATAGAGAGAAACCACCCTGCACACTCTACCCTCATAGAGAGAAACCACCCTGCAGACACCAAAGCATCACAGAGAGAAACCACCCTGCACACTCTACCCTCATAGAGAGAAACCACCCTGCAGACACTAAACCATCACAGAGAGAAACCACCCTGCACACACTGAACCCTCACAGAGAGAAACCACCCTGCACACACTGAACCCTCACAGAGAGAAACTACCCTGCACACACTGAACCCTCACAGAGAGAAACCACCCTGCACACACTGAACCCTCACAGAGAGAAACTACCCTGCACACACTAAACCATCACAGAGAGAAACCACCCTGCACACACTGAACCCTCACAGAGAGAAACCATCCTGCACACACTGAACCCTCACAGAGAGAAACCACCCTGCACACTCTACCCTCATAGAGAGAAACCACCCTGCAGACACTAAACCATCACAGAGAGAAACCATCCTGCACACACTGAACCCTCGTGGGGGCTGCGGGGGTCATGGGCCCAAAGCCCCTGACATGCCTTTCCTGAGTGTGGGATAATCTCTGATGAACTCACCACAGATGATTAGTTTTTGCATGCATTCCTCCTCTCCTCTCTGCCCTCCTCGTTCACTGATTGTCATCCCCTCTTCCCCCCCGCAGGGCTGACGGTGATGCAGAAGGTTCTGGACTCAGCGGCGGAGAAGAACTGGCTGGTGACCTCGGTGAACCTGGAGACCATGACGGAGGCCGCCTTCATGAAGGTCTTCCAGGACCTGGACAAGAAGAAGGAGGGCCAGATCGTCATTGACTGCGAGGTGGAGAAGCTGGCCTCCATCCTCAGAACGGTGCGGTACCTCTCACCTCCACCCATCTGAGCCCCAGGAACAAGAGAGGGAGAGGGGGAGAAGAGACAGACAAAGAGGGGAGAGGGAGAGAGAGGGGGGAGGGAGAGGGAGGAGAGAGGGAGGAAGAGAGGGCAGAAAGAGCAGGAGAGAGAGAGGGAGGGAGAGGGGAGAAAGAGCAGGAGAAGGAGAGAGAGAGGGAGGGAGAGGGGAGAAAGAGCAGAAGAGAGGGGGGGGGGAAGAGGGAGGGAGGGAGAGAGGGGGAAAAGAGCGGGAGAGGGAGAGAGGGAGGGAGAGAGCAGGCAGGAGAGAGAGGAGAAAGAGGGAGGGAGAGAGATACTGCCTCAGTGCACAGGCTAATGAAATCCTCACATCAGTGGTTGCTGGGCTGCTCCTGTGGTTGCTGGGCTGCTCCATCTTGTCCAAGATTTTCCAGACATGTTTTCAGAGAGGTGAGCAGTGCACCGTTACAGGCCACGCGCTATGCTCCCCGCTCCCCGCTCCGCGCTCCCCCCGCTCCCCCCGCTAACCCCCGCTCCCCCCGCTCCCCCTTTCCCCGCTCCCCCCGCTCCCCCCGCTCCACACCTCCAGCTCCCCGCTCCCCGCTCCCCCCCCCCAGAGGGTCTCCGGTCCGCTCTGTGCGCGGGACCACACCGGTGACCTTAAGCAGCGCTCGCTCACAGACCCTCTGAGGGGGTAACACCTGACCTGCAGGGCGGCGCTCTCTGACCTGAGAACAGCGAGGCTGCCCCTCAGCCCCCCAAACCCGGCAGCACGATTTCAGGCTCCAGAGAACGGTGAATAACGCGAGTTTCCGAACATTCCTTTCTGCCAGGACCACGACCGTGTGAGCGGGACAGAGGGAACAGGCGTCCTGCAGGAGCAGCTCCCCGGTCTGTTCCCTTCATGGCTCCTCGCCCCTCTCTCAGACACACAGCTGCAGGGGCCCTGTTCCTCTGCAGGTCCTGACATTTATTTCCCAGACCCCAGGCAGCCCCGGGCAGCCCCAGGACCGGCGCCTTGTTGGGGTCACAGTTAATAACTAAAGCCGCTGTCTGTTCTGGCCCGGGGGCGACTGCTTCCCGCGCAGTAACCCCCCCCCCCCCCGCTCCGGTGCTGAGGGTTTTCACAGCCCCCGGCATCTCAGTGAATATATTTATTTAACTCTGTAGCGCTGCCGCGGCTCGCACTCTCCCATCGTGTGATTAACGGCGGCATCCAGTGGCAAACACGTGACTGAGCTCTACACACGGAATGAGGAAGAGGAGCCTGACCCTTCCTCCTCCACTCCAGAGGAAACACGTGAATGCGCTCTACAGACGAAACGAGGAAGACCCCTGACTCTTCCTCCGCTCCCGAGCCCGCCTCTCTCCTCCTGCCTGAGGGAAAACACGCACACCGATGCCGAGTTTGACCTTTGACCTTTCATTAGGCTCGCTGGCGTCCTCTCCGCCGCCCCCTCTGGGCCTCCGTGTGACCGATACCGCGAAAACAAGCGGGCGTCCCGCGACTCGGCGCGGCTCAGGAGCCAATGAGCCCGCGGCGTCTGGGCCCTCCGCCAGCACAGCCTGGCACCGTTACCCATAATCCTCCGCTGCGCCCGTGTCACTGGAGGGCAGCGCCCTGGCCATATGTCACTCAGCAGATGATAAACTGTGTCTGTGGCGCTTCTGTAAGCTCAGAGCTCTCAGGGAAAGGGCCTGGCCGTACCCCGACTGTACCCCGACTGTACCCTGGCTGTACCCTGGCTGTACCCTGGCTGTACCCCGACTGTACCCTGGCTGTATCCTGGCTGTACCCTGGCTGTACCCCGACTGTATCCTGGCCGTACCCTGGCTGTACCCTGGCCGTATCCTGGCTGTACCCTGGCTGTACCCTGGCTGTACCCTGGCCGTACCCTGGCCGTACCCCGGCCGTACCCTGGCTGTACCCTGGCCGTATCTGCATCGTCCGCGGAAGCAGCGCTAACTTTGGGACGTCCTGTGAACTGTAATTTACTGTTATTTATCTGAAAAATACTTTTATACCCTTTTAATAATGAAAGCCAATCTCCTACCTGCCTTGTGTGGAAAAATACCAGATTATAATTATGATGATAATGGTGATGGGTAATGGGATTATTATTGTTGTTCTTGTTATTGTTGATGAGCATCATTTACCATTTAGCAGAGCTACTGTACATTTAAGAAAACAGATCTCACTGAAATTACACATCGCTGAAATGAGAAGCTGAAATGACAGATGGAGCATTAGACTGCCACAGTGCTGCATGGGGCATCGATTCTCTTTTATCTTTAGTTGAAATATTGAGATTGTTTTGCTCTCCTTTCCAGATTGTCTCCGAGGGAAAACATCTGAAGAACTACCACTACATCCTGGCCAACCTGGTGAGCAGCTCGGATCTATTACCATAAACAGTACTGAGACAGTACTACCGGCCAATCAGGACCCATAATCTGGGTCTAAAACCCTGCTACTGACCAATCAGGACCCATAATCTGGGTCTAAAACCCTGCCATTGACCAATCAGGAGTCCATAACCTGGGTCTAACACCCTGCCATTGACCAATCAGGAGTCCATAACCTGGGTCTAAAACCCTGCCACTGGCCAATCAGCAGCTTTAATACAGCGCAGTGACAGAAGCAGGTGCTGCGGCCCTCGGGGGGGTGAAGCGGTGATGGCGGCTCAGACAGAGACGGGTAAATGAACGATGTGAGCGGGACAGTGACATCACCAGCGCACTGTCACAGCCTTCAGAGCGACAGCTGCTGGGGTTCATACAGGGGCATGTCCCCTCCCCGCTGCTCCCCAAATTCAGCAGCCCTCCAGCCCCGCGCCTGACAGCGAAGTGAGAGATCTCCCCGCTGTGAGACCTCGTCTGCAGGACTGCAGGTGTCACTCCGTTTCTATAGTAACCTCACCGGCTCGCCGCACTGCGTTACCTGCCACATGAACCAGGAGAGTGGCACGCCTTTATCCAGCCATCCGGAGACACACCTGCACTAACCGTACACCAGGGGAGGGAAGGAGAGAGGGATGAAGGGGAGAGAGAGAGAGAGAGTGAGGGAGGTCTCTGGCTCTCTGTGACACACCTGCACTAACCGTACACCAGGGGAGGGAAGGAGAGAGGGATGAAGGGGAGAGAGAGAGAGAGTGAGGGAGGTCTCTGGCTCTCTGTGACACACCTGCACTAACCGTACACCGGGGGAGGGAAGGAGAGAGGGATGAAGGGGAGAGAGAGAGAGAGAGTGAGGGAGGGCTGTGGGTCGCTCTGTGGCTCTTGTCTGAGCGGTGGTTCAGGGGAGAGGGAGAGAGGGGTGAGGGAGAGAGAGAGAGAGAGCGAGGGAGGGCTCTGGCTCTCTGTGGCTCTTGTCTGAGCGGTGGTTGAGGGGAGAGGGAGAGAGGGATGAGGGGGAGAGAGAGAGAGAGCGAGGGAGGTATCTGGCTCTCTGTGGCTCTTGTCTGAGCGGTGGTTCAGGGGAGAGGTTGTGTACGCTCAGGTTTCTGTTTCCCTCCCCAGCCGGGAGGGGGCCACCATGCTGAATCCCCTCCTCAGCAGAAACCGCTTTAGAATGCTGCAGCAGTAGCGCCGGTCTGGGTGCACGGCGAAATCCTCTCCAAGAAGGCAGCGCTGGTCCTCCCTCCCCGCCAGGCGGTCGTCCTGGTGACGCACGTCAGCGTGACTCATGCGGGAGAGGCTCGGGCCGGTCCGACGGGCCGCTGAGGCCTGCCACGCCCCCTGCTCTCTGGGGCTCCAGCATGCCAATGCACGCCTCACTGCTCTTCAAGGTCACTTCCTGGTTCAGGAGAACACAGACCCCTGGGAAATGTAGGCCAGGCAGGGTCATATCAGTGGCTCTGCAGGGTACAGAAGCTGTGATCTGTAATTCCAGTGCTGAATACAGGGTGGGGTTGGGTGGGGTTGGGTGGGGGTGGGTGGGGGGGTGGGGGGTGGTGGGGGCGGGGGCTGTTTTCTGCAGCACACGCTCGCTCAGAGAGGCTGCACACAGGAAGCAGTTAAAATCAGGAAAACTTGCAGCGACACGCTGGTGGGTATTGCAGCGCATCCACACGGGGAAGGCTGCAGTTCCTCACGCATGTGATGCAACATTGAGACTCGCCGCTGCTGATTGGTTAAGTTTGCAGTTCTGGTTCCAGGGGGCAGGGAATGCAGCTGAAAAATTATTTTCTTAAAATTATTTTTATGTTTTTTTGCAAATTTGGAATGTTAAATCATATTCATCAGCACACGCTGGATTTGCTGTCCCAGGCTCAGTGTACTCTTTCAGGATGTGGGGGAGACAACAAAATATCTGTGCGGTAAATCTGTGCGTATAAGGCAGTTTAACGCTTGGGAAACTGAACTGAAGCTGGTTAATGAGCCTTCACTGCACACAGACCAAACCTAAAGCAATGCAGTCAACAGGGATTTCAGTTTAAAGTGGACCCTGTTCTTTGAAACGCTTCTGCAGATGTTTGACTCAGGTCGACCATTTATCTGTCCCTGACGTCTCTAAAGTAACTTTAGGAAAGATGAGGCTACAATGAGGCAGCATTAAAGACAAGCCCTGTGACCTGTCATTACTCACCACTGGATTATTCACACTGCCAGCACTCTCCTTCATCAAACTGAACGAACCAGAACAGATTAAGACCAATGATCAGCTTCAAGGTTAGGATTTACAACCTATTATACACTTGGGCTGTGTGGCTGCAAATATATAGAAAATATCTCGTTTAAAAAAGTGACCCATATGCAGTAACATGGCGGAAGCCATGATGCAGGTGTGCCTCTCTCAGGTGGACAGCGGGATCGTCTCCTGTTTCTCAGTGCTGTGGCACACTGTGGGAACAGCGGAGTCACACACACCGCACGCACACAACTAAACACACACACACACACACACATACACAACTAAACACACACACACCGCACGCACACAACTAAACACACACACACACACACATACACAAGTAAACACACACACACACACACATACATACATACACAACTAAACACACACACGTGCACACACACACACACACACACACACACGTACATACACAACTAAACACACACACACACACACATACATACATACATACACAACTAAACACACACACGTGCACACACACACACACACACACACACACGTACATACACAACTAAACACACACACACACACACATACATACATACATACACAACTAAACACACACACGTGCACACACACACACACACACACACACGTACATACACAACTAAACACACACACACACACACATACATACATACATACACAACTAAACACACACACACACACACACATACACAAGTAAACACACACACACACACACACATACATACATACACAACTAAACACACACACGTGCACACACACACACACAGACACACACACACACTGCACGCACACAACTAAACACACACACACACACACACACACAGACACACGTACATACACAACTAAACACACACACACACACACAGACACACGTACAAACACAACTAAACACACACACACGCACACATACACAACTAAACACACACACACACACACACCGCACACACACAACTAAACACACACACACACACACACATACACAAGTAAACACACACACACACACACATACATACATACATACACAACTAAACACACACACGTGCACACACACACACACACACAGACACACGTACATACACAACTAAACACACACACACACACACACACACACGTACATACACAACTAAACACAGACACGTGCACACACAGACACTCACCTACGTACACACACACACACACACACACACACACACACACACACACACACACACACACACACTCCCTGGGGTTGGTGTAATTAGTCATATGAAAGCAGCGTTCAGGCCGAGGCTGGAGAGTTTAAGACTCTGCAGTAAAGCATGTCTGCAGGGCTCTGAATAAAAGAGAAGAACTCAATAAAGGGGGATGATGAAGGAGGGTAAAGGGAGATGATGAAGGAGGGTAAAGGGGGATGATGAACGAGAGTAAAGGGGGATGATGAAGGAGGGTAAAGGGGGATGATGAACGAGAGTAAAGGGGGATGATGAAGGAGGGTAAAGGGGGATGATGAAGGAGGGTAAAGGGAGATGATGAAGGAGGGTAAAGGGGGATGATGAAGGAGGGTAAAAGGAATGATGAAGGAGGGTAAAGGGGGATGATGAAGGAGGGTAAAGGGGGATGATGAACGAGAGTAAAGGGGGATGATGAAGGAGGGTAAAGGGGGATGATGAAGGAGGGTAAAGGGGGATGATGCCTCAAACCCTTTACTGCCCAACACTATCCGGGGCGAGTGGGGACCCCCCTGTGAGCTGTGCAGCTCATTTACCACACACACCCAACGTTACGGTCTCTACTACAGCAAGCTCCAGAACCACTGTTTATAGCACAGCCCACTCAGTCTAACCTGTGTTCAGTCTAACCTGTGCACGCAGTCTAACCTGTGTCCAGTCTAACCTGTGTGCAGACTAACCTGTGTGCACAGTCTAACCTGTGTGCAGACTAACCTGTGTGCAGACTAACATGTGTGCACAGTCTAACCTGTGTGCAGACTAACATGTGCACGCAGTCTAACCCACAGGGCTGAGGGTTCTGATTCTGTGCTGATGTGCAGTACGGCCCTGTTCTGGGTGGGTAATTATATCGCAGAATAAAAAACCTTTGAGCAGAAAAGGAGTCGAAAGTTTCCGATTCCAATTACCCCTCCGTGGTGTTCCTGTTCTCCTCACGGACTGCAGCTCTGAGAGGCGTGCTCGGGAGGGCTTGGATCGGTAATCTCCCTGAATGAGCTGGATTAGCCTTTTCATCGCGCCGCGGACCCTGGCTTTCCGTCCCGCTCTCCGCCTTTCACACGCAGAATTACCGCCCGCTGCTCTCCACCGAATTACTTCCCCCCGCCTCTCCAGGACGGCCCTCTCGCCCGTTTCTCTTTCTTTCTGAGCGGCCGATTTGGAAGACTCACTTCCCCCACTTTGCATTTCCTAGTGCTGCTTTAATGCATCGCCTCCAAAATAAAATGTTTTCAAACGTCATTTTTTATGACCCAGAAACTCTCCCCGCAGCCACCCCGAGAGTGGAGATTAAACTCAGTTTACTTTAAAGCTTTTGTATTGCGTTTGACACCGTTTCTGCTGCTATAGTCTACTGATGTAGGTCATCAGTGTTTTTGATAAAACTGCATGCTGGGTAATATGCTAATTTAAAAGGATCCAATGAAGGAAGAAACTTCAAAAAAGAAATATTCATCACTCATGAATATATTACAGTCAATATGCAGACTCTTATGCTGGGTGACTTACAGACGTGGAGAACATCAGTGTTAGTCTCAGAAATGCAGCTTTTTTGAAATCACTAAGAAGGCACAGAGGCCTGTTTATATTCACTAAGTGTAGAGCTAACTGAGCAAACCAACGATTAGCGCTGTAAACAAAAGTGAACCCCATTATGGTCTCTTGTCTCCGGCAGGGCTTCCTGGACATCGACCTGACGGAGTTTAAGAACGGTGGGGCGAACGTGACGGGCTTCCAGCTGGTGAACTACACGGACCAGAACGTCAGCCGCGTCCTGCAGCAGTGGCTCGACTTCGACAGCAAGGACGCCAAAGTGCCCAAACGGAGGCTGAAGGTAGGAGCGGGCGCCAGGTCTGCGCTCGACGGCTTGGCTCGGTGATGATGATGATGATGATGACAGTGACTAGTATTGATTATTATTCATGTCTCTGTTGCAGTAGTGTGACCCAGTTCCGTGTCTCTGTCTGCAGCAGTGTGACCCGGTTCCGTGTCTCTGCTGCAGTAGTGTGACCCAGTTCCGTGTTTCTGTCTGCAGTAGTGTGACCCGGTTCCGTGTCTCTGCTGCAGCAGTGTGACCCGGTTCCGTGTCTCTGTCTGCAGTAGTGTGACCCGGTTCCGTGTCTCTGCTGCTGTAGTGTGACCCGGTTCCGTGTCTCTGTTGCTGTAGTGTGACCCGGTTCCGTGTCTCTGTCTGCAGCAGTGTGACCCGGTTCCGTGTCTCTGTCTGCAGTAGTGTGACCCGGTTCCGTGTCTCTGTCTGCAGCAGTGTGACCCGGTTCCGTGTCTCTGTCTGCAGTAGTGTGACCCGGTTCCGTGTCTCTGTCTGCAGTACACGGGCGCGCTCACGTACGACGGCGTGAGCGTCATGGCCACCGCCTTCCAGAACCTGCGGAAGCAGCGGATCGACATCTCCCGCCGCGGGAACGCCGGAGACTGCCTGGCCAATCCGCCGGCGCCCTGGGGCCAGGGCATCGACATCCAGAGGGCCCTGCAGCAGGTAGAGCAGAGACCACACCCCCTACAGCACTGACCACACTCACCTTCAGCACTGACCACACCCACCCCCTACAGCACTGACCACACTCCCTTACAGCACAGACCACGCCCACCTACAGGCCCAGGGGCGTGGCAGGCCTGCAGTGTGCTGTTCTGCATTGTCCCCGGCCCTAGAGGAGAAGGCAGAATCAGCACAGACGTGCTGTCGTTTGGGCGCCTGGCCTTTCCACAGGGAGAGTCTCTACTTTGCTCATAAAACAATTATTACTCATCTGTTCCACACAGCCCTTCCCTTATCAATTTACACCAGGTGTGTGCTCCAAAATCGGCTGTAGTCATTTCCTCTACACAGACCGTGAAAGGTCAGTTTGGTCTGTTGCTATGCCAACAGCAGTATGGCGAGTCCAGCTTTCATCATGTCTCAGTCTCTCCTACGGTGGTAAAATCAGTTAATCTGCCATGCAATTACAGTACAGTACTGTACATCATGTGATCTGCCACATTATTACAGTACAGTACTGTACACCATGTGATCTGTACAGTAATTACAGTAGAGTACTGTACATTAGGTGATCTGTACTGTAATTACAGTACAGTACTGTACATCATATGATCTGTACCGTAATTACAGTACAGTACTGTACACCATGTGATCTGTACCATAATTACAGTAGAGTACTGTACATCATGTGATCTGCCACATTATTACAGTACAGTACTGTACATCATGTGATCTGTACTGTAATTACAGTACAGTACTGTACATCATGTGATCTGTACAGTAATTACAGTAGAGTACTGTACATCATGTGATCTGTACCATAATTACAGTACTGTACAGCTATGCAGTTTTTACTGTAAACAGGCAGATACTTTCCCAGCGCGGTGTCTGAGCTCTGGCTGTCTGCGTTTCCTCTCAGGTTCGTATCGACGGGCTGACCGGACACATCCAGTTTAACGAGAAGGGCCGGCGGACCAACTACACGGTCAGCGTGATGGAGCTGAGACCCAACGGCCCCAAGAAGGTGCGTTTCATTACATTACATTACATTACAGGCATTTAGCAGACGCCCTTATCCAGAGCGACTTATACAACTTTTACATAGCATTTTACATTGTATCCATTTATACATCTGGATATATACTGAAGCAATGCAGGTTAAGTACCTTGCTCAAGGGTACAACGGCAGTGTCCTTACCCGGGAATTGAACCTGCGACCTTTCGGTTACAAGCCCAGTTCCTTACCCACTGTGCTACACTCCGTCCTATGTCCTCCGTCCTCCGTTCATATTATTATTATTATTATTATTATTATTATTATTATTATTATTATTATTATTATTATTAGCAACTAGAATCAACAGTATAGCAATAGTGCAGTAACTAGTAGTGTAGTTGTTTATGGTGGTAAAAAATACAATAATGATAATAATAATAATAATAATAATAATAATAATAAGTGGATGATGCTTTCCCTGACAGATTGGCTACTGGAATGAAGATGAGAAGTACGTGAGCACAGCAGGATCCCACGGAAACGACACCTACGCCCTCCTGAACAGGACGTACATCGTCACCACCATCCTGGTGTGTTTCCCGCCTTTTTACTCCCGCTTACGGCCAGCGTGTTACCGCGGTGACCACCACTAACTGCCTTTCTGAAGAGCGGTTCCACAACATTTTTCTAACAGACATTTGGAGGGTTCAGCCATTTCTGGAACGTTCCTTTCTATAACTCAGTGTTTCCATCTATTAAAAAATGAACCCTTCTCATCCATTAGCTCATACATGTTAAGGCAGCCACCTTGATAGTAACGGTACCTGTATCTAGCCGTTGGTTCAGGTGAAGTGCTCTTTTGAGCGCGTCCTTGCTTGCCTGCACAGCCTCGACAGGCAGCAGATCTCTGAGACAGACAGCAGGTAGCTTAGCCAACAGCCTCAGCCCACATAAAGACCACCGTTATCTTTACTGTTACTCACACTTTATCTTTACTGTTACTCACACTTTATATTTACTGTTACTCACACTTTATCTTTACTGTTACTCACACTTTATCTTTACTGTTACTCACACTTTATATTTACTGTTACTCACACTTTATCTTTGCTGTTACTCACACTTTATCTTTACTGTTACTCACACTTTATCTTTAGTGTTACTCACATGCTCAGAGTGAGCCAGATTATGGCCAGTGGCAGCAGTCTCAGTGGCCATGTTTATGGGAACTCACAGGCAGGTTTGTGAAGGTGTTCTCCTGACCCACTTAAAGTCAAGTGCTACAGAGGTCTCTCACATACTTCGTGTGTGTGCGCATGTGTGTGTGTGTGTGTGTGTATTACCAAAACAGATTGTTGATTGGGTTATCCGAAGGAGAAGTTAATCAGTTTTTTTTGATTGGTTAATCAACTGTGTACATGCTTTTGGATTAGCTAATGCTGAAAGAGGACTGGTAGCGTATGTGTGGATTACTCAAAGGCTTTAGTGATCTGACTCTCTCCCACCATTAGAGAGCAGGTGCTCCCAACAGACCAATTAGGGATGAGCGCAGTCCCACAGTGGGGTCTCTCTCCGACCCTGACTCTCCCAGCGAAAGGTTACCTGTGTGGGTGACCTTTCCCCCCCACTTCCTGCACAGAACGCATCCTTAAGGAGGTCTGGTGCTGCTGCAGGAGTCGAGCACAGAAAGCTATTAAGACATATATTCCGGTCCACCTTAACTGGCGGTCTGATACGAATTACTGTAAAAATACCGAAGAATGGCATTTAATTATTTATCAGCTTAGAGGACCTCCATCGCAAAGGTTACCTGCGATGCTTCACTTCCCATTTTCCTTCTCTTTATCTCCTCTGTACCATGCGGCACGTTCATAAGCCTGCCCTGCCCCCCCCCAGGGGTCTATCAGTGCCCCCAGCGGGATGAGGGCTGCCCTCCCCCCGCTAACAGGCCCTCCCCTCGCTAACGGGCTCCCGTTAGCTGCATGTTCCTCACTGACGCTGCCCTTCCCTCGCTAACGGGCTCCTGTTAGCTGCATGTTCCTCACTGACGCTGCCCTTCCCTCGCTAATGGGCTCTTGTTAGCTGCATGTTCCTCACTGACGCTGCCCTCCCCTCGCTAACGGGCTCCCGTTAGCTGCATGTTCCTCACTGATGCTGCCCTCCCCTCGCTAACGGGCTCCCGTTAGCTGCATGTTCCTCACTGACTTCAGCGGCGAGCTACGTTCGTACGAGCCTCGTTTCACAGACCATGGCTGCGTTTCCGAGTTTCGATGTACCTTAACGTTTTACGAAGGTTCTTAAGGTATACCTTTCAAAGGGAAACCGCTTTTTTACGAGTGTTTCCCAAACTATACCTTAAGGCAAGTGTTAAGGGACAACTCAAAGGTACATCGTAAGTTGGAGCTGGCCTTCACTGTGGTGCTGAAAAGTTTATCAATCGATGCCAAGCGAATCGATTGTCTCACTTGTGAAGGCTTGTGAATGACGTTTTAATATGACAAATGTTGTCATGATCATTTTACATCAATCTAATATTGCAGAAGAGGAAGCTATGCCTAATAGAGATCATCTGTTAATCTCTTTAAGAGTCAGTTAAGACGAGACCTTGTGATAATTTCAATAAATACGTACATATAGACTACAAGGGATACAATAAAAAGCATCAATCGGGACATATAAGCCCACTTCGTGGAAGCCCAGGGAAAAGGATATAAGCTACATATGGGTGAATTATTTTGTTCTTATTGAAACAAAGGTCTAATGTTAATTTGTTTTTGTCACACAATACATAAGCAACTGTAGCCGCATATCCACTGATTCCCGCGAACTTTTCTCTGCAATGCAAAAATGATCGTAGATTAAAGGCAAAAGCGCGTCTGTGGAAATTGATCATGATGAATTCTATACCGGGTGCCTTATGAATAGGTCTACCTGTTAAAGTGATTTGCTCATCCACCTTAATTTGCTGTTGGATAATCTTAAGTTTAACCAAGAATATTGGTTAAACCCAATCATTATTGGGTTGTTTACCGAAAATTGTAAAACAACATGCTAAGAAAAATGTTCCGTAATGTTGATATTTACCCAGTGCTATTTTGTTTTATATAGGAGGTGTAAGCTAAAGGAAGGGGATGTAGATCATTTGGCTATGTTTGTTCATTATGAGCCACCGTACCTGTATGTGTGTTTATGGCTAGGCCAATCAACGTGCTCTAGATCGGTCATGCAAGTAGACTCACTCAACGTTGGCTTTGCACACATAGGTTTTATATTCTTAATAAACCGGCGGTTTGTTCCAAGTCAGTGTGATCATTGACTCACACACAAACGAACTAATTTCTACAGGGTATGCAGTCGGAAAAGCCATATCCTCAGTTAGCGCCACTACGTATAAATTAAAAAAACTTTTTTTTTTCTTCACAAATTGGTTTAGTATTCTGGATAGGCCCTATACTTAATTGCCATCATTATGGGAATAGACAGGTGAAACGACAACATTTTCATGACGTGCTATGCACAGAAACGTTGATTGGATAATTAATTTTCGTAAAGTTAATATTAAACTATTTATGTAATTTTCGCATGCAGATGTGCTACTAGATGCGCACTGTAGTACAACAACTGTCGATTTGAAAAGCAAAATGTTGGCATAATAAGGCTGAAACCGCGGATCGCATCGCTAAGGGACAGCTTACGAGTGCCTCAGACCACCCTTTTAAAGGTATACCTTAATTAAGGTATACCTTAGCTAAGGAGACGCTGGGAAACAGCTCGAGAGCTAAAGGAAGAGCTTAAGGTATACCTTACGACGCACGTAGCGCTAAGGAGACTCTGGGAAACGCAGCCCATGTCTGTTTTTGAGCAGCGGATCATAGTTATTCATTTCCATTAACACTGATGATTGAGCACCAGCAGATTGCCTGTGTCCTATTTCCAGAAGTAAATGAAGGCGTCGCTGGCGTTTGAGTGAAAGGTGTTCACCCTGCACACAGACGCAGCTCACAGAAATAGGTTCTGTTACTTTTATTTTATCGTGTTCTCATCGCGGGCACTGGAGCAGTCAGAATGCTTAAACAGGCTGCAGTGTGTTGGGGGGGGTACTGAAAGGATACTCCCTTCATCAGTGAAATGGGGCTGCATGCGGATGGAAGGCTGATTTACCTGCAGCGTCAGCGCAGGTGTGCCAGCGCAGGCGAAGGTCTCGGGCAGTACCCCGTGTTTCACACTCACTGGTTTTCGGGGCTCCCCTGCTTCCCCCCCGCGCGCAGGAGTCCCCGTACGTGATGCTGAAGAAGAACCACGACCAGCTGGTGGGGAACGACAAGTACGAGGGCTACTGCGTGGAGCTGGCCGCGGAGATCGCCAAGCACGTGGGGTACAGCTACAAGCTGGAGATCGTGTCGGACGGGAAGTACGGAGCGCGGGACCCGGACTCCAAGATGTGGAACGGCATGGTGGGGGAGCTGGTCTACGGGGTGAGCGTCTGAACCGGCATGGTGGGGGAGCTGGTCTACGGGGTGAGCGTCTGAACCGGCATGGTGGGGGAGCTGGTCTACGGGGTGAGCGTCTGAACCGGCATGGTGGGGGAGCTGGTCTACGGGGTGAGCGTCTGACCGCCACGGTGAGAGAGGTGGGGGAGCTGGTCTACGGGGTGAGCGTCTGACCGCCACGATGAGAGAGGTGGGGGAGCTGGTCTACGGGGTGAGCGTCTGACCGCCACGATGAGAGATAACAACCTACTGTAACATGCAAACAACAACACAGACCCAGCGTGTGCGGCACCAGCATCCGCAGATTTAATCTGTCATTACAAACAAGGCTAGAATTCTTTCAGTTTTGAGGAAGACTTCTATTTATTGTTTTTAATAACAGTGGTACAGTGTTATAAGTGAGTTATTTTCATTATTTACTAAAACATGTGTAATAAGATTAACCTGAAATATATCAGGTACAAGCAGCAAGAGTTTGCAAGTTTTTTTGTTTGTTTGTTTGGTGGATAATCTGTATTTATGGATTTAATAAGAGTGAGAGTGGATTTGTGTAACAGACATGCAGGCAGGGCGGGAGGTCTGGTGCTAGATGGTGCAGGTCAGATGATAATGCCTGCTCTATTAAATGCTGTAAGAAGTAGCCATTTTCCACACTTTTTATAAAGGCAACCAGTCATATTCCACACTATTTAAGAAGGTAGCCAATCATTTTCCATGCTTTTTATGAGAGTAGCCAATCATTTTGCACACTGGTTTCCAGGTGTCCCCCATCACTCTGCTTCTCTGTCCAAATTACTTCTATTTATCCTTCAGCTGGGAAAGAGACGCACAAAAGCAGCATGCAGGAAACCAAACGCCACTAAAGAGGACAAAATTCCCCTCTTTTCAGAACTCGCGTGAGAATCCTGTGGGTGGGGGGGTGGGGGGGGGGGGGGGGTGAGGGTTTTCTTTGGGAAGCAGATGGGACCTCTGGAGATGCCCCAGCCTTGCTGAACGGAAGGAGAACGAGTCTGAGAGGAGAGCAAGGTTCTCGAGCACCATGAGTGACTTCCTCCTCATTAAAACTGGGGTTTAAAGCCACGACAAAATGTCCCAGCAAGCACAGCTTCCACCGGGGGGGTCTATCAAAGCCCCCCCACTGTGAAAGAGACGGTGATTACAGACACTGCAATTAATGCACACATTACTGCGCAGATACTCTACACACACGACTGCACAGATACTCTACATACATTACTGCACAGATACTCTACACACATTACTGTACAGATACTCTACACACGACTGTACAGATACCCTGCACACACTACTGTACAGATACTCTACTCACGACTGCACAGATACTCTACACACATTACTGTACAGATACTCTACACACACGACTGCACAGATACTCTACACACACAACTGCACAGATACTCTACACACACGACTGCACAGATACTCTACACACATTACTGTACAGATACTCTACACACACGACTGCACAGATACTCTACACACATTACTGTACAGATACTCTACACACGACTGTACAGATACTCTACACACATTACTGTACAGATACTCTACACACGACTGTACAGATACCCTGCACACACTACTGTACAGATACTCTACACACGACTGCACAGATATTCTGCACACATTCACAGAGAAGAACTCTGAGCTCATCCCTGTCTGAACGCGGCGGTTCAATGGCGAAACTCTGCACTGCTTTATGGGCTGTGTTATATGATCATTTGTAATGGTCGTAACCTATCTAATCTGACAGTGTGCAGGTTATCATGGGCACACAAAGCACAGAGGTAACCTTTAATATTTCAGCCATAAACTCTGCAAACACACTGGCAGTAACAGCCTGTTCTCTCTGAAAGATCAGAATGTGCTAACTCCATCAGAAAGGTGAGCTAACCTCCTGCGAAACATATTTATATTTAAACATGAATGACTAATTCTTACACTTATTCAAATATTATTGTACTTTGTAATAGGTAAAGGTTGTGGGATCAGTTTCCAGGTAGAACTGTACTGTTGTATCTTTAAACGAGGTACACAACCTGAACTGTGTGAATGGACTGCATGTATAAGACTGCAAGAAGTACAGTCAGCTCTGGATTAGAGTGTGTGCTCAATCCTGTGAGTGGTGACAGGCCATCTGGTTCTGTGTGAGTATCAGTGTATTGGGATGTGGGGTGTGTGTGAATATCAGTGTATTGGGATTTGGGGTGTGTGTGAATATCAGTGGATTGGGATTTGGGGTGTGTGTGAGTATCAGTGGATTGGGATTTGGGGAGTGTGTGAGTATCAGTGTATTGGGATTTGGGGTGTGTGTGAGAATCAGTGGATTGGGATTTGGGGAGTGTGTGAGTATCAGTGGATTGGGATTTGGGGAGTGTGTGAGTATCAGTGTATTGGGATTTGGGGTGCAGTGTGTGTGTGTGCGTGTATGTGTGTCAGGGAGTTGTATTTACTTGGCTCCCAGCCAGTGTTGCATTTGAAAAGCTGCCATACGCTGCAGAATATGAAGAACAAAAACGTACTATTCATGCACTCCGTTTGTGAAATGTATTCTGTCAACAAGCCAACACCGTGGAATGGATTTCAATTTCATTCTTCCTTAAAAAAAGACAGCCTTTTTGCATCCTATAACGGGTAAACACACTGACACTCAGAAGGGCTTCAGATGGAGGCTTGTATTCAAACATTCGTCCTGAACTTTGACTTTCAAGTAAATGAGTTTCACGCCTCTTCTTCACAAACACGATTTGGCCAGCGCACGTTTTCGTGGTTGCTGAACTCACCAAACTGCGTTTGTGCAGAGGGAGGAACATCCAGCAGCCTCCGCTCTGCCAAACCATCCGCACACAGGAGGACCGCAGCATCCGCACACACTAGGACCGCAGCATCCACACACACTAGGACCGCAGCATCCACACACACTAGGACCGCAGCATCCACACACACTAGGACCGCAGCATCCGCACACACTAGGACCGCAGCATCCACACACACTAGGACCGCAGCATCCACACACACTAGGACCGCAGCATCCGCACACACTAGGACCGCAGCATCCGCACACACTAGGACCGCAGCATCCACACACACTAGGACCGCAGCATCCGCACACACTAGGACCGCAGCATCCGCACACACTAGGACCGCAGCATCCACACACACGTTAGGACCGCAGCGGTGGAAGCTGGCCATATACACGCCACATAACCTGTAACACATTTCAGAAGACAGGATTTCTCTTCCAGTTTGTAATTTAAATGAGCCCATTGACAGAGAGCCGAGCGTGACAGAGCGTGGCTGCTGCTTATTTTCTCATTTCTGTGCTGATCAGCGTGTGGCCGGGAATCCTAATGGAATTATTTTTTCTGAACAGCCCGAGCTCCTGAAAACTGCTTCTATCCATTTCCTCATTTCATCAGCATGAAAACGTGTGGCCAGCAGCAGTAGCAGCAGTAGCAGCAGCAGCAGCAGCAGCAGCAGCAGCAGTAGCAGCAGTAGCAGCAGTAGCAGTAGCAGCAGTAGCAGCAGTAGCAGCAGTAGCAGTAGTAGCAGCAGTAGCAGTAGTAGCAGCAGTAGCAGCAGCAGTAGCAGCAGTAGCAGCAGCAGCAGCAGCAGCAGTAGCAGCAGCAGCAGTAGCAGCAGTAGCAGCAGCAGTAGCAGCAGTAGCAGTAGCAGCAGTAGCAGCAGCAGCAGCAGCAGTAGTAGTAGCAGTAGCAGCAGTAGCAGCAGTAGCAGCAGCAGCAGCAGTAGTAGCAGTAGCAGCAGTAGCAGCAGCAGTAGCAGCAGTAGCAGCAGCAGCAGCAGCAGCAGCAGTAGCAGCAGTAGTAGTAGCAGTAGCAGTAGCAGCAGCAGTAGCAGTAGTAGTAGCAGTAGCAGTAGCAGCAGCAGTAGCAGCAGTAGTAGCAGTAGCAGCAGTAGCAGCAGCAGTAGCAGCAGTAGCAGCAGTAGTAGCAGTAGTAGTAGCAGTAGCAGTAGCAGCAGCAGTAGCAGCAGTAGTAGCAGTAGCAGCAGTAGCAGCAGCAGTAGCAGCAGTAGCAGCAGCAGCAGCAGCAGCAGCAGCAGTAGTAGTAGCAGCAGTAGCAGCAGCAGTAGCAGCAGCAGCAGTAGTAGCAGCAGTAGCAGCAGCAGTAGTAGCAGCAGTAGCAGCAGCAGTAGCAGCAGCAGCAGCAGCAGCAGCAGCAGCAGCAGCAGCAGTAGCAGCCGTAGCAGCAGTAGCAGCAGCAGTAGTAACAGTAGTACAGTAGCTGGAGCAGCAGTAGTAGCAGTAGTAGCAGTAGCAGCAGTAGCAGCAATAGCACTAGGAGCAGCAGCAGTAGCAGCAGTAGCACTAGGAGCAGCAGCAGTAATAGTAGCAGCAGTAACAGTATCAGTAGTAGCAGTAGGAGCAGTAGTAGTAGCAGTATTAGCACCAGTAGCAATAGTAGTAGCAATAGTAGCAGCAGTATAAGTAGCAGTATTAGTATCATTAGAGGGAGAAACTAAAAAAACATAAGCTCTTCCTTGTACAGTTTTAATGCATGAAATGACTCTGGGCGAAAATGCACATAATGAAAAAGTATAATGACCTATTTTATCTTTCTGTAAATTGAAAGCAGAATGGCATGCTTAATGTGCAAGCAGTTTAGCAGAGCTGAACAAACATGTTAAAAGCTGGTATAATGTCCACACTGGGGGCAAACTGCAGAGGTTATTAAAAAGAATATACGTGGGTATTATTATTATTATTATTATTGGTTGTTTTTGCTGGCGTAGAGCCAAAACAACAAATACTGTGTCAGTGTCCCAATACTTTTGCATTTAACTGTCGTTGTTTCTTTAATAGGGTTTGGAAATTGAGGATCAGTGCAGAATAAGATGATCTATCGAGCACCGTGTCAGAAAGCTGTGTGAGGCATCCCATGAGAGACATGCACTCACCGTTTCCATGGTGATTCGCGTGACTGATTACCTTTGTATATTATGGCCTTTCGCACAAACAGGAAATTAAATTCCCTTTGAAAAATAATAAAACACATAAAAACCCACTGCTGCCACAAAAACCCTTAATAATAATTTTTTAAGAATCTCATATTTAGAGCAAAATCTGATTCAGAAGCAAGGATCTGTTGTTTGCCACACAGAACACCAGTGATGTAAAATGACTGTGAACAAGCATTATGGGAACTTTTAAAAATTGTGTTTCATCTTAAAGAGCTTTTGAGCGTTATGGGAACTTTTTAAACGTTGTGTTTCATCTTGAAAAGCGTTTGTTTCACCTTGAAAAGCTATTTTTGTCTCAGATTGTGGTAGAGGTTTACAGAGAAGCAGTATAGGATTGGGCCTTGTCACCAGTGCAGAGAAGCTTAGTGCTTCCAGCATGTGGCAGTGCTGCTGCTGATCCCTGATCCCCCCCCCCCCCCCACCCCCCCACCCCCCCAGAAAGCAGACGTGGCGGTGGCTCCTCTCACCATCACCCTGGTGCGGGAGGAGGTGATCGACTTCTCCAAGCCCTTCATGAGCCTGGGCATCTCCATCATGATCAAGAAGCCCCAGAAGTCCAAGCCGGGCGTGTTCTCCTTCCTGGACCCGCTGGCCTACGAGATCTGGATGTGCATCGTGTTCGCCTACATCGGCGTGAGCGTGGTGCTGTTCCTGGTGAGCCGCTTCAGCCCGTACGAGTGGCACGCGGACGACCTGGAGGACGGCCAGGACCCCCAGCAGGGCCAGCCCTCCACCTCGGGCCAGCCGGGACAGGCCCAGCCCAGCCCGCCCCAGCAGAGCTCGGAGCAGACCAACGAGTTCGGCATCTTCAACAGCCTGTGGTTCTCCCTCGGGGCCTTCATGCAGCAGGGCTGCGACATCTCGCCCAGGTACCGTACACTCACCTGCACAGGTACCTGCACAGGTAACCTTACTGTACACTCACCTGCACAGGTACCTGCACAGGTAACCTTACTGTACACTCACCTGCACAGGTACATGCACAGGTAACCTTACTGTACACTCACCTGCACAGGTAACCTTACCGCACACTCACCTGCACAAGTACCTGCACAGGTAACCTTACTGTACACTCACCTGCACAGGTAACCTTACTGTACACTCACCTGCACAGGTACATGCACAGGTAACCTTACTGTACACTCACCTGCACAGGTACATGCACAGGTAACCTTACCGCACACTCACCTGCACAGGTACCTGCACAGGTAAACTTACTGTACTCACCTGCACAGGTAACCTTATTGTACACTCACCTACACAGAACCCCTTCTTCAGCAGCATCATTATCATCATGAGGGCCATCATCACCACCATCATCATCAGTGGTGAAACATCCTCCTCATCATCATGTCTGTGGTGCACAGAGGATTCATCTGCCGACTGTCCTTCCCTCGTTCATTTGCATCCAATCATTTCATTCGTCTGACATTTCGAGAGCTCAGAATTACAGTTTCCTGTCTGACATTTTGTCAACAAAAAAAAACCTCCTCTGCTTCAGAACAAAGGGCCTCCAGAAAATAATGAGCTAGAGGTGCCAAAGGTCCACTCTCAGAGTGAGCGTGAGCGGGAGGGAGGGAGGGCTCTGTTTTGTTTCTCTGCCGTTCTTGGGCCAAAGATGTTTGGTCTACTGCTGTCTTCAGTGGCTCATTTTAAACACCAGTGGATCTGACCCTGTGATATGGGATTTTAGCATCTCACCCACACCATCTGCAGACTGAATCCTGCATTTCTAGCCTCACAGTGTCAAAATAAACAGTGTACTCTGGTCTAATTTAGGAATGAACTAGCACTGGTGTGTGCACCTAATTAAGCCTGAAGAACTGGCTAAAAAAAACAGCCCACATACACACACCAGCCCTCCAGGGACCCCCTGCAGACCGGTGTACCCCAGATCCCATCTTCATCTTATACATCTTCATCATCATCTCTCTGCTTCGCTCGCATTTCCCACACCTGCGGAAGTGAACATGCTGTAAGTGTCAGTTGGTGTGATGCCTGAAGGATTGATGGGCGTTTTGATGAAAGAAAGCTGCTCTTTTCTCTGATTCTACGTGTTTTTCCTGTGAGATTTGCACGCTTGGATAGAGGCTGTAATTCAACATGTACTCCTGGTGCTGGTCACAATGGCTGAGTCTGCAGGGAAAGTGGTATAATGGGGAACAGGACTCTGTGAACTGGGTACCTGGGGGGGGTGGGGGCTGGGGGGGATGGGGGGGGGGGGGGGGGTGTGTGGAGTGTTGAGCTCTAGGTGGTGTGGGGGAGGGGGGGGGGACTGTTCCTCATTCTCCTATCATAGTGCTATGAAGAACAGCCCAGATAGGAAGCTGTCACCAATGTCACCAAACAGGAAGCTGTCACCAGTGTGACATCCCACATGATGGAGGTGGTAATGACACATTCACCCTTTTTCAGAACGAGTGGGGATAAACTACGGTCACTCCTGGGTCAGGGCTCAACAGCGCCTCCCACAGGCTCAAACACACACTACAGCTACTCCTGGGTCAGAGCGCAATAGCGCCACCCACAGGATCAAACACACGACCTTTCCAGACGCTGTGGTTTAGTTTGGGGTTTTGCTGGCACAGTGGGGTTGTCATGGCGCCGGTGAGACACAGAAGGCCTGGCGCAGCGTCTGCCAGAAAATCCCAAAACCTTGGCAGGCATTCAGACACCATTTCTCCCCGACTCTGACTTACAGCTAAATGCTAATGTTTCACTTCTTCCTCACAAAGTTAACTCGCCAATCTGTTTCTGTGAAGGAAAAAAGTCATTAAAATGTAAATATTCTTGCCTTTAATTTTTAGTTTGAAGTTGAGGATGAATGCTGATTGAATCCCAGCCCCAGCCCCATTGGTGGAGCCCTCTGAGGCGTTCTGA
>CM077286.1:4643566-4721066 GCA_039654925.1 Anguilla pacifica
GAATGCTGGGCTGGGGTTTACAGCACAAGGCTTATTCCACATGTAAACCCCACGTCTCTGCTCTCAGCGCTGAGCTTATTACCCAATCAGACGCTTCTGCGCTTACAGGAGCATGACTTATAAAACAGAATATGTAACACTGGAAAACAGTCCATAAAAAACGGGCTGGGATGGAATTATAGATGACAGTTAAGCTACTTTCCTCTGCAGCCAAAAACTAAAAGACATTATTTTGAGTGCTGTATTTATGTAAATTAAAATAATGCTAAATATATGGAGTTCTCTTCTTTTCATACAGAAGGCGTATATAACCTGCAGGAAGCTGCAATGACCAGGGCGCGCACAGGGGGCGCCAGAGAGCCGATATCAGTCTCTCCTCCCTCAGTGCGGGCCACGCACGTCTTTCTCAGTAAAACCGGCCTCAGGAACCCAGAGAGCTTTATTTTCCATTCAGCTGGGAAAATGAGCCTTCCTGATCCAAAACCACCACACTCCTGCTTTCCAGTCTGCAGTGCATAGCTGCAAAAGCGCAAAAAAAAAAAAGAAAAAGTTTTTTTAAAAGTCAAAGTTGATGATTTATTTCGCCCTGACGAATCCTCTCCATGGAAACTGACGGCTATTATTTTATCATTTCAAGAAACCCAGTAAACCTGGCAGTGTTAAAACTGAACGAACAGGGCCTGTTGGACAAATTGAAAAACAAATGGTGGTACGACAAGGGAGAGTGCGGCAGCGGGGGAGGGGACTCCAAGGTCAGCCTCACTATGGGCCTTCCAGCGGGTAACCACGCCTGGGGGGTAGCCGGCAACCGCGCCGCAAACACTTCGGCCCCGCCCCGCCCCCATCGAGCTCCGTTTCTCGACCCAAAAATAAATTTAAAAAAAAACCCCAGACGAAGCCAATCTCGGCGGGGCGACGCCACTAGATCTGCAACGGTGTTCAGCCGCAGACGGAACAGAAGTGCACAGAGCAGTCTCACCTTAACACGACCTGCTGCACGCTTCCCTCGAGCCCGCCGCACACGGTCTGAGCCTCTCAGACCGACGCTGTGCTGCAAAGCCCGCTTCTCCGGCCCCGGGTTCGACACGCCGGGCCCACCGCCGAGTGTTTGCCTCTCCTGCCGGCTACCCAAAGTGATATAGTAATACACATCTCGCAGCAGGGAGACAGATACAGAGCTAGATGGAGTATTAATGCATATCACTTTGACACTGAATTATCAGAGTTATGACTGTGCTATTTCTCTCTGTCTTTCTAATGATATATAATTATAAGAAACATAAATACGTACTTATTAATGGGTGTATGTTTACCGTGTTGCTGAATAACATAAAATAACATGGATAATGTTATTTATGTTATTTCCCTGGTTGAAGAATCCCAGTAAACCTAGCGGTGTTGAAGCTCAATGAGCAAGCCGTCTTAGACAAACTGAAAAACAAATGGTGGTACGATAAGGGCGAGTGTGGAGACAAGGACTCTGGAAGAAAGGTCAGTTCTGCTCAACACCCCTAGATCCATTAGCCCCGCCGCCCCCCCCCATCCCCCAGCCCCCCCCCCCCCCTTAGGGCTCCTCTGACCCTGGCACCTGCCCTCCTGTAACCTTCTTACCCACCCTGCCATTTATGCACCACTGCGCCCTCTAGTGGTCACTGCCATAACGAGCCATCGCTTTGTGCTCGCTCATTAGTGCTGTGCCAAGATTTAAAACCACAGCTCAGAAGATCTGTTTGTTTTCTGAGATGACAGAAATGCATCTGTATTTTCTTCATGTACAGGTGAGCTGAGACATTGACAGAAGCATTGATTTATTCTGATGAAAAAGACAGCAGAACTATCTGTACCATCCAGAAATTAGCTACCGTTTAGAGGCACTGAGTCCCATTTTGACTTTGAGTTAATGAAGTACACGGATGAGTGAAAAATAAAATAAGCTGACCTCGTTAGAGTCAGAAGCTGTCTATGATGAGCACCGTGCTGAATAACAATGTTTGACTTGAATTTCTGGTGCAGAATCACGTAGGTGGAAATATACTTTACTTTTTAAAACTCTGTATAAAACTTCAGTGCTAGAATTTTGTTGCAGTAATTGCACTGATATCAGTTGAATAGGGGAACCACAAAAGGAGCCTTTAAAACAACATTGGTTATGATTAAAAATGTTAATACTTAAAAAAAACAATGACACATGAATCCACAATCTGAGCAAAGAGGTCACCCATAAGAAAGCTGTAGTCTAAGAGATACAGTCAGGCTTAAATAAATCTGTAATCCTAGGGGAAGTCACACTGGTAAATAGCAGAGTGGGAAGAAAGATATCAGTATGAGGGCTGTTTGTAAAACCCCTTACCCCCCCCCTCTGAGGACATGGCCTGTGCATGCTTCTGGATGCCACCCTAATGGATTCTGGTGGTCATATTTTAGACCCTTAGACACTGGCCACCACCAAACCCAACTGCATGAAACTGTTCATGGCCACTCCCCCTTCTTTTGTGATGTCATGACCTCAGCGGCCATGTCTATATACAAGTGCCAGAGGAGCCTCCCCTACTTCCTGCTGTTCATAGGTTGGATATTTAGCCTGAAGCCCCGCCCCTCCAAATCAGACTATATTTCACCTACTGCATGGTGCCTATCAGCGACAGCCCCCTGTCCCAAACCAACAGCCCCAGATATGACTGTATACTTACAATGCTGTTTAAACAGATGTAAGATCATTTTCATGTATTATCAGCACAACCAATTCAAATGAAGTGGAGATTTACATATAATTAGCCAGCTATGTAATTTGAAGATGAAAAATGTGATGATTCTGTGGTGAGTGCATGCGTGCATGTTTCTGTTAATATTTGTCAGAAAAGAAGAATATAAGACAAGATATTATTCATTTAGATGAAAGATTTCAAGGAGCAGAAGACTGGAACATTTTATAATTGACATTTAATGATCTTAAAATAACTCAAAATAATAAAAAATGTCAGAAATTCTTATATTAATTATACTTTGAAAAACCCATTAATATATCTGTTGCTCTGACATTTTGTTAAATTTCTAGATTACAGAAAAAAGGGACAAGTTATGGTCCAGTTGCTAATAATAAGATAACTGGCAAATAAATGTATAAAAAATCTGATTTAACTAATTTGTTACATCATTAGACTTGTAGTTTAACTGTACAGGTCTAACCCTAACTTAGAGCGGAGTGATATTAGCATTAGCATTGATGTGCTGTTTGTTTGTGTGTGTGTGCGTGCGTGCGTGCGTGTGTGTGTGTATGTGTTTATGTGTGCGTGTGCGTGCATGCATGTGTGTGTGTATGCAGACGTGTGTGTTTGTGTGTGTGTATTTATGTGTGTGTATATGCAGACGTGTGTGTGTGTATGTGTATGTAGACGTGTGTGTGTGTGTGTGTGTTTATGTGTGTGTGTATGCAGACGTGTGTGTGTGTGTGTGTGTGTATTTATGTGTGTGTGTGTGTGTGTATGTGTGTGTACACACACTTGCATTTCTGAGCCTGGGTGTCTGTGCTTTCAGGACAAGACCAGCGCCCTGAGCCTCAGCAATGTGGCCGGGGTGTTCTACATCCTGATTGGAGGGCTGGGCCTGGCCATGCTGGTGGCCCTGGTCGAGTTCTGTTACAAGTCCAGAACCGAGTCCAGGCGAATGAAGGTGTCCGTGCACGCTGCGCAGGCCTTGCACTGCTCTGCCTTAGACGGCTCCGGCGCTAGCGCCCCCTACACAGAGCTGCAGAGTTACAGCCTGTACGGAGCCGAAAGTGTTAAGATTTAAGACCCACGGGGTAGGAACGATGACTGTGTGGACCTGCCTCACCTCCGTCATCCTACGTGATCGCAGTAGAGACAAACACTCACGGCTTTCGCTGTTCCTGTTCCTCTGCTAACTGCTGTGTCTGTCCTCTCTCACTGGACCCATTTAGATCAACATCGTTTTTCTCTCTCTGTCCTCAAACCGCACAGCACTGACTCTCGCTAAGCTAACTCCACAGTCTGCACTCACTGACTCTCGCTAAGCTAACTCCACAGTCTGCACTCAAACCGCACAGCACTGACTCTCCCTAAGCTAACTCCACAGTCTGCACTCACTGACTCTCGCTAAGCTAACTCCACAGTCTGCACTCAAACCGCACAGCACTGACTCTCCCTAAGCTAACTCCACAGTCTGCACTCACTGACTCTCGCTAAGCTAACTCCACAGTCTGCACTCACTGACTCTCGCTAAGCTAACTCCACAGTCTGCACTCACTGACTCTCGCTAAGCTAACTCCACAGTCTGCACTCAAACCGCACAGCACTGACTCTCGCTAAGCTAACTCCACAGTCTGCACTCACTGACTCTCCCTAAGCTAACTCCACAGTCTGCACTCAAACCGCATAGCACTGACTCTCGCTAAGCTAACTCCACAGTCTGCACTCACTGACTCTCGCTAAGCTAACTCCACAGTCTGCATTCTAACCGTATAGCGCTGACTCTCACTAAGCTAACTCCACAGTCTGCACTCACTGACTCTCGCTAAGCTAACTCCTTAGCTCACAGTAGCATTAGCGAAGCCTCTTAGCGTAACGTGTCAGGCCAGTTGTCCCACAGTGCAGTTAGGAGATATACTTGCTCTTTACTTGGGCTAAAAGAAGAGACCAGTAACAGACACCATATTTCTGCTGCATTTTCAAAAACACACCTTTTAGTTTCCTAAATATATCCCCGCATGGTGTTAAAGAACACTTCAGTTTGCTAAATAGGCCCATTCCCCTGCATAGTGTTGTGCAGTTCATGTGGCACAGGATGCAGTCAGATGTTTTGTGTTCTGTGTACACCATTTCACATTTCCTGGTGTACACCACCACATATACCAGAACAGGAGTCAAAAGCAACTGGAGGATCTTTCCGCAGAAAAAAAAAAAACCAGCTCCCAAAGCTTGGGTTCAGTGTTGAGACATTCATACACATATAGCCTACATAGCATAACAGCGCAAGAACATTGGTTTTACTAATGTGAGCTTACTCATCGGTGTAAATGCATTTAGCTACACGGCACTCAACGCTGTGTGTGGTCCGCAGTGTGTGAAGTAGCGCTTTCTGTTTAAGTGCTTGGAACGAGCGCACACACAATATCAGCCAGAGAAGCGACCGCACTCCCATAACGGCAGTGGAAATTATTACAGAAATAAAAATAAAAAGTAATTTCACGCATGTTTCCGATGCCATTTCTCTTCTAATGGGCTCGATGTTCCTGAAAATGCAGCTGAGTTTCTGAGACACACTCAGGCCTGAAAGGCTGCCGTTAATCTCCTCTGCTGTCCAAGGCGTAGAGTCAGAGCAACAGGCAGCGCTGAGAACACACACACATCCATCTCGCCCGGCTTGCAAGCATAAACCACTCAAGTGGGCTGGGACTCAATCATTTAAGAATGGAAGGCACACTAGCCTGGGCCCAGACCAGTAATTACGCTTTCCAGTCCACTGCCTTTCCTGATAATGAAATGCTTAAATAAAGAGGCTATTAGCAGCGAGGTTTAAATCCGCCGCCGCCCGCTCTGTGGACGTGAAGCACGGCTCTCTGGATCGCATTAATGCAGCGGAGAGCACATCAGACACGGGAAAATGCAAATGCAGATTTAACAATACAAACTAAAAACAAGACAAGTACAGCCAACCGCCAAACCCACTAACTATTCATCACATGTCAAATGTTCTGTGTGGAAATTCATACTGAAATGATGAAGTATATTATTGCAGTAATGTGCTGAATGTCTGTGTGTCTATATGCAAGTGGAAACCAAAATGTATTTCATGTTTGGCTTCTCATTATTTTAAGGGTCTTAGATATGTTGTTAGAAAACAATTATTCAGGTAATTGCTAATCCATTTCCTTATTCTTTTAATGAATCAATCGTAAAGCAGTGTTCAGTATTTTATCACCAGTAATAGAAAATGTTTTCTAACAGTTTAACAGACCCTTGCAATAAGTATTTTATGTAATCATGATTTAACCAGGCTGTCCCGTTGGCATTGAAATCTCTTTCATAAGGGACAGCTGGTTAATGACAGCAGTCATGTCTCATATTTATTTGTCTTAAAAGTGCATGCTGGGATTTTGGTCTTGTGGTCCAGATGTAAAAGTATTAATACATATTTTGATTTTGCCCCCCCCCTCTCCCTCCCTCCCTCCCTCCCCCCCTAGCAATCGATCAGCGATGCCCTGCGGAGCTCCACCCTGAGCAGGGCCAGTGGGAACGGCAGCGGGGGTGAGAACGGGCGCGTGGTAACACACGACTTCCCCAAAACCGTGCAGACCCTTCCCTGCATGAGCCATGCTGCGGGACTGGGGCTCAGCGCCTCTGGCATGTGAGGGGACACCGGGGGGGTGGGGAGGGGGGCGGGGGGGCAGTGTGACGGGGGGGCAGGGTGGGGGGGCTGAGGAACTACCCCAATCTGCCCCCCCCCCCCGACCCACTTCAGACAAACTGCCAAAAGGACTGACGGATTCCTCCCAGGGAACTTCGGGGGGACTGTGGGGGGTGGGTTGGGGTGGGTTGGGGTGGGGGGGGGGGGATTTTATTTTATTTTTTAAGAAATATTGTTTGTTTAAAAAAGAAAATCACGTGCTGCAATAACTAAGCCGCCTGGACTTTTTTTAAAAAGTGTAAATTTATGTGATTTAAAAAAAGAAAGAAAATTAGCAACAAAAAGAAACAAAAAAAAAATTTGACACTGCGCTGTGCTGGAGTTATAGCTCGATTCCTTTAGTGTCTTTGTGCAATATTTCAGTTCAGAGTTCAGCCTTTCCCTCACTTTTATTCAATGACCCAATCACAGAAAAGTGATTTCTTTTGCACATAATAATATTATTAATAATAATGATAATAATAATAATGTGTTCTCTCCTGTTCTGAAGTCCAATACAGAGAATGTAAGTGCCGTTCTCTGTGTTTGGAAACCCTCTTTATTAATGTGTAATGTTGGGTTGGCACAGTGCTCTGGACAGGAAATCCTCACCTGTCTTAGCCACTGTAAATACACAGAAGCCGCAGAGCTTCCTGTTCCTGTGGGGCTGCAGGTGCTGGGCGTATATTGAGCCTGTATAGAGGAGCAGGCTGGGGAGGTGGTCAGTGGGTCCTCCTTCCTGGAGGCTGGACTCTCTTCCCACAGATAAATCCAGTTTCTGCATATTTGTGTTTTATAGACATTATAACTGTGTGTTGCTGCTACATCTCCTGTGACCCGTTATACCTCATTATCCTGTAATGAACCATTTCAGCCTCTTAATCGGTCCACTGTAAGTCAGAACCATAACGTTCAGTCACACCCCAACGTTCAGTATACAACCACAACGTTCAGTCACTTTCCAACATTCAGTACACAACCACAACGTTCAGTCACACCCCAACGTTCAGTATACAACCACAACGTTCAGTCACACCCCAACATTCAGTACACAACCACAACGTTCAGTCACACCCCAACGTTCAGTATACAACCACAACGTTCAGTCACACCCCAACATTCAGTACACAACCACAACGTTCAGTCACACCCCAACATTCAGTACACAACCACAACGTTCAGTCACACCCCAACGTTCAGTATACAACCACAACGTTCAGTCACACCCCAACTTTCAGTACACAACCACAACGTTCAGTCACTTTCCAACATTCAGTACACAACCACAACGTTCAGTCACACCCCAACGTTCAGTATACAACCACAACGTTCAGTCACACCCCAACATTCAGTACACAACCACAACATTCAGTCACACCCCAACATTCAGTACAGGACCATAATGTTCATAAAACCTGAACACAAGAGTCATAAGCACTGCCAGCTCTCAGATACTGAACATTATACTGAACATTACGCCAACTGTTCACTAAAACAAATGTGAAACTTTTCAGTTAATAAGCAACGTGTGTGTACATGCGTCTGCGTGCATGTGTGTGTGTGTGTGTGTGTGTGTACGTGTCTACATGTGTGTAAGTGTGCGTATGTACATGCGTGTGTGTACGCATGTGTGTCCATGTGTCTGCATGTGTGTGTGTGTGTGTTAGAGATCACGTATGTGCATTTTCACAGGCAGTGAGCCTACTTACTAAGGACTTCACAGAAACCAAGGGCTTTGTGGGTAATGGAGCAGGTGTGGGAGCACAGGCTGTGTGTGAGCCCCATAGAGATCATACATGCTGAGCTTTTTATTCTTTATTTTTTATCAACACACAGCCTTCATTATGAGTGCAGTGAGGGCTGCTGCCATGGCGACCGGGCTGTCCATCTGTATGTATGGGTGGCTGTGTGTGGCTGACTTTAACATGACGGGTGACTAAATGTCTGCGCATAGTACGTGAGCATCATCAGATGGGCTCGACCTTTGAACCCTTCAGGGATGAATTAGTCCCACAATATTCCGGCATCATTCCTACTCGAGTCTTCATGACCTATGATTACCTCTTACATGTCGTTTAACAATTCACATTAACAGACACGGATTTCATTGGTCCGTAACATGTAGGAAAAAACAAATAATTGGCCCTAATACAGATTATTTTATGCATGTGGTAGGAACTTTTATTCAATATGATACTATAATCTACAGTTTACACAAATAAGAGACCTTGATTTATGTAACAACAGAGAGAGAGGGAGGAAGGAGAGAGTAGAGGAGAGAGGGGGTAGAGAGATGGGGAGGTAGAGAGAAGGGGGGGGAGGGGGGAGAGTTACTGCCTCTCTAAAGTTCTGTTCTCCGGGCTTGTAAAGATCAGCTCCAGGCAGGGTGGGGCCCGTCTCTCTCTGCCCATCCCAGGAGCCCTGTTCTGCCACAGGTGCCGGCCCCATCCTGTGACTGACAGACTCTGAGTCACACAGGCATCCACAACCGCACTCAATCAAAACCATGGCAACTGTTACCAGGCAACCCTTTTGGTTGCTCCTCTCTCAGCTGTTGGCATGAGGAGCAGTGCTTGGTTGAAAGGGGGAAAAGAACAGGGAGCAGTGTTTGCTTTTACAGAGCGCATCAGCGGGGGCAGCGGGAGCCAGACCTCAGATTGAGCTGTCTCTCA
This sequence comes from Anguilla pacifica, assembly GCA_039654925.1. Classification (NCBI taxonomy): domain Eukaryota; kingdom Metazoa; phylum Chordata; class Actinopteri; order Anguilliformes; family Anguillidae; genus Anguilla; species Anguilla pacifica. The sequence continues at coordinate 4,652,641 of CM077286.1, forward strand.
CGGACCGGTGGCGTACCCCGTGCATACGGGACGGGCTAATCTGTGCTCAGACCCAAACTGGGGTGCGGTTTGCAGGGGCATGCTGGGAGAGAGCATCAGAAGGAGCTGTTCCGTGCGTGAGTAAAGCACAAGGTCTGTGGCCCCTCAGAGAACCGGCACTCACAGACTCTGTGCAGGAGAGAAACTGGGGGAGTCAGTCACAGACTCTGTGCAGGAGAGAAACTGGGGGAGTCAGTCACAGACTCTGTGCAGGAGAGAGACTGGGGGAGTCAGTCACAGACTCTGTGCAGGAGAGAAACTGGGGGAGTCAGTCACAGACTCTGTGCAGGAGAGAAACTGGGGGAGTCAGTCACAGACTCTGTGCAGGAGAGAAACTGGGGGAGTCAGTCATAGACTCTGTGCAGGAGAGAAACTGGGGGAGTCAGTCACAGACTCTGCAGGAGAGAAACTGGGAGTCAGGCACAGACTCTGTGCAGGAGAGAGACTGGGGGAGTCAGGCACAGACTCTGTGCAGGAGAGAAACTGGGGGAGTCAGTCACAGACTCTGTGCAGGAGAGAAACTGGGGGAGTCAGTCACAGACTCTGTGCAGGAGAGAGACTGGGGGAGTCAGGCACAGACTCTGTGCAGGAGAGAAACTGGGGGAGTCAGTCACAGACACTGTGCAGGAGAGAAACTGGGGGCGGAGGCGGGGGGGGGGGGGCACAGGATTAAATCACAAAGGGTCACTCTTATTTCCAGGGTTTGCAACATTTGCATACATGGAACATTAGCTTTCGACACGTCCTCACTAACGATTCTGAAAAGCACAACAATATTTTTTAGTAAAAGAAATACAGTTCCAGTTTTATTTTCCTGTCAAAACAGAAGTATGTTGTACTTCCTACAGTGCACTGTGCAAACGCCTACCATCAAACAGAATTAATCATTTTTACACTATTTATCATTTATAAAGCAGAGAGATCTTTTATGGTTCTTTTTATTTGACTTGTTTCCTCTGTTCATAAGGCACAGCACAATGAAAAGGAGAGAAGACTAATTTTCCCTCTGAGATGACAGTTTGTATACCATAACAGATTTGTAAAAAGACCTTCAGCATTTTTATTGTGTGAGAAAGAGGAGATTCAATAAGTGTGTTTTACACACTGAGGAATTTGAGCCAATGTTGAATTAGTAGAGCTGAATATTGTTTTAACTGTTTTTGTTAGGATTTTTGGTTTGGTCTTGTTGATTTTGTGGCACACTTACTGAATATCATGCTTTTAAATCTTTTACTTCTAACATTCTTACTTTTTTGTCATTTTTTTATTGAGAAGAGAAAAGTAAGTTATCCAGTGTGTTCACCTGACCTTCACGGTATCCTCGTTTTTATAGACCATGATGGAAAGATGTAACTTGAATTATCACTTGTGAAAAAACAATAAATGAATAAACATGTTCATAAATAAATGAAACCTTTTCTAACCAAAGCTCCCCATCAATCGGTCTCTCACTGTCTCGGAAGGAGTTAGGAAATGGGGACTCCTAAAGCTCACACTGAATCAGCCCTAACACACGCACACACACACACACACACACACACGCTTGTTTTTGCTATGGCTTTAGCAGTGGGTTTCGTTGCCGGACTTACTGAATGGTCCAGCTTTACTGTAGTTCTACTTTCATCACAGGTAAAGGTGTGACATGGCCAGGTGAAGTGTGGGATTATGGGACACGTTAGGTTAAACTGGGAGGCTTTACAGTCCCCCGCCATGTGTCACCCTGACACTCAAACCGCTTCCAGATCTTTCTACTCTCCTTCGCTTGAACTCAAACAGAAAGAAAAACTGCACTTTAATTAGGGTTCTGCGCACATAGTGTTTCTGCAGGAATCCTTCCGTTCTCTGTTTTTCTCCAGTAAAAGTATCTGCAGCTCAGAAACAGCCAGTCCTGGAGTAACCCGAGGAATGCCATGCTGTGCGCAGATATATTTATTCATTAAAGCTGAAGTTAAATCACCGTGTTGCCGGATTAAAGGAGATCTGCTCCCCCGTCCATGTTTGCTTCCTTTTACAATGAGAGCCACATCATTCCCAGTCAGATACACTGGGCGGGCTGCTGGGTGGCTCATCCTGCTAAAGCACCACTTTAATGCAGGAAGGCACTGTTCCAGGGTGTGGATGGGTTAGGGTGCAGAATCTGCACTGTTCCAGGGTGTGGATGGGTTAGGGTACAGAATCTGCACTGTTCCAGGGTGTGGATGGGTTAGGGTACAGAATCTGCACTGTTCCAGGGTGTGGATGGGTTAGGGTACAGAATCTGCACTGTTCCAGGGTGTGGATGGGTTAGGGTACAGAATCTGGACTGTTCCAGGGTGTGGATGGGTTAGGGTACAGAATCTGCACTGTTCCAGGGTGTGGATGGGTTAGGGTACAGAATCTGCACTGTTCCAGGGTGTGGATGGGTTAGGGTACAGAATCTGGACTGTTCCAGGGTGTGGATGGGTTAGGGTACAGAATCTGCACTGTTCCAGGGTGTGGATGGGTTAGGGTACAGAATCTGCACTGTTCCAGGGTGTGGATGGGTTAGGGTACAGAATCTGGACTGTTCCAGGGTGTGGATGGGTTAGGGTACAGAATCTGCACTGTTCCAGGGTGTGGATGGGTTAGGGTACAGAATCTGCACTGTTCCAGGGTGTGGATGGGTTAGGGTACAGAATCTGCACTGTTCCAGTGTGTGGATGGGTTACGGTTAGGGTACTGAATCTGGACAGTTACAGTGCTGACTGTGGCTGGAAGCTCTGTAGGGTGATGTATTGAGTCACCCTTGGACAGCAGGGTTTAATTTAGCTGGGATCGCATAACAGCGCCCCCCCCTGTCCAGTCAGGGGGCTGCAGTCCAGCCTGTTCTACTTGCTGAAATGAATAATGTTTCAAACAGCTACTATAGATATGCATATTTAATTCAGCATCCTCCACACGTTTATTTCCAGCATTAGTAATTATTAATAATAAGAACAATAATAATAACCTAGGGTTATAACAACAACCTGTGGGCCAGACTGACCCCGCCCCCCCCTCAAAGAAATCAGGCCAGGAGAGACCGAGGAGCAGCTCCAGATATGGAGGGGAGGGGGGCGCAGAGAACCAATCGCAGAAGAGAACAGGTAATGTGTGACACACGTATCCAAGGTAACAGACATTGCTCATTTCAGGAAATTAACTGCAAACTGTGTGGCGCCTGAGTCACCTCTCCCAAATCCTATTTTGGAAACGCCGATTGGCTTTTCATCAGAATACAAAACAAACAGCGTCTCTCCAGCCATTGCCTATACAGGCTTTAAAAATGGAGCGACTGTGACTGCGCTTTCAGGGAGCGGGGGCATACGGAGGGGGGGGCATACGGAGGGGGGGTGCGGAGGAGGGGGTGCGGAGGAGGGGGGCATGCGGGGGGCGGGTGCAGAGGGGCGGGGGCATGCGGGGGGCGGGTGCAGAGGGGCGGGGGCATGCGGGGGGCGGGTGCAGAGGGGCGGGGGCATGCGGGGGGCGGGTGCAGAGGGGCGGGGGGCGGGTGCAGAGGGGCGGGGGCGGGGGCAGGGCATGCAGAGGGGGGCATTTGGGGGGCGGGTGCAGGGCATGCGGGGGGCGGGTGCAGAGGGGCGGGGGCATGCGGGGGGTGGGTGCGGAGGGGCGGGGGCATGTGCTCACTGCCTACTCTGTGACAGAACAAAGGCGATATTATCGCAGAAGGAACGCGTTCCCAGCCACAGCGCCACAACGTGAGACCGGAGCGAGCACTGGGACTGGGATCCCATTAAGCGCACGAACATCACCGTTCCACAGACCATAAAAGCACAGGGGCACTTGAGGAAGGGATTAGCTGCTTAACGCATCGTGCATAATGCAGGTGTGCTAATGGGAATATCAGGAGCTGCACTGAGACACATCCAGCGCCAACCTGAGCCCTTCAGCTGAAATATCACCGCCATTATCGTTATCACGAGCAGCAGCATCAGGGGCGAGCAGCAGCATCAGGGGTCAGGGCGCAGAAGAGCAAGCAGGAGCATCAGCGGCTGGTTTATGTTCGCGTTCAGATTGCGAGTCGATGAGCACGTTACTGAACCAGAGAAAACCTCCCCGCAGAGGGCACAGAGCATGACCTCTGCCCCCTCACTACATTCCAACAACGTTTCAATAATTTAACAATGAATTCCTTCAGGGGAAATCACAATTTATATACACGTCCTCCCCTCTGCAGAAAAGGAGAACAAGTGAAAATAAGCACATTACTGTGTGAACGTGCAATAAATCTGCAAATGGCAATTAATCAGACAACAGACGGCCCATTCTCCTCATTCCTTTTATTTGTTGCCTTATTTAGACAGTTCGAGAGCCGTGAGGGACACAGATAGAGAAGGACCACAGCAGAGAGGTCTACAGAGAGAGAAGGACCACAGTACAGAGGTCTTAGTACAGATAGAGAAGGACCACAGCTCATAAGGCATCACTGAGCCATATGGTTTCAGCATAAACCATGACACAGACAAATTAATAGATAAAAGGTGTTCCTCTAAGGTCTCAAAAATGGCTGTTAATTTGACTGTAGTTGTTTGCATTGACTGCACTTCAAAGACAGAGCAGCAAGCTCACGAGGGGACTCCCGCACGGCTTCAGCCTGCGGTGAATGCAACACGTCTTGCATGAACAAAGATACGCTTCATAAAATGCTGCCTAAACATTACATTTGAATAATGTACATTTCGTTTGTTAAATTTCTTCAGAGCCGTTCCACACTGATCCCACTGCACGCTTGCAGAACAACGAACGCTGTCGAGCGGAGGAGAAACATGCCTTATAAGAGACACTGGAGGTTTGAGGCTATTGAAGAGGGAAACAGGCATTATGACATTACTGTGTATTTCGCCAGAGAAAGCAACAGGAAAACAGCGTGTAATTACGCAAGGAGATGTGCTTTTCCCCGGTAATACAGCGAGCCATCTGTGCAGAACCGCTCGCAGCTTCGCACAGACAGGAGAGATGACGCAAAGACACAACAGCAGTCATTTCATTCTACCCACCCACAAAAAATCATAAAATGGAAGCGTCAAACGCAGATGATGAATAATAACCAGGAGCCTCTGTTCTGCCAAACTGTTTCACCCACACACTGTGTACACGCATGCCTGTGTGTGTGAGTGTGTATGTGTGTGCATCCATATGAGCGTGTGTGTGTGTGTGTGAGTCGGTATGTGCGTGTGTTTGTGTGTGTCTGTGTATGAGCGCATGCGTTTAAACCTGTGGTGAAGACGTGTACGAGCGGCGGTACGAGCGGCGGTGCGAGCGGCGGTACGAGCGGCGGTACGAGCGGCGGTACGAGCGGCGGGACGAGCGGCGGTACGAGCGGCGGTACGAGCGGCGGGACGAGCGGCGGTACGAGCGGCGGGACGAGCGGCGGGACGAGCGGCGGTACGAGCGGCGGGACGAGCGGCGGGACGAGCGGCGGTACGAGCGGCGGTGCGAGCGGCGGGACGAGCGGCGGTACGAGCGGCGGTGCGAGCGGCGGGACGAGCGGCGGTACGAGCGGCGGTACGAGCGGCGGGACGAGCGGCGGTACGAGCGGCGGTGCGAGCGGCGGGACGAGCGGCGGTACGAGCGGCGGTGCGAGCGGCGGTACGAGCGGCGGTGCGAGCGGCGGTGCGAGCAGCGGTGCGAGCGGCGGTACGAGCGGCGGTACGAGCGGCGGTGCGAGCGGCGGGACGAGCGGCGGTACGAGCGGCGGGACGAGCGGCGGTACGAGCGGCGGTACGAGCGGCGGTACGAGCCGTAGGACAGGTCCCGCCTCAGGCCTGGTTACTCCTGACACACCGGACGCCTCCCGTTGCTGGGAGCTGTCACCGTGGCGCCGTCGCCCCGTCATGCGGAGTGACAGGGACAAAATGACTTCCTCAGCAGGGAAATGGCTCCGAGCAGCAGCCCCCGGGCCCGTCGCTCCCGCTCAGAGCCGCCAGACCCCCCCACCGCCTTCTTTCCACCGGCTATCACTGCCACCGCGGCCAGCAGGGCCCCCCAGGCGGACATTCTGGGGCAAACAAATTCAAACTTGCTTTTGCCTCTGCAGTAATGGTTAAAACCTCTGCCTTTGCCCTTTAAAAACATCTGGCTCATCACCTTCGCGGTTCCCATGACCACCGCACCAATGCGGTCGAAGTCTGAGCAAACCTGCCCTGCAGAACAGAACCCAAAAGACCTCAGCTGATTGGCTGAGACGGAGAGAAGCCGCAAGAGCAAGGAGTGATAAATCAGGAGACAGGCGAAAGGTCCGGTTTGACGCCTGCCAGGGGAACTCCATCTTAACGCCATTAGCAAACACAAGAAGGTCAGATACGGGAAGAAATTCAATTCAGCGTCTGACTGGCACATTAGCCCAGGATCTTCAACTGCCACGTCTCGCGTCTCCCCCCCCCCATCCTCTACCCCCCCTCCGACTGCTTTTCTCTTTCTCCTCCGCCTCCCATCGTGTGCTTTCCTCCCATTCCTGCCATATCCACACACAGGCACAGTAATGGCAGGGCAATCATTTGCATAAGCTCACATCCAACAATAACAAACTATTATACACACTTCAGAGTAATTATGTCAATTAGAAGACATAAACTGTATATTAAATAGGGCTAATCATTGATAAAAAAAATTTGTTTTTAAATAATAGCAAAACAACAATAAGAAAGCAACCCAACACAATAATTATAACTATTTCAGTATTTATTTTGATATCAGTTCAGTCACTGTTATGGGCAGTCGGTGGTGCCATTTGACCCTCCCCAGGAACGCTGATATATCTTCTGATATAACCGTCTGGTTAGGCAAAGTGAATTAAGGTAATTATCTGTCTCTCCGGTTTTTACAGTGAACACACATTGTTCTTTTGGTAGCCACAGATGTTTGCATCTCTTTTTAGACCACTTGGTAATCAGTTTTGTATCTTTCACAGCTAAGAGACACTCTGTGTAATCACTTGTTTAGATTACGTGTGCCCAATCTTCTGTGGTCTTGCTGGCCGAGTGGACCTTTGTATAGCGTTGAAGGCAATTCTGTCAAAGATTCTGAACCAGATTTTAATGGGGCTTTTCACTGCAAAGAAAGCTCTAGAAGCTTTGTGTTTTACTCACTGCCAGACCCCCAAGGCACTGATTTCTAACTCAAAGTGACCATAATTTAACACGTTCTAAGGTGGGGTTTCCCAGAGCGCACAGCTGCATGTTTTCCAGAGATCTTGGCTTTTTTTTGTTGTTATTCTTTCTTTTTTTCATCTGCCAGGGCCCAGTTCTGACTGTAGTGTTCTAGCAGATGCAGATGCTGCTGTAGCCTCTGTCTGCCACAATCTCTCTCACCTCTATCTTATTCTCTCTTTCTCTCTCACCTCTACCCTATTCTCTCTCCCTCTGTCTTTCACCTCTACCCTATTCTCTCTCTCTATCTCTCAATTTCCCCGCTACCTTGTTCTCTCCCTCTCTCTTTCTTTCACCTGATGGGGCAGGGGTGTGTTTTTTTCTCTCATTACTGAAACAGCAAGAGCTCCCCAGCGCATGGCTCTGTCATCAGACAGCTCAGGGAACACGCTGATTGAGTCCAGATAGTTCTGCCCGTGTCGCTACACTTAACAAGGTTTACAGCTGATTTACTGCATTATCCTCATATAAACTAAAAAAAAGGCCATTACAACATCGCATGGATCTGACGTTTGTGCAGGAAATATGTCAAGACTGACAACTTTCATTTTTGAAATTGAAATCTCCCAAGTTGTGATTCACATTCCTTACATCCAGACACCATAAAATGAAATAGAATTTTATTTGTATGGCACTTTTTACAGACAGGCACAAAGATGTTTTATGGAAGAACAAGAAAATGGAAAACTGGGAAAGACCAAGCCAAGTAGAAGTAAAAATAAAACCAGAGTGGTTGCACAGTGGAGTGGCCGACTCGCAGGCCATATATGCCCCCCCCCCCAACCCTTAGGGGCAAGGGCAGGTGGTGTAGGGCTCAGAGATGGATGGAGGTGTAGGGTGAGGGCGGGGGGTATAGGGGTGGGAGGGGCAGAGGCGGGGGGGGGGGCATAGGGACGTGCGCGTTTGTGGCTCAGAGATGGATGGAGGCGTAGGGTGGGGATGTAGGGGCGCATGCAGGGGGGGGGGGGGGGGCGGGGGGCACAGGGCTGTGTGTGTGCAGCTCAGAGATGGATGGTGGTGTAGGGTGGGGATGTAGGGGCGTGGGGGGGGGGTGGGCACAGGGCGTGTGTGTGCGGCTCAGAGATGGATGGAGGTGTAGGGTGGGGATGTAGGGGCGTGTGGGGGGGGCGTGGGGGGCGGGGGGCACAGGGCCGTGTGTGTGCAGCTCAGAGATGGATGGAGGTGTAGGGTGGGGATGTAGGGGCGCATGCAGGGGGGGGGGGGGGGCGGGGGGCACAGGGCCGTGTGTGTGCAGCTCAGAGATGGATGGTGGTGTAGGGTGGGGATGTAGGGGCGTGGGGGGGGGGTGTGGGGGGGGGGGGCACAGGGCGTGTGTGTGCGGCTCAGAGATGGATGGAGGTGTAGGGTGGGGATGTAGGGGCGTGTGGGGGGGGCGTGGGGGGCGGGGGGCACAGGGCCGTGTGTGTGCAGCTCAGAGATGGATGGAGGTGTAGGGTGGGGATGTAGGGGCGCGTGCGGGGGGGGGGGGGGGGCGGGGGGCACAGGGCGTGTGTGTGCGGCTCAGAGATGGATGGTGGTGTAGGGTGGGGATGTAGGGGCGTGTGGGGGGGGGGGGGTGTAGGGGGTGGGGGGCACAGGGCGTGTGTGTGCGGCTCAGAGATGGATGGTGGTGTTAAGCGGGCAGTGCACGCGTCCCAGAGATGTATGGCACAGAGCATCACTACGGACAGGAAGACGGATGAGAGGATTACAGTCTCGCCCCCCTTTCCCCGCCCCCCCGGTGTTCACCGCACAGATCCGACCGCTGCCCCCCCAGGACGAGCACCGTGACCTCCCTGAAGGCACGCAGCAGGCGGGGGAGGGGGGGCACACTTCCCATTTCTATGTCTTATTACGGCCGAGTCTCAGCGCCTCAGAGTCTCAGCGTCTCAGGGTCTCAGCGCCTCAGAGTCTCAGAGTCTCAGCGTCTCAGGGTCTCAGCGCCTCAGAGTCTCAGCGCTTCAGCGTCTTAGCGTTTCAGCGCCTCAGAGTCTCAGAGTCTCAGCGCCTCAGAGTCTCAGAGTCTCAGCGCATCCTCAGAAGTGATAAACAGCCTTTTCTGAACGCGCGTCTGCTCCGGACTCAGGCCCAGCGGAACAGGTCTTCAACAGGCCGCCTGCCACAGGTCGTCAGAGACGTCTGTTTCGGTGCGAATAGCAGGATTATTCAGTACAGGATTATCATACAGTAACTCACACTGTCCTCTTGTCAGGGTTTGTAATGTTGGGCACAGTGTCTCGTTATGAAACAGGCCCATATTTAAAATGGCACAGGAGACTCAGCTAGATTGACTTAAACAGGAACATATTATGGGATGCGCTAATTTCCTTCCCCAGCAGCTGCTGCCCCTCCCACTGAAACAGCATACTCAAACACTCCTCCGTTCTCAGCCCTGATGCTCTTCTCTTCGCACTCTCCTCTCATTGGTCAAGATGGACCACATGACACATCCTGGCCAATCAGAGAGGGCTAAGATGAGGAAGTCGCCTGTTCAGATGAGACGGGGCTGAGGTAATTACACGCACACCTGCGCTGCAGCAGGGCTGGAGATGAGATTAACGCACAGCGCTCTCCACAGGAACACAAAACGCCCAACCTGCTCTTTCCCAAATCTCAGAAAAGCCACGCCAGTTAAGAGGGGTGCGGGACCGCACCTCACCAGCGAGAGCAGTACGCCCCATCCGGCCAGCTTCCCACCCGCCACACCAGCACGTAATTGCTGCTGTCTGAATATTTAGATGGGTTTTAATGATCCCATTCAAATCTGGTTTTGCCTTGAAGGAACAATTATCATCAATAATGAAGCAGCTAAAGAGGGAAGCTTTCTGAGACACGCACAGCGTAACGCACTCTGTGTGCCCTGGCAGCACCCAGCATTACTCTGTCAGTCAGGCTGTGGAGGAGCTCGTACTTCATTAGTATGGGTATGTGTACCTGGGTTAAGATATGTGTATCTGGGTTAGTGCTAGCATTAGGGTATGTGTTTCTGGGTTAGTGTTAGTGTTAGTGTTAGTGTAATGGAAGGGTGCTATGCACCACTGCTCCCCTCAGCATCAAACTGGCAACCCCTGTTACCACGGCTGATTTTCCCTGTGACAAACTTCGTATTGGTACAGAGTATTTAAGACACCGCACGGGGCTCCGGGCTTAAAGCAGTGGTGCCGGCTGCGGCCGTCCACCCCGCAGTTTGGAATGGACCGGTCTGCTCCACACTCCCGAGCGAAAAAGAAATTTGAAAAAGGGAGATAAAATCAGCTAGGAAATAGAAAACCACATCGGAAGGACACGAGTAGACATTGTGACTGAGAGCAGCGAGAAAACACGGTAACCGTGAGCACCATCACCCCCGGCCTCCCCGCGCACACAGCTCAGATAAGAGCAGAGAGAATTGTGGGTAAAAATGCTGGAACACGGTGCACCTATTGAGCTCGCTATTCAAAGGTCACTGAATTCACGCAGCATTGAAAACCTCAACACTTCAGAAGCAGATAATTAAACCAGAGGCACCAACCACAGAAAATTAATTAGACACCTCTAACAATGCAGTCGTTTGTGTAACTTCTTTTTAACCACATGGCACATCTTTTAGACTTTTTCCTCTATTTTTTCAATGACTGAACTTCATAGCTATATAACCTATGGTGCTGCTGGGGGGGCGGAACACACTGCTTCCCCAGACTATGGTGCTGCTGGGGGGGGCGGAACACACTGCCTCCCCAGACTATGGTGCTGCTGGGTGGGGGGGGGAGGGGGAGGGCAGAACACACTGCTTCCCCAGACTATGGTGCTGTTGGGTGGGGGGGGGGCAGAACACACTGCTTCCCCAGACTTACTGAAGCCTCGCTGCAGAGCAGTTCAGCTGCGCTTGACTGGTGTGCACAGACTGCGCTAAACTCCAGACACGAGCAGGACGCTGAACGCTCAAAGGGAACAGACGTTTCGTCAGAGCGATGAATTCATGGATTTTTAAAGTCTTCAAAGACCGCACGCAGGAAGTAAGTCCTGACAAGAACCTTTCAAGCTCTCTGAAATAAACAAGCTCAGCAACAGAGACGGGAGCGTTCCTTTGTCTAAAAGAAGAAGGAAAAACACGACTGCACATCTTCTCTGATTCTTTTCATCCTCACAGTTCTGTAGGCGTTAAAATAAAATGCAGTTATTTTTCTGACAGAGCTCACAGACTCAGTAACAGGCTTCCTGGTAAGAGATGCTGATCAACATCCCCCCTGTTCAGCATTATCAGTGATGCACAGCACAGAGGATCACTGTGTGTGAGTAACCCCCCCATTCAGCAGGAGAGACCGGTCAGTCTGAGCACAGCGATGTCTGTATTACTGCCACAGTGGGGGGGTGGGGGGGTGAGCAGGATGAAATGGTGTAGCCAGCACAGAACAGGCAGCACAAGCAGCACAGACACAGAGTTCTTGGCTCCTGTTTCACTTTGAGGTACAAAAGAGCCAAATGCACTTCTGCACTCTTCACATGAACTCCATGCCTCAGGCACAGGTGTGCTCCGCCCATGGGTACAGTAACACGCAACAGCCAATGACCCTCAGAATGTCCCAACATGCGGTATAAGAAAGCCTCCGTGCACAGGAAGTCCTTCATCTCAACAGGAAGTTCTGCTTATGTTAGTCTGAATATGTGAAAGGTCATCTACTGGCAGACACAGTATCTATCCATCATGATTTAACAGATGATATTTACTTTACTGTACATGGAAACTGCATAACCTTTATTCCATATCATGTTAATTCAGAAAAACACAATGTTGACCTGACCACTGTTCTTTTGAACCGTTACAGAGATCAATTCTTTGTACCACAACTCCACTGCACCTAGCCAAGCATGTGGCTAGCTGGCTAACCTCAGCGGGTGAAGAGGGTAAACCGCTAGCAGCAGACAGCCTGACATGCCATTGGACAGCAGGCTACTGCACCAGTGCTAATGGAAAAACCCTAATGCATGTGTTAATCAGGCGGCTAACTAGCCATCCAGCGAAGAGTAATGAGGGCGCATGTCACTGGCTGGCTAGCCGCACTCCAGCGCTCCCATTGTAAATGAAGTGGCAGAGGCTGGGCGGCTAAGCGCGGGGCGCGTTTTAATGAAACGCAGCGTAACCAGACGGAAGCTCATTAAAGCAATAAAGCGCGAAGGGTTCTCGGGGGCCGGGTCCACGGACTCTTTCTGGTCTCCTTATAAATCGTATAAATCGCTTTGTCCCGAGCGGGCGTGGTGACACGCTGCGGGACAAATATTAAACGGCGTGCTCTCTGAACAGCTCTTATCTGTGGAGGGCTCAGCTCGTTAAACACGGACTCAGCGTCAGCCCGTCCGAAATAATCTACCCTCCTTTTAGCTTCTTTAATGTCTTTAATTTCCCTGCCTCCAGCGCGGCCCCAATCTCAAAGCCCGCATTCTTCACTTCTGATCGGATCTCAACCGGCAACTGTATCAACAGCGCTCACATGTTCACGCTAATTGCATTTTCGTTTCGACGCGCAAATTTACCATTTCTCTTGCGGAACGTTCACGGTCAGGTGAAGGGGGGAGGGGGGTGACAGGTTTTAGCAGGCGGTATGGAAAGGTTAGCAGGTGGGTGTAATTTTCTGACGCAGACAGATGTGTACGCACTAACGGCCCAATGCTAGCAGCGCGCGAGCGCACAGCTGCAGCTCTGTGTTAGATTAGCATACGCACACAGAGGGAGCAGACGGAGACCGCACGGACGACATATCAGTGCTGCTTGACGCTGGCCAAAACACGCGATCAAAAGTGAAGCTCGGACCAGATGATATATGATGCATGCTGGAAACAATACAGAGGCACCGGCTTCGTGTTACCAGTTACGCAGGCTGCCACACGCATTTTAAACATTTTTACGCGCCTCGCTGCGGCTTTAAAAGCGCGGTTCTCTCAATCCCCTATGATTTTCAGCATTGTAAAGTATATCTCAAACCGTTTCTAATCGAGATACTTCAATCCTGTGCACTGATGGCAGGACATTTAACGGCTCTGGAAGCATATCCTTTTCACAGTGTGAAAGTAATTAAAAAGACTGGGGGCGAGTTGTCCTAATGAGCTGCTAATTGGATTTCTCTGAATTCCCCATTTCTTTTCTTAAAGATTTTAATTCAAAGCTCGTCTAACAGCCCGGTAAAAGGAAGTGTGTGCTTTATTCCGACGTCCTCGCGCCCAAGACGGAGAAATGATGCTCACCAAACGCAGCCAGAGCCGATGTGACGTGACACACAAAGCAGAGAGCTGCTCCCTGTAACAGCGACCCGCGAATCTCTGTGCAGTCAATACATAAACACAGCAGCACAGCCTGTGCTGATGTAAATGTTAGAGCGCAGCCTGTGCTGATGTAGATGTTAGAGCACAGCCTGTGTTGATGTAGATGTGAGCACAGCCTGTGCTGATGTAGATGGAACAGCTGTTGGTTAATGGGAATTTTTTCTTTCCTTTTTTTCTCTTTTGAGCGACAGAAGCAATGAAGTTGACTTATAGAGATCAAGGGTGGAATTAAAAGGAAATTAAACTCCCAAAAGAAAGCATTTCCCCGAGAGCCATTAGTTCAGCACCCCTCCTGACTAACGGCTGTGGGGAGCGCTCCTCTGGGAAATGGGGTTTATTTTATTTATGTGCCCCCCACCCACCCCCCACCCACCCACAGAGAGGGACCGCAGCTGAACTTCTACTCTGCTCCTCCTCTGCTGTTTTACACTGTTACAGGTTCAATTCCCTGATAAGATACTATTTTTCTTGTGCCTTTTGAGCAAATTAACTCCAGTTAGTATCCAGCCGTATGAATGCATGCAAAAGTGTAAAAATGTATGTTGCTCTGAATAAGATCATCTGCCAAATGCCTAAAAGGTTTTGTCTGAGTGTGATGCAGAGAAGCAACTACAGCACCCAAACAGAGGGGTCTACTGGACCTTGGTCCAATTGCTCAATGTAGGTAAAAACTGCACATTCACACAAGAAACCAGGTTTGTTTTATGTGAAGTTTCTTTCTAAAAGTGTTTCCATCACACGGGTAGATGCAGCAGTGGCTTTCACACCTGAGACAGAACCTGTAATAGATCACAGGCAGCAATCAGTATTCAGTGTGCTCACACCCCCACATCAGCAAACTAACACAGGAATAACCTGCGATACAGACTATATGCACTGCGCACTGGGAATCTACACTAAGAATCTACACTGGGAATCTACACTGCAGTCCTACACTGGGAATCCACACTGAGAATCTACACTAGTGCATACTGAGAATCTACACTGGAGTCCTACACTAGGAATCTACACTGCCTTCCTACACTGAGAATATACACTGCAGTCCTACACTACACTATCTACACTAGTGCACATATTTACCCTGATCACCGCCCCCACACCAGAATCACACCACAGGCTATTCCTGCAACCCTGGGTAATCTCCTCCAGCTGTACCTTTACCCACCAGCCTACACTTCTGCAGCGCTGGGTAATCTCCTCCAGCTGTACCTTTACCCACCAGCCTACACTTCTGCAGCGCTGGGTAATCTCCTCCAGCTGTACCTTTACCCACCAGCCTACACTTCTGCAGCGCTGGGTAATCTCCTCCAGCTGTACCTTTACCCACCAGCCTACACTTCTGCAGCGCTGGGTAATCTCCTCCAGCTGTACCTTTACCCACCAGCCTACACTTCTGCAGCGCTGGGGAAGTCCCCACAAGCTCATGTTCCGCATCAGGATTTCCAGAGAAAGTCATTCCTGAAGCCGGCTTGGGAAGCTAGCGTATGTTTTTGGGAAAGTCTCAGTGTTACACATGTCGGTCTATATGTAGGTTTACTCTGAGAAGCGTTTTGGCTTGGGTTCATTTGCCAAGTGAACCATTTGAATCCTCAGCTAGTCCAAGCAGTTGGTGCATCTTTAAAGATCCAGACAACATTGCTATGTATGATTCAGGATCTAACCCCTCAAAAGATTAACCGTTAATTTCACCGACTCTGTGACTCAGCTGTAGAAGAGCAGAAATTATGGAAATCTGAGCATTAAAAAGGATGAAGAGCCGCCAGAATCTGAGGAAACAGCTGCCATTTTGATAACCCAAATCTCAGAAACCTCCCCTATGCTCCTCATTATTGATGCAAGCTGTCAGTGGGTTTGGATGGCTTACTCTCCTACACACCGGGGGGGGCAGCTCCGCTTCTCCACATCAACTCCACACTAATGCCCCAGCACAGGAGCTTCATCTGCAGGCACTGACATACACACAGTGCACTCGCTTCCCATGATGCAAAGGGAGTCGTTCATGAGGAGATACAGATACAGAACTACAGTAATGTACATTTTTCTGTAGTTTAATATCCCCAGTACATCCACAGCTTGTCATCCTTTACTGTTGGGTCTCAGAGAATGAAGAGTCAGCACTCGTAAGGAAAAAAGAATGTTTTTATTTTATTTTAATTAAGTTTCTGCAGTATGTACCTTCTGAGTAGCACACTGAACTTACATGTACTTCACTTGCAAGAAACTACGCACCTGTTCCAAACTGACCACAGAACAGCTATTCAGACCACATATTCACTCTATAAACACACACTGCCACAGGGCTTTTCACTGCTGACCCATGGATTCAATGTCTTGGGAGTATTAATAAAAATGTCTCTCTTCAGCCTTTCAAAAAAATACACTACATTTCCCATGATCCTCCTACAAGTAGTGCTCTCTTTTTCAGTTCTGAGGGAATGGTCGCAGGTTTGGTCATTTATGAATTACTCATATTTGCACGGGTGAAAACAGAGGCCTGGTTCTTTTCTGTACACTGTTAACGAGCAGACTAGCACAGAGGCTGGAAACAGTGCTGACTGTAGCAGACACGTTTCCTGAGTGAACACAGACAGACAGTTCCTCCCGTCTCTCCTGTTCAAAGTCCAGGCACAGCGCCCTTCTCCTGTCCGCTCTAAAGCTCTCAACTGAGCTACACGAGAACATGAGGAAAGAATGTCAAGAGCAGGTCATTCAGCCTGGCCAGGCTCAACATGTATCTACTGACCAGAGTGTCCAGTGATAACATCACACCAGCACAGTGTTACAGACACACAGTACCTGTGAGAGTTTCATCACAATGTGTGAGTGTGTGCGACTGTTTGACTGTGTGTGTGCGTGTGTGACTGTTTGACTGTGTGTATGTGCGCCTGTGTGTGTGCGTAACTGTGTATGTGCACGTGTGCAAGAAAGATAAAGGGAAACCAGAAGACACGGTCTGCATTCTAAAATAAAACCAGACAAATCCGTAATTTCGCTGCTGACATTATTTTATATCAGCACGTTTTAATTCCCGAGTCCTCTCCGTGTCACAGCAGCCGCCGCCACACAGATAAACAGGCTGGCGACTTGTGAAAGCAGCGCTCTTTGAAGTTCAAAAAGGCCGACGTGTATTAAACAGGAAAGCTGATTAAACGGTGCAGGGGAAAGTCACGGGGAACGTCTGAATGTGGAGCTCAGACGCAAGGCTCAAACGCTCCAGCGCAGTCCGCTGCAGCTCCTCTGTCCTCGCACATCCATCAAGATCGCACATTCAAGTGAGAGAAAAAGATTTGCATCTAGAAAGAGTTTTGCAAGTCTTTCAGAACTGTTCCAGACAACTGTCCCCGAAGAATTATCTTGTAAAATTGGTCTCTCTCGCATGATTCACCCTCTCCTCTCTGTGAATGCTTGAGCCACTTCGAAAAATTGTAGCGTTTTAAAGGAAATAAGAGGACATGCACTTCCCTTGCTGCACAGCGAACGAGGATGTAGAATGGCTGACTGTGATACTGAAAGAGCTCAGCAGAAACAGGGTGGAGTTAATGTGGGCGGTACTGAAACATGCCCCCCAGCACCAGGCCCACGTCCGCCCACCGCCCCCCCAGCACTAGGCCCACGTCCCCCCACCGCCCCCCCAGCACCAGGCCCACGTCCCCCCACCGCCCCCCCAGCACTAGGCCCACATCCCCCCCCTCCCCCCCAGCACCAGGCCAGTGTCCCACTCAACAGCAGGAGAACCCCCCCCCGAGAGCCCCAGATCTCTACAAAAAACATTTTATTCACAAAGGTGATTTCTTGGCTAACTCCATATTTCTCAGATCTGTGGCCCATTACATGCACCTCCTGTGAAGTGCACTGAGTGATGATATGATAATGAGACACACGCTGCACAGTAATACCTGTGGGCTTGCGCTGCATAAATTCTGCATCTCTCAACCTGAACAAGCAAGCAAGCGAGTGAGCGAGTGATCGAGACCCTACACGTGCACGCACGCACGCACGCACGCACGCACGCACGCACGCACGCACGCACGCACGCACGCACGCACGCACGCACGCACACACACACACACACACACACACACACACACACACACACACACACACACACACACACACGCTATCTGCATGCGCTGCATTGCGGGGAGCACGTGGAGCGAGTGGGTGAACGCTCCCCCCCGCCCCCCCGCCCCCCCGCTGTTTGCCACCAGTTTGCCGCCGGAGGGCCGCTGGAGGGCCGCTGGAGGGCCGCTCCGCCCCCCCGCCCGTCTCCTCTCTCCTTTTCATCCCCAAAAGGCGTTACCATGCCAACCTCCTGGTTCCGTTAGCGCGCTGCATTCAGCTGGGCTTAATTCCCTTTAAAAAGGAGCTAAATTCAGCCCCGTTTGATCTCCTCTCGCTCGGCTCGCCCCCCCCCCCCCCCCCCAGATTTCAGTCAGACCTGCAGGGCACTCAGAATGTTCTGATGTTCTGATGTTCGCTGTCGAGTGTGTGGATCAGCCCGGCTGGTCTTGGAGCAGCAGGGTGATTCATCCCAGGCCAGCACAGGGGGGCCAGAGAACCCAACTTCCTCCCTCCTGGGTGCCAACTCTTCCCTCATCCACGGCAATCAACTCATCTTTTTTACTGTGCCGCTTCAGAGAAGAGACCGACCGGGTGCAAATTAAACATCCTCCCGTCGACTCCCCCCCCCCTCACCTGTCTTGGTTTGGTTTCCATGGTAACGCCCCCCCGGCATAGGTGAGTTGGATCACCGGCGTAATCCGCAGCGACGCTCCGGGTGGAGAAGGTGGAGCGGAGAGCGTCCGGCCTTCATCTCCCGGCTCCGACGGGAACAGAGGGACCGCCTCGGAACACCACTCCGGAATGATCAGGATTTTTACAGCAGCGTTCCGATTCAGCCAGGTCTCCTCATCGCCCCGTCCTGAGGCCGAGGGGAGCAGTGCGAGGAGCCCAACCCGAGCCCTACATGCGCAGAACAGAGCTGGGGGGGGGGTATTTACCCCAGAGGGATTACACTCAGATTCTGCTTTTAACGCGTAATGAAGGGAAACCTGAGCTGCCTCAGAACCGAGGCGTTTCTATCACAACTGGCACTGGGGTTTTCCAATCGCATTAAACGCGCTGCTGAAACAGGTACAGGCTGAAACAGGTACAGGCTGAAACAGGGACAGGCTGAAACAGGGACAGGCTGAAACAGGTACAGGCTGAAACAGGTACAGGCTGAAACAGGCACAGGCTGAAACAGGTACAGGCTGAAACAGGTACAGGCTGAAACAGGCACAGGCGGCTTAGCGCATTCTGCCAGGAGACCCACCCCAGCATATCCCGGATTTGGCAGAAAAGGGAGCACATGATGTTCAGAGCTTTCTGAAATTTCCTGACACTGCCATGGCAAAAATGTCCTCCATTTTAGCTGGAGCTGGAAACATGAAGTTTGGCGGTTAAGCTTACGGTAGGACACTTAAAATGGCGGCGCTAATGATACCCTCCTTGCTTCCCCATACAAATACGAGCTTCATCCTAAAAACTTCACACATACATATAACACCTGATGGGACAGGCTGCAGGGGAGCTTTTGGTGAAATTGTGTCAGTCAAACAAGCCACTTGTTAAAATCAGAGAAAGCAAACAGTGATATAATCAGCAGGAAGGCACTGCTTGGGGAAGAGGGTGCTGCTTTGAGACAAAGTGATGTTCATAGAGAGGCACTGGCTTGATTTTTCTGCCTGGGGATGTCACACCGTAACCCGGCAACACACGGTGACCGAACGTCGATGCGATGAGCTCGTGCTGATAAAACACAGCGCTACGAACGTGCTAACACAAGCAGCACCGCTAACGCTAGCACACCGCTCATTCAGGGCAGGGGCTGCCACTCACATCCAGGTTAAACACACAGCTCTCACCACATCCCGTCTCT
The DNA here is from genome assembly GCA_039654925.1 of Anguilla pacifica. Classification (NCBI taxonomy): domain Eukaryota; kingdom Metazoa; phylum Chordata; class Actinopteri; order Anguilliformes; family Anguillidae; genus Anguilla; species Anguilla pacifica. The sequence goes on from CM077286.1 coordinate 4,672,063, forward strand.
GCTGAGCACAGGATGTGGTATCACAGCAACGCGTCTGTGGCAGGGCGGGGTTTGTGGGACAGGTTGGTTCAGCGCGATCTGAGGACCATGCCTCTGGCGGAGAGAGCACACTGTAACCACCTGGACTAATTAGAGATGCCCTCCAGGTGCGTGGGCTCACTTCACCAGTAGGTGCAGTCCTCCGACAGCCCTGAACCTTTCCCACAAACCCCGCCCTGCCACAGCATCACCTCCATTTTTAAAGCGTTCTAACACACAGTCGGCCGGCTCTATATTCGCTGCACCGGACTGATCCAGGAACAGCTGTATGCGTGAGGCTGAGCTCCAGCTGCAGTGATCACATGATACCCATCCATCTGAGATGAGCACCAACCATCTAAATCACAACAAACGAGGCCCACAGTGTTCTCTGGTGGGAGATGAATGACACGTTGACAACACAAATCACATTAAGAACTGAGGCCATTTCAGAAGGGCTCACACTGCGTATGGTCAGCTTTAGAAACGCACGGCAGTAACAGATAAAATCAGCCCAGATAATGAGCACTAATTACAGCGTGTGCTGGAGGACAGGAGAGGACAACGTCTCTGTGCCGTTTCTCCCCGTGTGGGGCTTCTCATTTCTATTTACAGACCCCGTCATACACACACACACACACACACACACACACTTACGCACACACACACACACACTTATGCACACACACTTACGCACGCACACACACACACACACTCTCACACACACACACACACACACACACACACACAGACACAGACACACATACAGTCACTCACACAAACAGTGACAGAGACACAGAGACACACACACACACACACACACACACACACACCTCGCACATCTACTGCATTACATCTGCTATCATTATAAGGCGCTCAAACACAAAACACCACTACAGCGCGCTCAGACAAACAAAATGCATCCCTGACCTTGTGCAGATAATTAATTCAAGGTAAAAAAGTAGAATCACAGAGAGCAGATCACTCGGGCACTGCATGTACTTAGAGAGCAGCACAAGCGGAGGATTTCAGAGAGCAGATCACTCAGGCACTGCATGTACTTAGAGAGCAGCACAAGCAGAGGATTTCAGAGAGCAGATCACTCAGGCACTGCATGTACTTGGAGAGCAGCACAAGCAGAGGATTTCAGAGAGCAGACCGGCGGCTCTGAGACTATTCTGTGCTGCTGTGATCGAATAACCGTCCACACAGGAAAAATTCCCCCTGAGCTATCGATGTTCCTGTTCCCTGCTGAAACAGAGGGACCCCTCTCTCACTTCGGGATTCTCTTTCAGGGCTAATGAATCATTCACTTCAAAACTCCTTTGATGCACGAGCGCAGATCAGGAATTCTCAGGAACAAGGAGAGGAAAATGTGGACATAAAGGGGATTCTAGGGGCATTGAAAACCCTGAACTCAAAGACTGCATTATCGTATTTTAATTATTCATTTATTTATTTAAATTACCAAGATGTGATCAGAATTTATATTACCTACAGAGGTGCCAACGAGGTTAAAAACAATAATACTGCTGTCAGCCACTAGGGGCAGTATTTGTGCTTCCAGACATTCCGCCAATGAGAAGCCTTCCAGTGCTTCAGCACCACCCACTTTTACAAAGGGAGGCAGGTCTACTGAACAGTGAATATAAATATGGCACTAAATCCCCCTAACTGGTGCCAGGTTTTTAAAACACTGTTCCTTAACCTCACTGAGGTAAAAGACCTGCTAACACATCTAAAATCAGACAGAGAGGAAAAACAAGTAAAACGAAACTATCGCCTGTACACAGCACGTATTGTGTGAAATTGCTCGAAATGTGCGATTCCATAGAATGAATCAGACAAAACCAAACAATTCATGCAACTCCTCTCTGTTTTCTGTTGATTAGCAGATTTACCTGGAAATCAGAACACAATAGGTGGATTAAAATATCTGGACGAGCCCAATCTGAGCTCTCGAACACATGGCTGTACTCAGAACACTAAATCAGTCTCCTGGAACCAGTCCATCTTTGGGCATGGGAAACTGTGCAGTTTCCCTCCACAATCAGGGCCAAGCGGAGTGGTGCAGGAGACTGTGTGCTCATTAGCACATTTACCCATGGTGGTCTGGGAATAGGACACCATGTTGGCTGTATTCATGAGGAGACTGTGTGCTGATTAGCACATTTACCCATGCTAGTGTGGGAATGAGAAGCCATGCTGGCTCTAATCATGGAGATACAGAATGCCCTGAGTGACCAGGAAAAAGGCATCAGCAGTGCACCGGATACACAGTCTCAGAGCCAGCATTCAAGTGCTCCAATGAGGAGCGTTTCGGCCTATCTCACCAAAGGTGACCATGCATTGTCTCGCTAAGCCCCAGTACACCACTCAAGACCACGACTGACATGCTAAGGCCCTGCCCCCCACGCCCAGGCCCGAACGACTGACATGCTAAGGCCCCGCCCCCCAGGCCCGAACGACTGACACGCTAAGGCCCCGCCCCCCACGACCAGGCCCGAACGACCGACCAACACGCTACCGTACACATTTAAACAGAAGCTACTGTCTGACTTTGCATCACATTAGATGACAAATTTACAACACTTTTTTAAGCTAAAGTAATTTTAAAAAATAATACATTTGTTATCCACACATCCACACACCCCTCCCAACACTCTAAACCACCACCTAGGTTGAAAATTGATCCAGACCCCCAAAACATCACCAAAATCTTAGACATAACTGATCCCATTCAAAGTTTATGGGTTTCGATGGGACAGAACCACAGCAATGGCACACTCAGGTGGACCCAGCTGAAGTCACTCTGTATAAGAGCGACTGCTAAAAACTTAGTTCAGTTTCAGTTCTGTTTGAGCTGTAGAAACTCCCAGGGAGGATAACAAAGCTGAGAGTGTCTTTTGGAGAAAAACAATGCTGGGAACACAGGATGCCACAGATTTAAGAGACCCTGCTTCAGCAGAGGCTGTGTTTGCTTTCTCCCGTTTGTGGTTCATAGAAGGGAGCACAATCAACGGTGGAATTCTCAACATGTCCTGTCCTCCCTCCAGACCCTCTGCTTATTTACCCACTGATTTTACCGTCCACCATGCCCCCCTCCCCAACAATCAACCCCCTCCCTGCCCAATCATTCATCCAGGAGGGTGTGTGCTCAGAGACCATGTTAGAGATTAATAGCTCCAGAAAGAATCGAGAAACTGGTTTAGGGAGTTCATGACAAGAAGATCACTCTGGAGCTTAAACACAGCCAGGAGCTGAATTGCATGTACCCGCCGTTTGTTTTGTGCACTTGTCCACCCGTTTGGACCACAGAATTACGGGCATACTGGAGTTCTTTCCATGGCTCATGATTTTACAGCCCTTTCCCCAGAGGCAAAGAGCTGCTGTGTCAGTCACAGAGAAATGCACTCTATGTGAGCAGAAAAGAAATAACTGAAATCAGGTGAAATGTAGAAGACCCACTCGGACAGCACCACCACTGATAGACACGACAAAGACTGACGTCACACCACGATCAGCGCCATTTTGCGTCGCACGTCCTGCAATCAACCGAAATCACGTGACACTGAATCCGAGACCTTTTTTGTTGAAAATAACAGCAATCGTTCACACATCGCAATGTTTCACATGCGTTTGCTCCTGGAATTCAGTTTTTTAATTTAAAATATAAATGTATTTTCAAGTGTTAAACCCTGATGGCTGGGCTCCGACAGTGGTGGAGCTAATACTATCCATTGCTAAGAGTAAAGTGAAGCCTACATATGAACGTAAAACAAAACCAAATGTCTAGGTACATGCGCGGAGGCAGTCCACAATCCTGAAAACAAGAGGTCGGAGACTCACCCTGTCTCCGCCAAGAAGCCAGTGCACATTCGGCGTTGTAGCTCCGTTTCGTTTGCTTAAAGTTCTAAGCATGAAGAGACCCTGTGGTCCAACAGCAAGCAACGGTTACCGGTATACTGAAAGGGACAACCACATTGCCCAGCAGCTAACAACGTCTACCTGAAATGCTTAGCCACCGCGCCATCTTTTTTGTGGCGTTGCCTTAAAGAATGTCCGGGCGGAGACTTCCCCGGATAGCGTGCCGACAAAATTACGTGTTTATGTATCCAAGTTCCTAACAAATATGGGAAGAAACACATCTTGGGCCCACACATCTGCACATACAGTAAATGTTTACCCGGCCTGGGTTCAGAAATGGGGAAATCTTTCTGAACCCAGGAAAGATGGAGTACCCCTGACCCGTTGTTATCTAAAATTATATTACATTTTTGTTCACCTCCAAAATGGAGTACGTTACTTCAACGTACCCTTTATTTAATGAGAGGATTTTTCCGAGGCCCCTTCCATTTTTGTATCCTGAGCAGCGGACAGTAACAGCTCCCAATTTTTTAGACTAGTACATGTTTCCATCTAGTGGATGTTCTGTGTATCGCAGCTCATGAAAATGCAATTAGCCTACCATGGCGTAGACCGACCCAGACTCCCTGTGTCTGCCTGTTTTACGGAATGAGTTTATAAAATAATAATTATATCCTTGAGTGTCTACACCCTTGGTAGAATGGTAGTTAAGTCTAACAATAGTAGTTAATAATTAGCCAAACCATTGGGCCGAATCCACAGTTTATATAGATGGCTTGTTATGTTGTTATGAAGTACAAGCATATAGGAAAGAATGGTAGTTGTAATGTAAAACATTTTCTATTGTCAATGGTTTTATTCATAACACTGCAAAGACATAAATCAGGGTTACTAGGAACACATTTATTAGGAATCATTACATACATTGTACAAGGCCTTTGCTCAATCAGTTAATTTGAATAAGTCACACATATGAAAAGTTCAAAAATGTATTCAAACATTAATCAACTAATTCTCTAATAAGTCGCCATTTTACTGTTTGAAACCATTTTCTGGCATGTTAGTGACTGAAATAGGACCTCTGCCACAACAGTGTAATAACTTCTCACATTAATGGACAGACCTGGAATTCAATCAACATTTGTCCTTCATTTTAACTAACAAACAAAAGCATTTACACCGTTTCTTTCCACAATTTGGCAGGTTCAGCGGTCACTGAAACTAACCTGTCAAACAGAGTTAGATTAAGGATGACTGTTGAATGAATCCCAGCATTTGTCCTGAAGAGTTACAATAACATGGTGTCTTTTGCAGTTGTTGAAAGACTGAACAAAGATGAAACAGTTTCCATTATCCAATGTGATCGTTTAAGACCAAGGCTACCCCCACACCATTTTAGAACATGCAATTTAGCAGCTGAACATAACTGTGAAGCGTTGTGTTCTTTTTTATTTACCATAAGTCACTATTCCAGATAAAAGCAACAAGTGCACCACATATCCCATTCAAATTAAACAAAATCTTTCATATTGGTAGCAAGACAAATATAAACGAAGAAAATAATAATAATTGGACAGCTTCTTCAAGACATGGCAGTAACTGACGGCTGCTGAAGAGAGAATAAAAATGGCCACCCTCTCAAAGTCCACGTCTCATTCCCAAATCCAACACCATGCCAGGAAAACACCGCTAAATTCAACAGCCCTCTCCGATCCCAAATCTCCGATTTGGTACACATTCAGACAGGTCCCATGTCCTGAAAGGGTTACTTCCCAAAAAAGGTTTGCTGAAACATACATTATGCACAGCTTAGGAAACAAATTTACATTTCAAAAAATTACACATTTCCAAAATAAAGTTTAATAATGAATTGTTTGGCTAGCTATTGACTGTACACAGGTGAGGCTAGCAAGCTAGCATTGGGCATTTTTTTCTGCCCAGCCATAGTGTTTCATGTGATATTATGAAAAATGCCTACTGTTTCTTTTGTTTTTTTCCCCAAATCTACAATCACATATTTTTTTTCAGGGTATTCAACACAGATACCCAACTTATGTCACGTGATCTGTTCGGAGGGACTTGGATTTTAAGTAAGATCTTGATTAATGAGCGCTTATTAATGAATAAAACCCATTATCAGTAACATTGGGGACTGCAGTGAGGTGTGGTGTCCACTCTCCTGGTTAATGAAATAAAGGGACAACCTGCACTGCCATCAGACTGAATAAAGGGACAACCTGCACAAACATCAGACTGAATAAAGATCGGGTCTCAGAATCCCTGAGCAAACCTTTCTTCAGCTGCATGTGTAAAACGGCACACAGACAGCTGCAGCCAGTGTAATTACGCTAAATTCAGCTTACAAAATAAGATTTAAAAAAACAAAGAAATGAAGAAGCATTTCAGCAGCAGGTGGCTGAGAGTTCACTCTTTTTAAAAAAAAAATGAAATCTTAGTCTGACTGTGGATCTACACATTTATCCATGGCACAGTAAACATAGTGAAAACAAGTTTTTCAGAGCATGTCAGTTTTTCAGAGTTCCAAACTCGTGCTCTTAGTGAGCTGTGTGTAGTGTTGCACATGGACTGGGGTGCCAGAAACACACGTGTCATGCTTCTAAAAGGCCAGATGTCACAGATCAGCACGGACCGTCGGCTTCAAGGCACTGGCCCCAAACAGGCCTGTCCCGCACGTAAACAAAGGATCAGGTCACCTGCGGACTCCAGCGTTCCGCACCGGGGGACAGGTACCCCTGCCAGGGCAGGATGCCAAGACAGTGGTAATAATCCCTCAGATCTCCATGGAAACACAAGCTATGCTTTCATTAAGACATCAAAGCTGATTTAAAGTAAATGATGCTCTGAAATCACCTGTCAGAGAAAGAGCACTGTCTCATGACTTCAGGTTGGCAATGATTCCAATAAATAACTTCTGATCTTTTCCCTTCAGCACATTAATAGTACTTATTCAACATCTTTTTGTTTTTACATTTGACTTTGACCAAAAATGGGCATCACTACTCTACAGTCTGCAGCACCCTACGGCGTGCCCGCTGCATGCCAGTCTGGGCCTGGCAGAGGGCACTTACACAAACACCTGGCACCGTCTGCTACAGGCGCTCAGTCTCTGCCAACTTCTGTCTGCCCACTGCACGCGCGGATTAAAGTTTTACTGCATAAATCATTTTAAATGTGACAGGACCTCTCTTTCTGCAGTTCCCCGTTTCTCCAAACCCATCCCTCGCACATCCAAAAATGTCAGAGACAGGGAAAGGGAACACAAATGGATCCATGAGAGCACCTGTCAATCATAAACAATAAAATCTGTCCAAAAATTGAGGGGGCCTTGCAATTTTGTTATGAATAAGTATAGGAAATAAACCCAAAAAATATAGTACTAAGATATATGTGAAAATGAATCAGACATCAGCCTGATTCTGCTCTCAGTGCTGCCCCCTGCAGGTAGACATATCTGGTACACAAGTGCACTGTTAAGCTTTCATTAGGCTGTTTATAAATCCATAGACACACAATCAGAACTGGAAAAAATAACAGATAACAAATCAAAGTATCCACCACTCAAAACCTATGAGAGTGGAGTGTGTGTATGCTTGTGTATTTATCTGTGTGTGATTACATGTGCTTGCACAGGTGTGCATGTGTGTAATTTTGCACGCGTGTGTGTGTGTGTGTGTTTGTGCATCAGTATGTGTGTAGTGCACTGTTTCCACCCGCTGGGTCTGTCAAGGTTCAGGACAGCCTGTAGGTCCAGGTGAACCCCAGGTGAACGCCAGGTGAGCCCCAGGCGAGCCCCAGGTAGGCCCCAGGTGAGCCCCAGGTGAACCCAAAGTGAGCCCCAGGTGAGCACTAGCCCTGGGAGAAGTACTCCAGGACAAGGCGCAGGTGTCCCAGCCGGTCCTTGAGGGATGGCAGGGACAGGATGGTGGTCTGATAGGACGGGTCCAGCTGCAGCACCGACAGGAGCCACCAGCACCACACAGGCCCATCTGGAGAAGCCTGCAACGCAATTTAGCACAGGTTACTGCAATTTACTGTAATTTACTGTAATTTACCACAATTTACCACGATTTACCATAATTTACCACAATTTACCATTTATAATTTAGTAATGTGGAGAGACAGACAATGTTAGATGAAGAGAGAGCATTAATTTCTTTTGATGTACATTACAGGTCTGTAAAGGCTGGTGAATTTTCACCAGGCTACGTGTTACAGGCGCTAATTCACAGGTGGGCGGAGTCTGAGGCTGTAATCGCACCTGAATGTCGTCCTCTGTTTGGGGCATGGGCCCATACTGCCGGCTGACCTGGTCCTGTATGCGCCCGTTCAGCCTGCGGTACCACTCCCGCGCCTGCTCGTACACGTTGTCATGGAGACGCTTAAGCAGATCGAGCTCCGCCCCCTCCACCTTCGAAAGAGCAAACGCATGACGATGCAGACAGCGCATCATGCTGCCAGCCTTTAACACGTCAAGCTTCCTTTTCTCTGTCACGTGTCCACACACGCACGCACACAGACGCACACACACACACGCACACACGCACGCTCATGAAGCCAAACCCCTCTAATCTGAGCTCATCACATATAGAGCTCTTCTGTAAAATGTGACAGTTCCCATGTTGCTCCGCTAGCCAGACTGGCTGCTTTGGATCTTTGCCCTGATTTCTCTGTTCAGCTGCTGCGTGGGCATCAGCACCCTGTACCACCAGAGACCTTGGGTGGGGGCGGGGGGCATCACCACCCTGTATCCCCAGAACAGTCCTGGGGGGTGCACTACGGAGGCAACTCAACACAGCCAGGGTTTCTTTGCTGCCCTCACAAAACCTAACAGCCACAAGCAAAAGTGGCTGAATGTGTGCTGTGCTTCTCTAGGAGTGTGTATTACTGCTGTAGGCATGCTGCACTCACTGGTCTAGGAGTGTGTGTTACTACTTTAGGGATGCTGCACTCACTGGTCTGGAAGTGTGTATTACTGCTGTAGGGATGTTACACTCACTGGTCTGGGAGTGTGTATTACTGCTGTAGGGATGTTACACTCACTGGTCTGGGAGTGTGTGTTACTGCTGTAGGGATGCTGCACTCACTGGTCTGGGAGTGTGTATTACTGCTGTAGGGATGTTACACTCACTGGTCTGGAAGTGCTATAGCCAGCTCTGGCCCTGCTGCTCATGTTAATCAGCTGAACACACTTCTGATTGAGCTGCATTGTAAAGGCGCGTGACTGTAACACAATGTTTCAGCCCCACACCACCTGCTGGGCAGGATGCGTAACTACAATTCATTTCCCTCTACAGTTTTTCATAAACCTATAATCAGGCAGCAAGACGTTGTTTGCTACTGTAGCAGATTATAAATAAATTTGACTGCTCAGATACTGGCTCTCACTGCAGCTCAGATTCACCAGATGAGTCCTCAAACACTGCAACACCCCCCCTTGTCACAAGCATACATATATAAACAATGATTTTTCCAGTATCCACCTCATATTTATAATCAGAATGTCCTTATTAACTGATAAAATGTTTACAATAATGTTTGTTTTTATTATACTGAAATAGGAAAGTAGAATTCAGAAATGTACATTTTTCTGAATATTATCTTGCACTGGGGTATTTGCAAGCAGCAACATTTGGGAAGCAATCTGGCTGCTTCTCGCTCTGAAGACTTGGCAGCAGAAGCCACACAGTTTTTGGGAACTGAAGGAATTAGCCCACATGCTTCATTTGGCATGTTCGTCCCAATGTTCTCGAACATCACTCAGGATTTACACAAAACACGCACAACTTGTAAGAGAGTGAAAAAATGCCTTTTGGACGATGTCAATAGACTGACATCTGAGATTATTTTGGACATTATTTTGGAAGAAATAAAAATGTTCATTTTATGACAATAATCCAAATGTTTAAAAAGAAAATTTTCATGCCAGTTGCCTCACGCTGCTGTTTTATAACCGAAATTACATCACTGACAACCCCTTATGGAGGACCGTGTGACCAAGGAGTCATTTGCATAGGCCACGCCCCTTTACTGTCATCATGCCTGACCAAAGCATTCTGGGTCAAGAGCAGTGTGCTTAGCTGGAGTTGAAACCTCAGGTTTGAACCTCTGCACCACAGAACTGACTCATAACTGCAACAGCTAATCCTCATTCCACAGCTTTGAGTAGCTATTCCAGGAGTAAAACAGCTCTGTGGTCTTCAGGTTTAAACTCCAGCCAAGCACAATGCAATTGACCCAGAGTCATTAAATGGTAATATGTTTCCAAATAATTAATTTGAATGGAATTTTAGCCTTTTAGTATTTAAAAGTGGGTTTCCTAATTAACAAGAAGGTTCTGTTCAATCAAAAAAGAAGAAAAGTATTTGTTTCTAAAAATTTACAAAAAAACAAGAACGATCTATTTCGGAAACAGGTACGTGTATGTTTTCACCATTAAAATACATGAAAACAAAGTCACTGTATGTATTTCTTGATGTCCTAACACACTTTACATTTAGACAAATAGCCAAACAATCCAATACCATCAGGACAAAGCTAGCAGATAGCATTACGCCATATTTACCCTAAGCCAACAGATCTAGCTGGTGCTATGTAATAAGTGTTTATTTTTTGAATGTTGTAATTAAGTCTTCTGGTTACTTTTTACAGTTGATTTGTTTATGACAGCAATGTGAGAAACATAAGCCAGCTCACCCATTGGTTATATTGAAGCTAATTTGCATATGACAAACCCACTCTTACGCATTATGTCTTCCCACCCTGAGCCAAACACCATGTGCATTAAATGGGGGCTTAAGTCTGCAGGGCAACAGGTCAAATGGAATTTTTGCTTTTTAGTATTTTTCCAGAAGGTTTCCTGATAAACAGGAAGCCCCCCACAAAGGTCAAAAATAAGAAACTTACAACAACTTCTCAGAAAACACCAAAAATTTTCTAGCAAAAATGTGTCTATGTTTGTGATATGATCTACTCATATATTTATATATATATATATATAAATTGGAAGACATTCTACAGAAATTTTGAAATACTGCAAAAAGACAATGAACACCAAGCAGCATGTAGAACTACTTGCAAGCAAGGCTGCAGCTATTTAAAGAAATGCTGCATCGTGTCTTCTCATCGTAACCTACATATTGCGTGTTACACCGGAATGTAGGTTTTTCAAATAACTACTTCAAAAAGAATTTTTGCTTTTTAGTACTTGGCAAGTAGGTTAGCTGATAAACAGGAAATCCCCTGCTTTCAGTCAAAAAGAAAAAAAGTAACTGCTGATAATTTACAAGAAACTATTTCAAAAGCAGGTATGCTAATACATTGGCACAGGTTTTACAGTTTTAAAATATGTGAACATGAAGTACTGAAAACTCTCCATCAAGAAATTAATGTCCTGATATTCTAATGTGCTTTACATTTAGCAGCATAACCAAAAAGACTGTAAATACCCCAAGCCTACAGCACTAGCTGCAGTTACAAGTATTTATTGTTTACATGTTGTAATTAAGTCCTCTGGTTACTTTTTTACAGTTGATTTGTTTATGACAACAATGTGAGAAACATAAGCCAGCTCACCCATTGGTTATATTGAAGCTAATTTTCATATGACACGCCCACTCATATGCACTTCCCACCCTGAACCAAACAGCATGTGTGTTAAATGGGGGCTTAAGTTTGCGTGGAAACTTGTCAAATGGAATTTTTGCTTTTTAGTATTTTTCCAGAAGGTTTCCTGATAAACAGGAAGCCCCTACAAAAGTCAAAAATAAGAAACATAAAAGATGTCTCCACAGCACTTCATTTAGAAAACCCAATCATGCACTATGGATCTCATCACCACAGTATGTAGATGGGGTCTATGATCTGTGTGTGTGGGGGGGTGGGTCTATGGTCTGTGTTTGTGGGGGGGTGGGTCTATGGTCTGTGTGTGTGGTGTGGTGTGGTGTGGTGTGGTGTGGGGGGGGCTGTGTGGGGGTGGGGGTGGGGGTGGGGGTGGGGGTGGGGGCATGTTTAAAATGTGAGCTCTGAGGGCGGGGCTCACCTTCTGGTCCTCCAGGTACTCGATGTCTGCAGTGTGGTAGCCGTCCCTCTGGCTCCTCCTCAGGACCCGGAACCGGCTCCCCCCAACCGTGTCCACAAAGGACCGCCCGTCCGGCAGGAGGTCCAGCCTCAGGATGTCCAGCATGCAGCCGTAATCAGCGAACCTGCCACACAGCACAAACTGCGTCAGCACAAACACACACACGCAAACACACACACACACACACACGCAAGCACACACAGCACAGACACGCAAACACGCACACGCAAACACACACGCAAACACACATAGCGCAGAATGCTCACCTTACACGCAAACACACACACGCAAACACACTCCTGAACCTGAACTGCAGCAGTAAATATCCTCCCGCATATGTGGGTTTCCTGTGTGAGTTTCTCTAGATAACAATGTAACATAATGACCACTAATCTCTGCTACAGGAGGGTGAGGGCTGGAAGAGGGGGCAGCTCACCCTTTCCCCGGCTCGTAGGTGCACATGCCGAACTTCCTGGTGCCCGTCTCCACGCAGCGACGCATCATCAGGCGGTAGCGCGGCTCGAAGATGTGCAGCGGGCAGGCCACGCCCGGGAACGCCACCGTGCACACGAAGATCGGGATGTCCTTCGTCAGACTGCGGGCACAGACACGGCGAACACGGTCATGTGACTGAGGCACGCCGGACACGGTCACGTGACAGAAACACGCCGGACACAGTCATGTGACAGAAACACGCGGGACACGGTCATGTGACAGAAACACGCGGGACGCGGTCATGTGACAGAAACACGCGGGACACGGTCATGTGACAGAAACACGAGGGACACGGTCATGTGACAGAAACATGAGGGACACGGTCACTGCGGGCACAACATTAGCAGGAGAGGGAAGACCACCTGTCAACAGCTGTCATGTAGATGGGAAGTGTACCCACACTGTTTCATTTTGTAATTAACATTCTTGAAAAATATGAATTTGTTAAAGAAACACACACACTCGCACATGCATGTGCGCACACACGCGCATGTACACACGTGCGCACACACACACACACACACACACACACACACACACACACACACTCTTTTTACGTGCATGGTTTCTCTGCTAGCCCACTGCAGCTCTTCAGTACCCATATTTATCTCTCTTTCGTGACTGAGCTGCTCTTCCAGCTGCACTCCAGCAGAGGCAGGGAGGGTTCATGGGCCAAACGCGCTCCTAGGAACACGCGCTCTCTCCCTCCTCCTGCACGCGCTCTCTCCCTCCTCCTGCACGCGCTCTCTCCCTCCTCCTGCACGCGCTCTCTCCCTCCTCCTGCACGCGCTCTCTCCCTCCTCCTGCACGCGCTCTCTCCCTCCTCCTGCACGCGCTCTCTCCCTCCTCCTGCACGCGCTCTCTCCCTCCTCCTGCACGCGCTCTCTCCCTCCTCCTGAACACAACATGAGGGCCTTCTGAGGAAGCATGGCGGACAGTGGCCACGGCAACGGACGCTTACTTGGAGAGCTCGGCGATCTCCGCCTCGTGCACCTGAGTCCTCTCCTCCAGCTGCTGGGGGAAGAGCTGCGACATCACTTCCTGCAGGAGCACCGTCACGATGTACTTCCTGTTCCTCAGGTACTGCGGAGGGGGGGGAGGAGGAAGAGGCGGAGCTGTGAGGACAGCAGTCACCCGAGCAAGGCGAAGGAGGAGAGGAAGGAGGCGGGAAGCAGACCTCGTGCAGCGGCTGTTTGCACAGAGGGCAGTGGAGGTTGTGGTCCAGGCTTCGCTCGATGCAGCTCTTGCAGAAGGTGTGGCCGCACGGCGTGCTGACTGGCTCATAAAACTGCCTGAGGCAGGAAAAGGACATGCATATCCCATAATCATCACGCTCGCTACAGAAATATCCAAATGCAACACGGCACACACTACATATACCACAATGCAACTGCATCCCCTGCACAACCTTTGAACTGATGTAGCTGAGATCATAGTGACTGAGCACCACAGAGCTGCAGTCAGGTGACGTTTAACAACAAAGAGCCAGAACCCACAGATTTCTGAATAAAGCAGCAAAAACTGTCCTTCCCACAGTCATGTGACTCACAGGAAACTGGCCCTCCCAGTCATGTGACTCGCAGGAAACTGGCCCTCCCAGTCATGTGACTCACAGAAAACTGGCCCTCCAACAGTCATGTGACTCGCAGGAAACTGGCCCTCCCAGTCATGTGACTCACAGAAAACTGGCCCTCCCACAGTCATGTGACTTGCAGAAAACTGGTAAATACCTTATGCACAGGGGGCACTCAAAGTCAGAGACTGTGAGCACGCTGAGGGAAATCTCTTTACGCTGGCCGCCCCTTCCTGAGGAACCAGAAAGAAACAGACCCTTTAGCTTCCTACATAAACAATAATCCTGGATATAAATCAGCTCGTGTGTGTGTGTGTGTGTGTGTGAGTGTGTGAGACCGTGTGTGTTCACCAGTGCTCTATCCCAGTCAGCTGTGACACTGTGTGCAGGTGAGTTCTGCTCTATCCCAGTCAGCTGTGACACTGTGCGCAGGTGAGTTCTGCGGGTGGGTCCAGCGTACCTCTCATCCCTCGTTCCTCCTTCCTCATCATCAGCTCCTCGTCTTCCTCGGCGCTGGGGAGGAAGGACACGGCCTGGCACAGACTCAGACAGCACTCGGTGCTGGTGCCGTGCTTCGCCTCGTCCACGCCCTACCACAGCAGTCAGAGACACAGGCTCAGACGCAGAACAGAACAGCATGGCGATCGATTCGGCTCGACACACAAGTGCATTTACATCAACTGAATAAGAACAAGAATTCCAGGAAATGAAGGTTCTGGGACCCTGAAGTGAAGCCCTTAATGTCACCTGCACCGCGTCGCCCTGCCTGTCTGCGTCCCCTTCCTGGTCTCCTGACAGCTTTGAGCCGTCTCCATGGGAGGGCGCCACTGAGCTGGCGACGGGACAGGGGCCCTGCAGGTACTCCGAAACCACCGGCAGTAACTGGGGCGAGTCCTCCGGCACAGCCACGCCCTCCGCTGCCATGATCTACGAGCCACAAAAAAACGGCATGAAGGGATTTAATAAACAGCAAGTCTGTCCCCGTCTGTACACATTAGATTTGGTAACCATGGTAGCTGAGAGGCACGTGACACCAAACCCATAAAACAGATTAGAAACGCCCTGTTCCTGGGAAATATGAACTTTATGATGCCAGCAACAGGTCCTTACATGTTTCATATTTAATTTATTAATTTAATTGCATTGTTTTAATTTGTTGTATTTTGTATTTAATTATTTGATTTTGTTTTCAGTTATGTAAAGAGCCTGACTGTGTTTGATTTGACAATTTAATTCCCATTCTGACGTGTGGCTGTGGTGAAGTCAGGTGAGACTCACCTTTGTGACCTCACTCCTGACCCCTCCCAGGTGAGACTCACCTTTGTGACCTCACTCCTGACCCCTCCCAGGTGAGACTCACCTTGGTGACCTCACTCCTGGCGGTGCTGAATTCGGGGTGCAGGCGCAGGCAGTGCTGATACTGGCACAGAGCCTCTGTGTGTCTCCCCATGTCCTGGAGGACACGCCCCTTCCGAAAAAAGCCCTGAGCATGATGGGTGAAAAACACAGGGCTGGGTCAGAGCACTGATACTGACCACGTTCTGCAGCAGGGCTGCCTAGCCTTGTTCCTGGAGCTCTACCGTCCTGTTTCCAGTCCAACCCTAGTTTGGCACATGTGACTCTACTGAGTAGCAGCTCAAGGAGAGCTCTAGCCGTTGAAGGTGAGGTGTGCTTTGTTAGGGTTTGACTGAAAACCTGCAGGACAGTAGATCTCCAGGGACAGGGTTGGGTAGCCCTGCTCTAGAGTTTCACCTGAATAAAGGTGGATATTTTCACCCGCACAAGCCCCGCCTCCTTCCCACCCTCCCCATGGTGTACCCCGTCTCCATGGCGACAGGCCACGCCCCCTCACCTCAGCCCAGGAAGGGCGCTGGCGGCACAGATCGCTCAGATCCCGCAATGCGTCGGCGAAACGCTGCAGTCCCACAAACACCTCTGCTCTCCACAGCTTCAGACTCACGTCCTCTGGGTCTGTGCGTTTGTGTGTGTGCGTGTGTGTGTGTGAGGGTGTGTGTGTGTGTGAGTGTGTGTGTTTGAGCGTGCGTGTGTGTGTGTGTGTGTGAGGGTGTGTGCGTGTGAGGGTGTGCGTGTGTGAGCGTGCGTGTATGTGAGGGTGTGTGTGTGTGTGTGTGTGAGCGTGCGTGTGTGTGAGTGTGAGTGTGTGTGAGCGTGCGTGTGTGTGAGGGTGTGCGTGTGTGTGAGAGTGTGTGAGTGAGTGTGTGTGTGTGTTTGAGCGTGCGTGTGTGTGTGTGTGAGGGTGTGTGCGTGTGAGGGTGAGCGTGTGTGTGTGTGTTTGTGTGAGTGAAAGAGGGAAACCACAAATAGGTGTTTAGTGAATTTCATGTTGCTAAAGCAACAATCATTCAGTACTCATTTTGATTGTAGGAAGAATTGGAAATCCATCCCACTGGGTTATACACAGTAAGCATAGTGACCCAGCACATCCCTCCTGCTGGGTTACACACAGCCCTGTCTCTCCTGACCGGTGACATTCCTCGGAAACTCAGCATTCCAGCTCGGAGCCAGGAGGCAGCACCACTGAGCATGCTCCTCACAGCCCCACACACACACAGCCATCACACCTACATATACCTGTGAGCATCACACCTATATAAGCATCACACCTATATATACCTGTGAGCATCACACCTATATAAGCATCACACCTATATATACCTGTGAGCATCACACCTATATAAGCATCACACCTATATATACCTTGGAGCATCACACCTATATAAGCATCACACCTATATATACCTGTGAGCATCACACCTATATAAGCATCACACCTATATATACCTGTGAGCATCACACCTATAAGCATCACACCTACATATACCTGTGAGCATCACACCTATATAAGCATCACACCTATATATACCTGTGAGCATCACACCTATATAAGCATCACACCTATATATACCTGTGAGCATCACACCTATATAAGCATCACACCTATATATACCTGTGAGCATCACACCTATATAAGCATCACACCTATATATACCTGTGAGCATCACACCTATATATACCTGTGAGCATCACACCTATATAAGCATCACACCTATATATACCTGTGAGCATCACACCTATATAAGCATCACACCTATATATACCTGTGAGCATCACACCTATATAAGCATCACACCTACATATACCTGTGAGCATCACACCTATATAAGCATCACACCTATATATACCTGTGAGCATCACACCTATATAAGCATCACACCTATATATACCTGTGAGCATCACACCTATATAAGCATCACACCTATATATACCTGTGAGCATCACACCTATATAAGCATCACACCTATATATACACCTGTGAGCATCACACCTATATAAGCATCACACCTATATATACCTGTGAGCATCACACCTATATAAGCATCACACCTATAAGTGACTGTCATGTAATGCCAGAGTCTGTTTCTACCTGCATGTCTGCTTCAGAACCAGATCCAGAAGCAGCAGAGACTTTTAAAGAAGGAAGCAGGTTTGAAAAGTCATTCCCTAGTGTGGATATGGCCAACCTGGGTCCTGGAGATCTGCAGGTTCGGCTAGTTTTTGTTTTCACCTTAAACACAGCAACCACATTAGACCCACGACACAACGTGAAATGCGTTAACTTTGTAATTGACTGCATTAATAGATCAACAAAGTCCCAAATAACCACAATAACCAGCAGACCCTGCACCTCTCCGAAACGAGGGTAGGCCCTCCCTGTGCTAGTGGTCTGTGAATAATGGTGGTTTGTGCTTGGCAGTTATTTTCTGAGCAAAAAAGCCCCAGAGCAGGCTGGGTAATCCTGACGGGACAGAAACCTCAGCCACATTCTGACGCGTGACATAACAGCATATGTAATCATCCCATTCCAGCCCTGTTAGATCAGGTGGATATGTAACTCCACACCTTCTGCAGAGACCAGTGTCTTTCATAATCACCAACCAAATTTGTTAATTTATCAAATATGAACTATATCCTCCTGAAACCAGGCAGAAAAACATGTTTACATTTTTTAAGTATTTATATTTTTTTGACATAATACGAATGAAAAGTTTTTTCAAAAATATTATTCATTTTATTGTCTTTTTTAAAATCAATGTAGAGTATCTGGTTTTTATAATGAAAGACCAGAGACTCTCCTACAGGGTCAGAAAAACGATAACTCAGGATAACTCAGGCCAAACCAGATTTCCCTGATTAGCAGAGCTAGCTGCTGGCACAAACATTTTGCACAGTTGGTTAGGGCCAAAACCACCCCTGGGACACACTTCTATTTTTATTTATTTGGAACATTCTGGTGCCACCCTAGGACAACTCTGCTGGTTAGCTCCTTTTGACCGAGCGAACATTACACAACCCCTGTCCATGAACACCTGTCTGGACAAGGTAACATCCTCCGCTACATACAGATGAGCTACTAAAACCTCTTACGCACGGCCTTACGTAAGGTCACATCACATCGCAAACACCTGTGCCGCGAGGCGAAGCTCCTGACTAGGCTTCCTAGAGGTCTCCAGACATCAGTGAGACGCCCGAGTGCAGTGGCTAGGGGTTACTGACTGAGCTACAATTTCGGAGCATCCTAACTTTTGGCTATTGCACTGGGTTCTTTTTTAAAGAAGGCAGTGCATTTCAAAGTTTAAGGAAATGCGGATGTCAGACAGATATGGCCATACTGCGTAATTGGGTGTGCGGGACTAAGTTTTATACGAGGTTATGCCAGGTTATGCAATTTACGTGTTTTGTCGTTACAACCGGAGGTTGCATAAGGACTGACAGCAGAGATGTTTTCGCAAGCACTTACATATATCCAAACCTTCATCCACGATCCGCAAAGCCTGCGCAAACTCGCGGGCTTTCAGCCGCTCCCGTAAGCGGCACTTCAGCTTCACTTCCTCGGGGCAGCACTTCTCAATAACGCTGAACAGCAGAACGTTATTTTTTGTGTTTTTCACGTCCCTAGACTTAAGCTTCTCTTTGCAGATTGGGCATCTCGCGGACAGACTGGTCCCGACACACCTCCGGCAGAACGAATGGCCACACGGGACGGTCACCGGTTCACACATCAGGAACTCACAGATCGGACAGTCCATGAAGTCCATGTTCGCTTATCATCGGGTTTGATTTCCACTGAAAAGAGGTTACCGCTTTCAGGTGAAAGTAAGACCAGCAGAGATCGGTTTATTCCAAAAAAAAAAATGAATGAAGAGAACAGACAACAGCTAGCCTACATGATTCGGTTTAATTAATTCCGAGGAGGCTGCAAAACTGTCCCTCCTGAACACGGAAAGCAAGGTTTTAGTCATTCGGTTCAGAAATGTGAAAGAACATAAAGAAGATTCTTTGTTATCTAAAATAAACAGAGACATTTCCCAAACGTGCCAACATCCCCACTGTGTCAGTTTCAGCACGATGTTGTCTGGGAGCTGACCTTGGTCTCAAACTGCAGAGTTTTAGTTCTCGGTCATTCACGAAGGTTATCCATTGTCAATCATAACTTAGGCTTTGATATGAATCGTACAACATTAGCATCTTACTCCGTACATGTTGAATATGTGCTCGCCGCCTGTGTTCAAATACCGTGCTCGCCGTGTGTGCGTCAACACTGTCGAACTCCATCAGCGCCGGACTAAAAAGATCATCTCCGAATGCTGGTTTCAGTATTTTGTTTCATTTCCTCTAATATTCCAAGTACACAGTGGAACATTACCTCGACATGGCACAAATAAGTCCAGCTGGTTTGGCTGCGAACACCATAACATTACATAAATAAAGACCACGTGATTCGAAAGTGAGTGTTCCTATTGGCTTACGGCTCGGCGTCCCACCCTGTTGTGAAACAGTCTGTAAATTGCGTTTCATAACGCACCGGCGCGAGCAAGAAAAAAACACGGCAGGTCCAATAACTGGTCAAACAGTAAAGTAGCAGAGGAATAGACTATTCTGCCGCACTCCCCTACCCTCATCCATAATGGTTTCAAAAACGGACTCCTGGATGCTGCGCGTACTTTCTTTAATGAAGAAATAACTACCATTTTCACTTATGAAACGAACAATTGGGTCAAATGTACGAGCTATGAGAGCTATGCCGGATGGGGTTTTATAACCCTGGCAGGTTCAACCAAACCGGACAGGTCAAGGGTGAGGAGGCAGATGAACCAGTCCCCGGTCCTCCTGGTTGGGGGTTGGGCATGGGGTTAACTACCCCACCCTGGAAGAAAGTATGAGTTACAGAAACTTTGGCTGTCATTTTGTACCTCATGATAACGACCAGCGCTTTTCCAATCCAAATGAAATAGATTTAGCATGTAAGTAATAGCTCTTCTTGTTCCACATGTTGTCTTATTTAGCCTACATTCTACATCTGTACAGTTGCCATGTCAGTATTGAAAGCTCTTTTTTTTTTTTTTTCATTTAGCCAATATCATTTTATCTTTTACAGGAAGTTTTGCTGGAAGGTGGTAAGCCCAAGGACGTTGTCACACACGTGCTGAAAGTGATAGAATTCCCCCCGACATTTCAGCAGATTTAAACACTGGCATTAAGGCTAATAAAAATGTTGATTACCCTGAAGGTTGAATAACCTGACAGTGATTCCCAACACAATGGACTATTAGGCCTCTCTCTGCCATTAACATTCACAAAGGTGTCTCTCGTAAGGCTTGATGAGAACTGAAGGTTGGAAGTTCATATCCAGTTTGACATGTTGGATGTGTCCCAGAAACAGCGCACAAATTGCTTTTCATATAACAAGCATGTGATTAAGTAACTTCAAGAGAACCAGAAGTTCTGGCTCCACTCATCCAGTAGTAGACTGCTCTGTACGGAAGGTTTCTGCCCGACAGAAGCTGTTTATTTCAGTTTTATCTACAGCAAATGATGAGGGTCAGGGCATTGGTTGAGAAGAACAGAAATAATGCTCATGATATTGGGTAATTTACCTGAATTAGTAACATGTGCATTCATTTTAAAGCTGTTTTTCATTTTACTGACTGGATTAGAGAAATTTATTTCTGATTATAGAAATGACTGTAACGTGGATTTTGTGTGAAATGATGCAGTTGTGGCTCAGCCTCATTAAAAGTGACGTACACGTGGGTTTGTGAGATACACTCAAGTGTGTATGAGGAAGTGGCTTTCACCTCACGACTAGGGATGGGTCTAGAACAGGGGTGTCCCCCCCCCCCCCTTCATGACCATAGAACCATCAGGGACGTTGCTTGTGTCTTTTCCCCCGAGCAGGGAGACCCCAGTTTGGCTCGGCCCTTTCCCAGGCCTGGAGCCAGCAGAGCAGGGTGAAGCACTGCAGCTGGGGTTATCAGCAGTTCAGCGATACCGCAGGGTAGCTTGAGGCCACTTCTACCATCTTTGGTAATCATTACAAAGACTAGGACAGGAGTTGTGTGAAATGATGCTAACCAGGTCAACACTGCTGTCTGTGTTATACTATACCTGTTATACTGGACCTGTCTTGTACTATACCTGGTAGAAATGCATTATATTTGTTTCTGATCCTGTCTGTCTATTCTTTTATTTTGGAAAGTGCTTTGAAAGCATTGTGAAAAAAGGTCAGTTTGAATAAAGTTATTACATTGCTGTAGTTTACACAGTGAAACACAGGTGTATGTTGTTTTGTTTGTTCTTTTGCAGTATAGATCTGTGCAGTTTACTGCATTGTGTGATGATGAGCAGCAAGCAGGAAAGCTACACTACTTTACCCTAGCACTCTAAGTTGCTAGGGTATGTGCTGTTACAGGGAACTGTTTTTCTGTGAAGACTGCCTGAATGATGCTTTGGTAGTCGTACAGGCAATTAGGTGTTAATCCATCTATAGTGAATCAGTTTATTTATTGATAGCGTTTAACATCCAGTGTTTTTCCGTGTGAATGTTGATTACCAATCGGTGACTTTAAAGGTAAAACATTAGTGTTTATTCTGCTTCTTGGAAAGGCTCATCCATTGGTTCCTGGAAGTGCAGGGCTGTAAAACTCTGGGGAACCTTTGTACTGAGCCATGTTTTCTTCCGTTTATGAGGCTTTGCTTGTCTGTACGGTCAGAGATTGAGGTCTGTGTAGTCTCACAGCACTTAACCTGTGTGATGACAAGAAGAAAGAATTATGACAAGCCGGTATCTCACTTTCCAAGAAAAGTGGGAAAGTGAGATACAACTTGGTCTGTAAGCACCCCTTATATGTTCTTTAATAAATATTTCAGTCTCACATTTTTACTGAAATGTCTTCAATAAGCCCTGAAAGTGGGTAGGACTACAGGGACAGTCGGATTATATCCAATCACCTGTAATTTTAAGTATGATTCAGTTATACTATATACATTCTTTTTTGGCAGTGTAGTAGTTGACTGAAGGTCTCCTGAGTTTTTCCCATAATCAGAATTATGCATCTTTGCAGACAGGGGCTGTAACTACCCTCATGGCAGTGGAGTATCTTGCCTATTTAATAGATGGCCACTGTCTGCATTTAGCAATAGCTTATAACAGTAACACAGTAGCAGTAATGTACTGATATAAACATACCAAAGTGTAACTTCAAATTATGAATCATGATAATTAGAGGAACATGATTTATTAGTCTACTTTACATCATCTAGGTTATAGTCTGTATTTGTCTGAAAAAGCAACACGATAAATATTGCATGGGCTATGATCTTGGTGAATGTGTTTCTAGTGAATACTGTGTCAGTTGTTTGCGTGCATGATTGTTGTTTCGTACTTTGTGCTCACTCAGTCTCCTTTACATGTAAACACCTGCCAGGATCGCAAGCGGCCAGTAAGACGTGCTGGTATATCACAGGAATAAAGCACACTTACACAAGAGCAGCGCACCTTGTATAAAAGCTTTAGTAACTGATAGCACTGAGCCGGCTGTCTGGCTGCTTCAAACTGGAACGGTGAAGCAATTCAAAGGACTGGCTTATATCACCTCATTACCCAACGCATTTCACTAACACAGCTGACAATTTATGATTATTATTATTATTATGAATGCAAGCAAATGGGAAGGAAGAATTGAGAATTGGCCAGTCACTACAGTGTCCATCTGTCCCACCTGTTGCTAAATCCTTCCAATGAGGTAAGTGATAGCTATGACAGCAGCAACTTGGGGTGGGTGGTGGGGGGGGGGGGGGGGGGGGGGATAGACTCCCTGATCCATAAATAAATGCTAGTATTTCAACATTGCGGCTTATCAAACGTGGTTTGCGCATATTCATTCTTAAAATGGTACTAAGACCGAAATATACACCTCCTTGGAATTATGGTACGTTTTAACAATGTTATTTACATTAATATTCAGGCTGCTTTTATGTTTTTATTGGGAGGTTCAGGATTTAAGTTTCCTTTTCCATTAACCTTTTTAATGATTAATTATCCTGTTTGCTGAACCTTTTGTATGACTTGTTGTTTAAACATACAACACGCATATTGTGTTTTCTTTAATGTTGGCTAAATATCAGGCTAGCCGTATTAGCCTAATTAGTTTGGTAGAAGTTTCCTGTCGATGTACAGTATACTGTATACTGCGTGCATGTTTAATAAATTACTAATCTTTGTGAAAAGCATGGATCTTACCTTATTCCATGCACTTCTATCTGTGGGGGTCACGGTTGGACGTGAAGTTGAACACAGGAGAATTGTGAGAACTGTGTGGTTTAATGTAAAATAAACATGTATAAGTCAGGAAAACACTTTCGGCTGCTCTCCACCAGTAGGCCTGACGGTTTGGCTATATGGACCTATAATGGATCACCTTGCAAGCCAACGTCAGAAGTTAAAAAGAGAAAAACAGTGGCAGTCACTAAGAAAAAACCCCTCTTGGTTTGGTGATGTTTGGGCAGGATGTGCTGCTCAGAGCAGAGTTCCTGTTTGGTGATATTTTGGGAGGTTGTGCTGCTCACGGCACAGTTCCTGTTTGGTGATATTTTGGGAGGTTGTGCTGCTCACGGCACAGTTCCTGTTCGGTGATATTTGGGCAGGTTGTGCTGCTCACGGCACAGTTCCTGTTTGGTGATATTTTGGGAGGTTGTGCTGCTCATGGCACAGTTCCTGTTTGGTGATATTTTGGGAGGTTGTGCTGCTCACGGCACAGTTCCTGTTTGGTGATATTTTGGGAGGTTGTGCTGCTCACGGCACAGTTCCTGTTTGGTGATATTTTGGGAGGTTGTGCTGCTCACGGCACAGTTCCTGTTTGGTGATATTTTGGGAGGTTGTGCTGCTCACGGCACAGTTCCTGTTTGGTGATATTTTGGCAGGTTGTGCTGCTCACGGCACAGTTCCTGTTTGGTGATATTTTGACAGGTTGTGCTGCTCACGGCACAGTTCCTGTTTGGTGATATTTTGGCAGGTTGTGCTGCTCACGGCACAGTTCCTGTTTGGTAAGGACACAGTGCTGCTCTTTCTCCCCACAAACGCGGTCTCCTGGGTGCACCAGGTAAGTTGCTAGGCAATGGCACTTACGCTGGAAGGAGAGTGAGGTCACCGGAAAAGACAAAGACCGGTTGCTAACAGATATCACAGCCCCAAAGGATCCGATAAATAAATGTTGTAAGAAACCGCTAAGTAGCTCCTACATAAATAACAAGCGTATAATTCGCATTCAAGCAGGTATTCAAGCGGTTGGGAGTGTTGTATTTGTTTAGAAAATGTTGATTGCAGCCTGAAGTGTTCCTGTGCTTCAAGGCATCACCCAATGTTCCACAATGTTTACAATCCTCAATTGAGAAAGTGTTCAAATAAAGATCAAACAAATCCAGGACAATCACACACCGCATTCATGTTTGTTCATTTCAAACGAAACCTTTGTTAACAATCTTTGATGGGGACCTGCATTTCAAATATGCCGATAGCTCTTTGCAGGCATATTTTTAACTCAGAATTTAATTTCACAAAATAAAATGCATTCTCAATAAAGACTTTTCTCATCACCTGATGAATTGCCTGTTTTAGTTAAATTTTGACACAAAGCAAAGACAGTCCTGTGAGTGTTCATCACTGTTTACACTGCCAACCACCAGTAACACATTTAGCTTGCGCCACTGAAAGCTGGTGCATCAAGGGAACGGACAGGAACCCAGACTAATCCCATTGGCTACAGTGATGATAAACAGATTAAAAAGACTAATCTGATTGGCTAGTGATGATAAACAGATGAAAAAGACCAATCTGATTGGCTCCAATGATGATAAGAGAGCTGTAAAGGTGTGGTCTGTACCACTCAGATTTCAATGAAAGGTTTTTGGCCTCAATTTACAGCCCTTTATTCTCACTTAAGCATTATGTACACATTTCACAGCAAAATCGCAGAGAGAAGCCATGAGGCAAACACAAAGATGGAGCCGTACGTAGCGCTCACGTTCCACAAAACAGAAAAAACAGAACAGAAAACCTTAAAAGTGGACTCAGGTCATCTCATCAATGATACTGCACATGGCCACGTCTTTGTCCCACAGCTTGTCCCTCTTAGGCGGGGGCGCGGTGGTCCTGTCCTGCGCCCCCCCCGCGGAGCCCCCACCCCCCGCCTCCTCCAGGTCCATGGGCTCGGGGCGGGGGGCCCTGGCGGCCCCCGGCCTCCCCGCGGCGGGGCCCTCGGCCTGGGGCAGGTCGTCGGGCAGCGAGGCCAGGCAGCCCTGGATCATCTCCAGCACGCGCTCCAGGTGCTTCTGGAAGCGCTCCGCGGTCTCCAGCCGCTGCCGCCGCTGCACCTCCATCATCACGCGCAGAGTCTCGCGCGCCTGGTGGGGGCGGTACTCATTGATCAGGTGGTGCATGTGCACGAACAGCAGCTTCAGGTCCTCCAGCTTCTCCTCCCGCCGCACGCTGCCCGGGCTCTTGATCAGGATGTCCAGCAGGTCCAGGAAGTTCACCAGGATGGACATGTTGAGCTTCTTCAGCTCCCTCTTGTGGTCGAACTGCATGGGGTGCAGGCGCTCGATGCCCTGGCTCTCCAGTGGCCGGATGATCAGGTCGTCGCACTGGAACTGGTTGCCGAACATCATGTAGCTGTCCCGTATGGGGGGCGGCGGCTTGGGGACCAGGCCTTTGCGCACGTTGTCATCGGTGTACTCCTTAATGTACTGCATGGGCGGGGGCGGGAGGGCGCTGACCTGCTGGGGTTCTCCCATGGTGCAGCC
The DNA here is from genome assembly GCA_039654925.1 of Anguilla pacifica. Lineage (NCBI taxonomy): Eukaryota > Metazoa > Chordata > Actinopteri > Anguilliformes > Anguillidae > Anguilla > Anguilla pacifica. The sequence goes on from CM077286.1 coordinate 4,698,273, forward strand.
CTAAAAACGCATCACACCATCACACCACCAATCGAATTACAGCACTCACTGGCGCCTAGGTTATGTTAACAGAGCTATCACATTCAATATTATAAAGGCACGGTACCTAGCAATACAGGTTCAGCATTATAACACAGCTTTGCTTCCACTTGCATCTGCTGCGACTGCTCCTATCCGCGTTATTTATTCCACTCTGTAGGCCTTGATGTTGTTGTGCATGTTTACCGTTAAATGGACCAAAACTTACTTCTCCTGACAGTCGCATGTATTACTCTACCTAATCACAACAGATAAAAGCTATGTAATATTGCTAACTGTCACGCATTTGGCAGTAAATAATTAAAGACAACTATAACGAGCGTAGAACTATTTTAGAATAAAAGGTAGAAAAGCAGCTGTGACAAGTACTTAGAACATAAATTGTAGAATCATAAAAATTGCCCAACTTATTAGCTACAAGTTGCGTATCGAATTTACCGTTTGTGCAGCTACCGATGTTCCTGAACTGCTGCCAAATGCTTCGTGTTAGCTCAACTATGGTAGCCACCTAGCCACCGAGCTGTTTTTTCAAAGTTGACGGTATCGTCGAGTAATAATTGAACTATAATAACATAATAATTATAAAACTACAATAATAATTTAGTAGTGTTATTTAACTAGCTAGATCGTTAGCACTATCTTGAAGATTCAGTTATGCAGCAGAATAACAGCACAACAGAAGGCGATGATGGTAGCACTGGTGATAGCTAGCCTACGTACCAGTACAGACACGGGAGACTGGAACTTAAGATGGAACTTACCTCTTGATTAGTCTTCTAATATGATGATATTTTTTAGTTAATTTCGTGAATTCTTAAATATTTCCTTACTGACGAACACTCCCTCTGCCCACAAAAAGGTACAAAGCGCAGTGAAACCACACTACCTCACATAAGCCCTCTGAAAAACACGATTGGCTAAGAAGCACAGATTTGAACTATTTCTATTGGTTAATTCCAGGCACTACTCGTCATGAAGAGTCAGTAACAGACTCAATAAAGTAAATTCCGATTGGTTTAATTAAAATTGAGGCGGGTCCAAATGAGTGACGGTAGTCCAGATTAATCACTGGGATTATGAACTAGGTTCGCCTATTACTACAGGCACTAATCGTGTATTAAACGAGCCTCTTTACATTGTTTGTAAATTGCTATTTTTTAAATAAACTTTTATACATGGCAAAGGCCTGTGGACCAATGTATGCTTTGATTATAGTTTTAATTTAGATAAATACTTTGTTTAAAGTTTATTTAATTATGCACTTATTATTTAGAAGTAAAATATGTAAAAAGGTTCAAATATTATTTCAATATTTCCTATTGCAGATTTTTTATATATATAATTCGATTTGTGAATAAAGCAATCTAGTATAGCGCCTACATGATACTAAAGGAAGTGGTTCACCTACAGAATTATGCCGGAAACGCACCACGCTCTCTTCTCTGATTGTTGTCAAAGCCAAGCAGTTAAATTCTGAACGTTAGTCGCGTAATCTTGGTACCATACCAAATGCGCTCTCCGTAAAGACTAATGAATCCAAGATGAACCCGCGGGTCATTTTAGAAGACATGCTCTTCAAGAAATCCCAACAGAAGCGAAGGACCTCGCCCTCTAATTATAAACAGAGATATTTTGTTTTAAGCACAGAAGATTTGACCTACTTTGAATGCCGCCCGGGGGTATGTATTTCGAGTTACTTAAGAAGAAAGAAATACCTCTAAAAAGGTATAATGTTACAGAAAATGTTCATCCAAAATGGGGAAATTTAAGGTTATTTGGGTTATTTGTTAATTGTGATAATATAATAGCAACGGACTATTCATTATTATGATTATTGTTATTATTATGATTATTATTATTGTTATTATTATTATTATTATCTTTCTATACTAATAAAATAATAAGATGGAAGATGTTGCAGTTCTTTAAGATTAAGTTATTTAATAGCTGTTTACTGAGTTAGGGAATGTTTTTGTTTTTATCGTAAACGCACCGTATTCCTGAAAATAAATCTTTTTGTATCATGATAATCAAAGCATAAATTAATAGCAACAAACAATACAAAAACCTTGATTAAATAATTATTTATATTTTCTAGGACTTGCTAACACATTTACACATTTTTGGTTACTTTGGCCTACAGTATCTCGTGATCTGACTCAATATAATGTAATGATTGCCATGAATTAATAAATTAACAAATTATCACTTCATGTAACATTTAACTTTTTATATGTTAATTTATTTTTAATTTCTAATCTTTCAATTAGACATATTTTCAGGCATACTATGACATTAAATGGTATTACGGTATTTATGGTATTTAACTACTGCATGTACAGTATTGGGAAATATTTTTTCAAGAACATAAATTTGAATTAATCTTCATTGCTACCATTTCCCCAAAAGGATAGGAAAGGATTATCTGCTATAAAAGCCCTTACATTAACTTCCTCCCTTCATCCTCTTTATGACCCACTGAACACAAAATATTATGCAGAAAATGTAACTGTTTAAAAAAACACTTTCAAATGCACAATTTTTCTGAACTTAATTAGGTGATTCTTAAGTCACATGTATGCTCGGCGAAACACAAGAAAACAAAATGTGTCTCTTTATTTCAGAAAAAGCCCGTTATGAAAGGTTGCATCGAGCTGTCTCGGATAAAGTGTGTGGAGATCGTGTACAGTGATGTATTAATACCGTGCACTTATAAATACCCTTTCCAGGTGAGAACACCACTTTACATGGATCTGGTTTGAAAAGCCCACTCCACTGTTTCTCTTCTAGAGACAGGGGCTCAGACTATGTGGAAAACTTAGATAGAAGATGTTTATGGTTATTTCAACTGAAAAAGTTTTTAAAGTTTTACTATACTTTTGTATCTTTGATCAAACTTCTCACACAAAACCAAATTTAAAAAATCTAAGGGGTGGGTCGTTTCGTGCTGTAACTCTTGTTTCCAGTGCATTCGGAATGTGTATACATTCTTGTGTGCTTCTCAAGGTTGCCCATGACAACTACTACCTTTACATATTCGCTCCAGACAAGGACTGTCGTCTGCGATGGGTTCGAGCTCTGAAGGAAGGTAAGCAGGACTCCTCACCTGTGCCGCCTGAAACATACTGTCTTTGAGAGCAGGGCTCATTATATTTGTTTGTTGGGTTCAAATGCTTTAAAGCATTGAAGCATTGCTACAAGCGTGTCCTGGTTGCATTGCTCTTAAGGCTAAGGGTAATTCCCAAACTATTTCAGGCTCCTTGAGTCATCCTCACAGCGATTTTTTTGAAGTCTGTGTCACTTGTCTTAGAATTCAACATAACTGCGATTTGTCACTTTCAGAGTAGGGATCAGGGTTTAATCTTTTCCTTGGTTCACACTAAATCAGTTTCCTGCAATTTTACAGGAGCAAAAATTCCTCATGTACTCAGTACGTCCAATATGGATACTCTTTAATGTTGGCTAATATTAAATTTAACTTAGAGGAATATAAAAGTAAGACTGTAAGGTGCACCAGTGTAGTGTAATAGTTAGGGACCTGGGCTTGTAGCCTAAAGGTTGCAGGTTTGTTTTCCCTGTAGAATACTGCTGTGGTGCCCATGGGCCAGGTCCGTAACTTGAATTACAGCAGTATATATCCAGTGGTATTTACTAAGGCAAAAACACGATGTTCTCACAGCGTTACTTAAAAGTTTTGTCAAATTCCCTTATCTGCCTCTCCACAGAAACAAAGAATAACTGCTTGTTTTCCAAGTATCATCCGAACTTCTGGGCGGACGGCAGGTGGAGGTGCTGCCAGCAGAACGAGAAAATGGCCCTGGGATGCACGGAGTACAACCCGAGCAAAAACGGTACCCGCCTCCCGTTCAATGCCCACGGAAACGAGCTGCGACCCTGCAAGCGCGGCTCTGCTTCAGAGTGTTCTGGCAGGAGCTGACTGTCCCCGGCTGCTAACAGGAAGCAGAATAGTTCATGAATAAATGGATGAACTCAGGATACGAAATAAACAGCGTTCGTATAATTCACAGGGCATGTCCCACACTCCTTTTGTGACGTTCATCCGCTGCTGAAGGCTGAGTTTCTGCCGCGTAGAGCGCCGGGCCTGCACGGCTCTTTCCTGAAAGAGTAAAACTGTCCTATGAAAAACTGTCATGACTGGCTGTTCACTTCATGGAGGAAGAATAGTGGGAAAAAAACAGTGAAATGAATGGCTGTAATGAAGTGAAGTCAAATCCAGATCAAACATCACTGCCTCTCTGTCTCAAATGCTGAGTGAACTTATTACCTGTCATCTGATTATACCTGGAATATCCTTTGGATTAACCAAAAAGGAACAGATTAAATATGATGTATGTTCTCTGTTCCACAGCTTCCAAAAAGCCTCTCCCGCCAACTCCAGAACCTCAGGTAGGCCCTCGTGTTCTTACCCAGAGACCCACTCGAGATCTAGTCTGGGATGTGAGTCCAGCTTAAGGGACATTCTGACTGTTAATGGGTGGCCTGTGAGTTTGTGCTGAGCGCTGACGCCTTGCTCTTGGGTTTTCTCGCGCAGCGGCGGTTCTCAGATCCGGGGGAGACGGTGGTGGTGGCGCTGCACGATTTCATCCCTCAGGGAGACCTGGACCTCCGGCTGCACAAAGACCAGGAGTACATCGTCACGGACACCTCCGACAGCAACTGGTGGACCGTGCAGGACGGCAACGGGCAAGTAGCGGGAAGGGCCTTCGCCATGGTCACATGACATGCCCTATGTGCACAATCACTGCAGTCTGAAAGTTTGAAGGCTGCAGGTCAAAGGACAGGGTTGAGATAAGAGAGGGATTCAGATAACTGGGTTCTGTGCTTTTAACTCTTTGAGGTGTGAGAGCACAGATATGTGATTAGAATGTTCTTAACTGAACATTCTAACGCTGATGTAACAATCCCCACTGGTGACTGAAAGCAATGGAGTTCTAGAACATTGAATTCTGTACGAAACATTCCAGAAAACCGGCTATTCAGAGTGTTACGTTTCTGGGGCTCGGTGCTCTGATGCACCCTGTGGTCTGGGATCGTGTGCTGGGACAGGCCTGCAGGCCTCCAGTCCAGAGAGTCATTTCGACCACTGTGTGTAATAGTGCCTCCGCTGGGTGACTGGGTGCTGGCAGCTTATGTCAGCTGAATAAGGACTGCTGTCCTTTGGTGTTGTGAACGAAAACACGTAGCTGAACATGTTTCAGAGGGTCTATGTGTAAGTACTGTTAAATGGGGGTATGGTTCAGCAGTGGGATGGGATCACATTTGTACAACTGTAAGAAAAAAAGTGGGATGTTACAGCTGTTCAGATTTGAGCACATATCACTATGACAACGTTCTCACTTATGAGCAATAACTGCCAACCGGCGTCTGTCCGTCTCAGTGACGGCGTCTGTCCGTCTCATTCACGGTGTCATTGCGCTGTCGTTCCTAACAGGCGCACTGGCTTCGTACCCTGCAGCTACTTAGCAGAGAAATCCCCAAACAACCTGGAGAGGTTCGAGTGAGTGCCGTCCCACTGCATCACAGCGTGCCTAATGACCTCCGCTAACACTGTTTCCATGATGAGTCCATTGTCCAAGAAACTGATTTGTGCATTATAACATGCTACATGCTATAAGCTATAAGCTATGTACGTCCCCCCAGATACGAGCTGCTAAGAGTCTGTTAAATGGATAATTGCAGGTGAATGTGCAGAGGATGCTGATCTCTCTCCTTCTGATGACTTTGCAGATGGTTCAACAAAGACATGACCAGAGCCCAAGCTGAACAGCGTTTGTTCAAAGAGGTACGCGCAGAGAGGATAAATAAAACACAGCGCACTTTTATTCTGCTTTGAATCTGTCAGGGCTCGGTTCCATCAAAGCCCAAAGCAATTTCACCTCAACTTTCAGCTGAAACATTTGCGTGAAAAAAGCAGAATGTTTTTCCTTTTCTTACATCACATTTTCATATTAATTTCATATTAATGACTGGTAATACTGCGTCAGAGTCAAAGTGGCGCTGCCCAAAGCGTGCCACACGGAAAAGCGGATCGATCGGTTCGGGCGGGTCGCCGTGTCTGTGCCGTGAGAACGTCTGATCGATGCCCACGCGTGAATACCCACGGTGCAGAGCCGCAGTTCGGCAGGGTTCTCTGGTGAAGGTGTGAACAGATCCAGGCTGAAGCATGCACAGCAGTCCTGCAGCGTCGCATGTGCAGAACGCAGCGGCGCATTTGCAGAACGTGCAGCTGCAAGCACGGCGGAGGGGAGCTGCACAACCGCAGCTCAGCCCAGGATTTCCTGTCTTCAGCGAGTTCGCCCTTTTCTTCCGTCTCTGTCTGTTTTTCCCCCTCAGAAAGGTTGCCTGCCACAGCTCATGCAGTTAGATTATGCCATCGCGTAACTTCCCTTCCCTGTGGAAAATGTCTTCAGGGTCCACAGTGTCCTCATTTTCTCTAAGAAAAATGAGAAGAACTACACCAGACTCACTGTAAATCTGTTAAAAATTAGACAGGTCAGCTCCAGATAAAAGAGATCTTTTCTGGCTACAGTGGAAGCCTTACAGTATATTACTTTTTGCGTTATTTGCTAAAAGTTACCAATAATTGTTTGTTTTACTTTGTTTCACAGTTAGATATAATAGACATATGGTTCCACATGTGTTGTTTGATGTGCATAGCTAACAGGAACTTCACTGTATATTAGTTGCATTAGTTTAGTTGGATGCTTCTTGCTGGGTTACACTGGTGTTGAACTGTGCTGTTGGCTGTGCTGTTGGCTGTGCTGTTGGCTGTGACGTTGGCTGTGTTGTTGGCGATGTTGTTGGCTGTGTTGTTGGCGATGTTGTTGGCTGTGCTGTTGGCTGTGTTGTTGGCTGTGCTGTTGCTAATTAGGTGAGTAACCTGTGGATCTCTGTGTCCAGGACAAGGAGGGGGCGTTCACGGTGCGGAACTCCAGACAGGCCGGGGTGTACACCGTCTCAGTCTTCACCAAAGCCCTGGGGTAACTGCCTTAGCTGTGCCACCTGTCTTACCTGTGCCACCTGCAGCGCAGGCTGTCTAAAGCCCTAAAGCTTGCCCGACTCCTCGTACCGACCGCCTGCTCTATCTCAGCAGCCATCTTATCTGCCTTCCTGTGTCACTGTTGCATCTGCACCACTGAATGAAGCCCTTTCTGCTCTGCACTGTAGTCCTGACTGATAATGAAGCCCTTTCTGCTCTGCACTGTAGTCCTGACTGATAATGAAGCCCTTTCAGCTCTGCACTGTAGTCCTGACTGATAATGAAGCGTTTCTGCTCTGCACTGTAGTCCTGACTGATAATGAAGCCCTTTCTGCTCTGCACTGTAGTCCTGACTGATAATGAAGCCCTTTCTGCTCTGCACTGTAGTCCTGACTGATAATGAAGCCCTTTCTGCTCTGCACTGTAGTCCTGACTGATAATGAAGCCCTTTCTGCTCTGCACTGTAGTCCTGACTGATAATGAAGCCCTTTCTGCTCTGCACTGTAGTCCTGACTGATAATGAAGCCCTTTCAGCTCTGCACTGTAGTCCTGACTGATAATGAAGCCCTTTCTGCTCTGCACTGTAGTCCTGACTGATAATGAAGCCCTTTCTGCTCTGCACTGTAGTCCTGACTGATAATGAAGCCCTTTCAGCTCTGCACTGTAGTCCTGACTGATAATGAAGCGTTTCAGCTCTGCACTGTAGTCCTGACTGATAATGAAGCGTTTCTGCTCTGCACTGTAGTCCTGACTGATAATGAAGCCCTTTCTGCTCTGCACTGTAGTCCTGACTGATAATGAAGCCCTTTCTGCTCTGCACTGTAGTCCTGACTGATACTGAAGTCCTGTTTTTGCCGGTCCATTGGTCTTGTGAGTTTCTGAGCTACATTATGCTTCAAATAAATGTATAAATTATGTTGAACATCTACACAGGAAAGACAGCAATTCAGTGCTTGAACCGGGAGACGTCTGTGGTTCTGAGAAACCAGACTCCTCCTGCTGTGGCGGAAGCCGAGGAACGCTCTCTCCCTCCGCACAGTCTCTCTCCCTCCGCACAGTCTCTGTGCTGATCTGCGTGTTTCATGTGGTTAAAGTGCGCTTCACTCCTCCTCTCAGGTCGAATGGCCAGAATAATCCCAGGGTTAAGCATTATCAGATCAGAGAGACGGAGGTCGGCAAATACTACCTGGCAGAAAAGTACCTGTTCAGCACCATCCCCGAACTCATCCACTACCACCAGCACAATGCTGCAGGTGAGCTACCTGACCCTTCAGAACTCTGTAACTACATCCAGCGCACTGCATTCTGGGAAACACTCTCTACCATAGATCTCATTTTCGTAAGATGGGAGGTACAAAAGATATTTTATAGTTTATCCATCAGACAAAAAAAAAAAAAAAAATCCTAAATAGTTCCCCATCTTCAGTGGTACAATCAGGCATCACTAATCAGGCAATACTCTCCTGTAGATTGAAAAAGCACTGTATAGCTGTATTTAAATTGCCATTTTTTAGGAGAGGGTCCACCACTGTTAGCATCAGCATCGTCCTCCTGTCTCTGTCCCCTGCAGGCCTGATCACCAGACTGCGCCACCCTGTGTCAATGAGCCGCCACAGCACCCCCAGGACTGCTGGCTTCGCTTCAGGTCAGAGGTCAAATCTGTCCAATCAGGGGCCACCCATGAGGGCCCCCTCATCTGATTCAGTGTTTCTGAGTATTTATTTTATTCAGCGCTTACCTGAGCGCTGTCACTGACTGTCACACACCCGCGCGACACCCCGGGGAGGGAGGTGTGGCAGTTGGTTGCCGTGTAGAGAGAGAGAAAGAGAGAGAGAGAGAACGCACCCACACTAACACGAAATGAAATAAATCAAACACCTTCACCCTTCCCCCCTACGGGTTCTGGGTGAAATCAATAAACGGCAAACTAAAATAAGAAATACAAAAAAATAAAACAGAGCGACCACTTTTCAGTGTGCCACTCGTAGCTAACCTGCTTTTCACCGGACCAGCTCCTCCTGCTTTTCAGTGGTAGTTTACTTTTTCCGTCTTGTAGTGCTCAAACAAAACTGAAACTAAACGAAAAAGAAGTCAAAAACTTGTTCTCTCGGTGTGTGCTCCCGGTCACAGCCCTGAACTGTGGAGAGCAGCACACCTTTAAGCACCTGGGCTGATTAGCTAACGCTGCCCAGGTGCGTGTGCTCTCTCCACCAGCCAGCGCAGCCGAGACCAATCTGGTTCACCACCAGCCTGAATGCCACACTAACCGTTGCCATATCTGCACATCTGGCCACGAAACCATCCTATACATCTGATTGCCTGCACAGTCCCTTCCGACCTAATTCGGCTGTTTGTTGGCCTGCCTGAGAAAATAAAGATTAAATAAAAAAACAAGCTAAAACACATACATAGCCTGCTTCATCCCTCCTGAATGTGTGGGTCTGAGCTCCCTCTCTCCCTCCCCCTCTCTTTCCCCCCCTCTCTCACAGATAAATGGGAGGTGGACCCAGCGGATCTCACGCTGGATGTGGAGCTGGGCAGCGGGCAGTTTGGTGTGGTGTTGCTAGGATGCTGGCGGGAGATAAAGGTGGCGGTAAAGATGGTGCGTGAGGGGGCCATGTCAGAGGAGGACTTCAAGGAGGAGGCGCAGGTCATGATGTGAGTGCTGGGTTAGGTTGGGTCATGATGTCAGTGTTGGGTTAGGGTTGGGTCATGATGTCAGTGTTGGGCTAGGATCATGATGTGGGTTTTGGGTTAGGTTTGGGTCAGGATGTGAGTGCTTGGTTAGGTTGGGTCATGATGTGAGTGCTGGGTTAGGGTTTGGTCATGATGTGTTGTAGTCATTCATTTTAGTGAGAGAAGAAAGGACTGTCCTGCACTGAATATCTGAGTATCCAGAATAACTTTGACTTAAATCTGTCTGTTGAAACGGCCTTATTGATTCCTTAGACTCCAGGAAGACATTTGATGTGTTAACTTCGCACATCTGAAGTCGATTGCTAATCTCTGGCTGCAAACAGATACCAGTTCTCACCTCCCTGAACTCACCATCCCACTGAAACTGAAACACATGCATGAGTCATTATGAAGAATCTCGCTTTATAAAAAATAATAATTAAAGAAAATGCAAAAAATATTCTTGACTTCAAAACTGGCTAAATTAAAAATCATGATAAAAAGGTATTCTTGAGAATATAACTCACTACATTACATTACATTCAGCTAATTAACATGCGCAATAGCGCACATACCGGCTACCAGCGTAATGTGGACCAGTAAGTGCCGAAGCAACATGGTGAAAGCATCAGTGTAAGACGACTACCCAGCTAACCAAGAACCAAAACACTAATTCTGAATATATACAGATTACATCCATAACAAGCCAATAAGAAAAGCATAACACCATAAAGAAATAATGTGAACTAGTGCAAAAGGTGGGAGTGTTAGAGAGATGGAAAAAAGAACAGAGATGGAGTCTGAACAGCATCATGGTGTGTCTCTGAGAGCACTAAGGCTAGACCGCCTGCCCTGTCCCACACAGGAAGCTGTCCCACGCCAAACTGGTGCAGCTGTACGGGGTGTGCACGCAGCGCGCCCCCATGTGCCTCCTCTTCGAGTTCATGGAGCACGGCTGCCTGTCGGACTACCTGCGGGGGAACCGCGGCTCGCTGTCGCGGGAGACCCTGCTGGGCATGTGCCTGGACGTGTGCGAGGGCATGGCCTACCTGGAGAGCGCCAACTTCATCCACAGGGACCTGGTGAGGAGCCAGTCGCCAAGTACAGCCATCACACACCACACTGCCGCACCGCAACTGGGCCACTGGGCTCCGGACACCAGTGCTGTGGAGCCAAAATGGTTCTCATTACAGGAATAAGTGAGAAGAGCAAACACTGCCTTCAATCTCCTGTAGTACTGTGTGTGGCCTGTAGAGTATAAAGTAGTCACTGGCTCTCCTGTAGTACTGTATGTGGTCTGTAGGGTGTAAAATAGTCACTGTCTTGCGAGTGAATGTATCAATTCATTTTAAAACACAGTTGTTTTTGTCCTACAGGCTGCAAGGAACTGCCTGGTTTCTGAAAACCATGTGGTGAAAGTCTCCGATTTCGGTATGACAAGGTAAAGCACCGGCCGGCCTGCATACCCTGGCTCACCTGTTACCTGCTGAAATGATGGACAGGTGACCATGTGCTGATTCTCCTGTGTGGCTGCAGGTTCGTGCTGGATGACCAGTACACCAGCTCTCTGGGATCCAAGTTCCCAGTGAAGTGGTCAGCACCAGAGGTCATCCAGTACTCCAAGTTCAGCAGCAAGTCCGACGTATGGTCCTTTGGTGAGGATTTCCGCTTGACTTTTATGATTTCATTTATGCATTTTTGACAGTGTTACAATGCAGATGTCTTTACAGTTTTTTCATCCTAGTAGAGCATTATTTGCATCACTTGCAGCTGTTCTCAGGAAAACATCAGTGTCCATAAACGCTCTCCCCGCCACGTGTGCTGAATTTACCTGTACGCTAACTTCCTGCCCTCCCCACAGGTGTCCTGATGTGTGAACTCACCTGTACGTTAACTTCCTGCCCTCCCCGCAGGTGTCCTGATGTGTGAACTCACCTGTACGCTAACTTCCTGCCCTCCCCACAGGTGTGCTGATGTGTGAACTCACCTGTACGCTAACTTCCTGCCCTCCCCGCAGGTGTCCTGATGTGTGAACTCACCTGTACGCTAACTTCCTGCCCTCCCCGCAGGTGTGCTGATGTGTGAACTCACCTGTACGCTAACTTCCTGCCCTCCCCACAGGTGTGCTGATGTGTGAACTCACCTGTACGCTAACTTCCTGCCCTCCCCACAGGTGTGCTGATGTGTGAACTCACCTGTACGCTAACTTCCTGCCCTCCCCACAGGTGTCCTGATGTGTGAACTCACCTGTACGTTAACTTCCTGCCCTCCCCGCAGGTGTCCTGATGTGTGAACTCACCTGTACGCTAACTTCCTGCCCTCCCCGCAGGTGTGCTGATGTGTGAACTCACCTGTACGCTAACTTCCTGCTCTCCCCACAGGTGTGCTGATGTGTGAACTCACCTGTACGCTAACTTCCTGCCCTCCCCGCAGGTGTGCTGATGTGGGAACTCACCTGTACGCTAACTCCCTGCCCTCCCCGCAGGTGTGCTGATGTGGGAACTCACCTGTATGCTAACTTCCTGCCCTCCCCGCAGGTGTGCTGATGTGGGAGGTGTATAACGAGGGCCGCATGCCCTATGAGAACCGCTCCAACGGGGAGGTGATGGAGGCGCTGTCCGCGGGCCTGCGCCTCCTCAAGCCCAAACTGGCCCCCGAGGCCGTGTACCAGCTCATGGACTGGAGCTGGAAGGAGGTGCGAGTCACCCGCAGTAGCCCTTTACTTACCTGTGCGCTGTAGCTCTTTACTTACCTGTGCGCCGTAGCTCTTTACTTACCTGTGCGCTGTAGCTATTTACTTACCTGTGCACCGTAGCTATTTACTTACCTGTGTGCTTTAGCTCTTTACTTACCTGTGCGCTGTAGCTCTTTACTTACCTGTGCACTGTAGCTCTTTACTTACCTGTGTGCTTTAGCTGCTTACTTACCTGTGCGCTGTAGCTCTTTACTTACCTGTGCGCTGTAGCTCTTTACTTACCTGTGTGCTTTAGCTGCTTACTTACCTGTGCGCTGTAGCTCTTTACTTACCTGTGCACTTTAGCCCTTTACTTACCTGTGCGCTGTAGCTCTTTACTTACCTGTGCACTGTAGCTCTTTACTTACCTGTGTGCTTTAGCTGCTTACTTACCTGTGCACTGTAGCTCTTTACTTACCTGTGTGCTTTAGCTGCTTACTTACCTGTGCGCTGTAGCTCTTTACTTACCTGTGCGCTGTAGCTCTTTACTTACCTGTGTGCTTTAGCTGTTTACTTACCTGTGCGCTTTAGCCCTTTAGTTACCTGTGTGCTTTAGCCCTTTAGTTACCTGTGGACAGGTGTAACCTGCGCTGAACACACCTCCTGGCTCCTCCCTCCTGCACAGAAACCGGAGGATCGTCCGTCTTTCAACCTCCTTTTCCATCAGCTGCTCGCCCTGACAGAGCTCTGAAGGACAGCGGTGTTCACTCCGGACAGACGTCCTACAGACGCCCCACAGACGCCCTACAGACGCCCTACAGACGCCCCACAGACGCCCTACAGACGTCCTACAGACGCCCTACAGACGCCCCACAGACGCCCCACAGACGCCCTACAGACGTCCTACAGACTCCGTCCAGATGCTGGACAGATGCCCTACAGACGCCCTACAGACGCCCCACAGACGTCCTACAGACGTCCTACAGACGTCCTACAGATGCCCTACAGACCCCCACAGATGCCCTACAGACGTCCTACAGACGTCCTACAGACGCCCTACAGATGCCCTACAGACGCCCCACAGACGCCCTACAGACGTCCTACAGACTCCGTCCAGATGCTGGACAGATGCCTTACAGACGCCCTACAGACACCCTACAGACGCCCCACAGACGTCCTACAGACGTCCTACAGACGCCCTACAGACACTGAGATATTAAAACAATTTATTTCGCTCTTCATCGCTGAAAACAGTTCACTCTGTTGTATATCCTTGTCACATACTGTTTTATAGTCTTTTTGAAGCTCAATTTCGCTATGCTACGATCGACCCCTACAGTCCAGCTCAACCACTCAACACAGATCAGCATACAGCTACACCTCCGCAGGGATCCAGTGCACATTCCAGATCACCAGTCTCTTCTGTCCCTGCGTCTGATTGGTGGAAAGACCGCCCACCACCACCAGAACTGCAGCAAAGTCACCCGCCATCTTCTGCCCCAGCATGAAGACCCATCTCTCCAGAAAACACAGAGACTAAGCACGTACCTTCCTCACACTCAATAACATCAAACTAAAACTTCCTTAACCTCATTTCCCTAACCCTTCCCATTCCATTAAAACAAAGCACAGTTTGTGTGAACAGGAGTTATTTGTCTCTATAGTTTTTTGCCTCATATATGTGGATGTAAAGCTGTACTGAAGTTCAAAGCACTTTTCTAATGTTGTCTGGAGAATAGAGTTTCCCAGATGGAGCAAAAGTCAATGTAAATATTGATGTTTTTGATGGTATTGACTTGTTCTGTGATATATTCAATATATTCAACATATTCAATATATTTAATCTCAAATATATGAACTGAAATAACGCTGAACCTCAGTCTCTGATATGTTTCAGGCTTGTGTTTATTTTGCGTTTGTACCTCATTCTGAACTCAAACCCAAGGTTATCCAGACTGCCATTCTCTTGCGTGTCCTATAGGGGGTGCTCAAAACCGTTGTATTTTCTGTCGTGTTTTTTCTCCTCCACACTTCTGAAGTGTTTTATCACAGAGGATGCTGCTGATTCATACCATAATTTAAACGGGATTAAATTATCAGTTGATTATGGCAGGATGTTCTCTGACTGATTCTGTGCTGTGGTGAATCCCAAATGTAGTACCTTCATATCCATAGCCTTGTGTGCAATCTTCACCCACTGGATGTAGCCCTCTTTCATATCCACACACCTGTCTAATTACCCATACCTGTCCTACAACTCACCAAACCTGGCCAGCCTACTTATATTTCCTTTAGAAATGGATTCCGTGCTGTTCTGTCCAAGGTTTTTAATTAACCCAGTTAACCAGGTGTTGCCCCCTGTCACGCAGGTTTCACGGCAGTGTTAACTGAGCGATTGACCTGACCTGGGCTTTGCGCAGGGATTCCATCTGACTGGCTGTCTCTCACCTGGATAAATGACCGCCTGCCGTACTGTAGGGGCGGTGAGGAGATCTTTTACATGAATGGAGGTGAACACGAGGGGAAACACAAACAGCCATGAAATGGAAACAGAAAATGGGCCTCATTCACGAAACATGCGTCCAATCACATTTGTGAGAACGTTTCTAAGAGCATTTCGGCACTCAACCTTTTTTTTCTTCTCTGCATTTGTTCAGGACTGTTTCTTTATGCTAATCACATGAAGAGGATTGCGCATAAAAGTTACCAACAGTCAGCGTTCATCATCTCATACAGCTGGGATATTATGCACAAAACAGAGGTCTGCACGTGTCATGATTCTCATATTGTCTCATATCGTAGAAACATTTTTAAGAACAAAAGTAAGAATAATTTAAGAAAAGTTTTGTGACGGAAGCCCAATATGAGTAACAGTATATACTTCAGTCGGACAGCGGTAACAGGTTTCCCTGCGGAGAATGTAGTCGTGTGAGGCTCCGGTCAGAACATGCTTTCCTCGCTCATCCTCTGTATCCTAACAACAGAGCGGACCGAGCGAGCTCCTAAATCTGCGCAAACCCCATTATGCGCAGGCTTAAAGACCCCGCGTTCAGTTCACGGCTTCACCGGGCCCGGGTGAGACAGCGCGGTCTCCAGCCTCTTCACAGAGTAATACTTCCATGTCACATTTGACAATGGCAAACAACACACCTTGCACGTGCGGCGGTCTCTGCCCCGTGCAGCTTTCTGTGGCAGTCACTGGGTTTCTGTTCCCTGGACTGCGGTTGAAAAAGGCAAACAGCCGCATACCCTACAATAAAAAATAAAAATAAATGTTAAAAATCTGCGGAACTGCACAACAGGATCCACAGTCCACAAGCAAGCATGTATACGAAAGTGCCAGATAATACTATGCTATAGCACATTATGGTATAGTAATCATATATAGCCTACGTTATATGTATTTTCAAGGCTTCCTCTTCCTCAAGCCGTCACACATAAGCTACATAAATGATTCAACAGCCCATATGCTCTTTCAATTCAATTATGTACCGAACAGCAGCCGTTTCCCTGCGTTCAATACATAATTTCAGATTTCACCGGTAACCAAATCGCTACACGTCTTTTGGCCACAATTGGGCCCATTACATAATTAGGGGGCACAAATTTCTCCCGTTCTTAACAATTATTAACACTATAGCGAACATCTCTTTTTGATATGAGCTTTGGCACAGACACGGTCATTATTTGCACAGTTGTTTTGTTCAAAGTCCGTTGGCACAACACGTTAACCCCTGGAAGTTTAAATACAGTCTTTTACAATCATCATTTAAATCGTGCAATCTAAGAAACTGGGTCAAGGCACAAGAAAATTGGCTACGTGTTGGCTATTAATTGTAGGCTCGGGGTCTTGGTATGTAAAAAATAAATTAAATAAAAAAGAATTACAGTGGAATATGAAAAAGCATGTCTGAAATATGTAAATTTGGTAAAGTACTGCAACATAGGCTATTCGAGTGTGATCGTGGGTATTAAATGTCCGATGCGTAAGGCTGTCTACATTAGCGGCTCGCTTGCAGAGGAGGCAAATCGAAGCGTCTCAGCTTCAGTCGTGCACTGATGTGAGAGAAGGCTTCACCTCGACTCTGCTGTTTTCGTGGGACGTTGTCGCTTTAAGGAAATGCACTTGCAGCCATTTTCTATTCTTTGTGTTTAGCGGATTAGCGGACAGGCGTTATTCGCGAGCTGAGCATCCCTTTGAGGCGAGAGGCAGAGAAACCGTTTGGAAACACTAGTTTATAACCGTGCGGTGCGACCCTGTCCGTCGGTAGCACGCCTAACGGACATGCAAGTTGCAGGTAGGTGAAATCCGTTTGAATGTCTATGACCACCATTTGTGTAACCTACTCGTTGAGTAAAAGATGAGCGGCGGTGTGATGCCACGGACCACGGATGGTTATTTCTGAGCATGGTGCACCTCCGAATGGTCGGATAGCGAGGAAAATGATCAATTACACAGAGAAGAATATACATGTACGTGGAATTCAATGTATTTGATTATTTTGTTGAGACTTAGTATTTTTTGTAATTTAAACGGGTCCGAATAGCGAGTTGTATCATCGATGGATGGATTGCTAGTTAGCATCCGTGTAACCTGAATTGGGTGGGGTGAATGGTGATGGTTAACTAGTGTGTTTGTGTTAAACCATTACATATAGTTTTGAACGCTCGTTACATTATAATATTATATTCCATCGCCTCAATAAAGAAATATATGAAAACTTGCTATAAATGGCAAAAATGTGGAGATAAAGATATTCTTTCGTCTGATGGGATGCTTGCCGCCGCCGATTTAATCTTACCGAGCCGTATATGTGCTGTGCAGATCGTGAATATAATTATGTTTAAATGCATTGCTGGCTCATGTTTTAACATGTCCATAGACATCGATGCATTGGCATCTCTATGTTTGTGACACAACCCCATATTTGTGTTGTTTTATTATTGATTTATTAAAGCAATGGCATCAGACTGGCTTGCTCTAGCATCAGTCTGGGACCCGTTTGTACCGAGTGTTTGAGGCCCGCACGAATCCTGTCAAAATGCCGCACATTTACACCCTATTGGTGTGCGTGTCGTAACGTTACTGTCCTGCCCTGCTTTCAAGCATACATCACAGTAACACATTCCCGCTGGTCGGACATTGTGAAGTAGCCTAGTAACGATAAGCAGTGTTTTACCGTGTTCAATGCAGGATGAATTTAAATTGATAAATGGCTGTGCGAAGCGAGTTCAGTGAAATCAGACACCTTTGCATGCGGAAAAATACGAACATCCCCTTAAAACTCTAAAACTCCAGAAAAATAAATTAAGTTATGTGAATATTTGGTCCTAATATGACCAACGGTTCCACGGTTTGCTGAAATAAAGCCTCTGATTGCTACACTGACGGTGTTTTCTTTCCCTGTACAATTACTTTATCGTTGCTTCGAGTTGAGCAATCTGGCAAGTCACCGGTGGCAGTGAACGATCCGAGCAGCTGACGGGAACGGCGTTAGGCTTGCTGGAGTTTGAATGAACCAGCTCTTTCAACAGACATCCTGTCTGTCCACATTCCGATTACATCCGCACACTACGGCCATTCACCCATCAAATATCGCCCAGATATGTCCCCACCCCTCCCCATTTTATTATAAGATCCATAAATATGTTAAGTCTCCCAACAATTCCTATCATAAAAACATGTTTCCATGCCTAACCCTAACCATATGCTTGCAGAAATGTGTCTGTATAAAATATAACCACTAATAACCTGACCTGTCTATTTATGACTTAAGCATGACGGAGGTTGCGATGTTCTCTGCGGTGTACGTTTTTGTGTATGAAAGTGAACGTAGTGTAAGCCCTTGTTATCGTGGCCGTTTCTCTCGGGATTACCAGAGCGCTGTGTTTTCGGCTGTTCCGTCTCACTGTGTCATTCTGACCGCCAGTCACTGTGTTGTCAGTGAGTCCTTCTCTGTGTGGATTTTCCTTCCACGGGATTGGTCCGTCAGCCGTCCAATGGGATGTGGCCTTTCTGAATGGATGGCAGTTGCATTACCAGCATGCCCTGCAGGCATCAGCCAGTCATGACACACTTCCAGCGAAGCAGAGGTTTCGCTCTGGCCCTCTGAGGGGAGAAGACGGTGTGCAGGGGTGCCCATTGTGCCCATCACCTGGCAGGTTATGATGTCACTGCAGGAGAAATGCATGATGGTTAATGCACTGCACCTGACAGTTTATGATGTCACTGCAGGAGAAATGCATGATGGTTAATGAGCTGTTTGGTTATTTGTCTCTGAGAGAGGCATTGTGGGATACCTTTGGGAGGATCAGGGCTGTTATCCCCAGCGTGGTGCTAATTCCCACGCTACCTCTGCTCTTCTGACTTCCTAATGATCCTGCAGGCTGCTGATTGGCTGTGAAATCTTCTGAATCCCCTCCTATGTTTACTCACCAGCCAAGTCATCCCTGCAAAGGAGAGTTCAGTTATCAAATTCTGGTTTAGAAATAAAGGTTCTCTTCTGTGGAATGATTTTAAAAAACATTTTCATTTTTTAAAATTATTTGATGCTCGTATTTGCAGTTCTGTGAGAACGTTGCTCATGAGAATATGAGAAACTAGGAGAAAGCAGAGAGGGTCACAGACAGAGGGGAGATCACTACAGAGAGGGTAACAGACAGAGGTTGCTCATGAGAATATGAGAAACTAGGAGAAAGCAGAGAGGGTCACAGACAGAGGTGAGATCACTACAGAGAGGGTAACAGACAGAGGTGCGATCACAGTACAGAGAGGGTAACAGACAGAGGTGAGATCATAGTACAGAGAGGGTAACAGACAGAGGTGTGATCACAGTACAGAGAGGGTAACAGACAGAGGTGAGATCACAGTACAGAGAGGGTAACAGACAGAGGTGAGATCACAGTACAGAGAGGGTAACAGACAGAGGTGCGATCACAGTACAGAGAGGGTAACAGACAGAAGTGTGATCACAGTACAGAGAGGGTAACAGACAGAGGTGAGATCACAGTACAGAGAGGGTAACAGACAGAGGTGAGATCACAGTACAGAGAGGGTAACAGACAGAGGTGAGATCACAGTACAGGAAGTGTCACAGTCAGGAGTGGAACCCCCAGCCCCTCATGGGAATTCATGTGCAGGTTCTCATGGGTTCTGATGGGTTCTGATGTGTGGGTTCTCATGGGTTATGATGTGGGTTCTGATGGGCTCTGATGTGTCGGATCCATGCGTGTGCAGTGTGAAGGGTGAGGAGAGCGAAGGAGGTGATCACATGGTGCGAGGGGGTGTGACTGTGGCTGCTCTCTCCCTGGGTACGCAAGCCTGGTCTCCGTAGAGCACAGTGTGCTGTAAGTCATATCTGACTGGAGCGTGAAGCGAACGCAAAGCTTTATGGGAAACGAGCGTTTGACACCCCACCCCCAGTAAAGCCACGCCCCCTACGCCAGGCTGAGGGCTTTTATGAGACAGACCTGCGTGTCAGCGCTCGCTGCTCCGCCCGTCCGCCCGTCCGCCCGTCCGCCAGAACGCTTTTCCCAGATTGTGTTTCTGTCAGAGCAGCGTTCCTCTTCACTCCTTCCTCTACGGGCCGCACGTCCCTGCTGCTCCTAACTCTGCCCTGCGCGGGAGAGGAGACCTTCTGTGATTTAACGGAAGAATGAAAATAACGTCACGCACATTCCTAACAGGACTTCAACACTTCGGGCTGGACTCAGTTCATCATAACTTTGTCCCACAATATAATTTAAGTGTTGGGTTTAATATCAGTAAAAATAGTGCCGCCCCTTTCAGCGTGTGCAGTTCTAACGGGCTGTTGTTAGCGGACACTCTTAGCGTCGCCGCGGTCGCGCGCTGCTCGCGGTGTTCCCGGCTGTGCCGTCGGGAGCTGCAGACGCTCCTGGGTCGTCCCCGGCGACGCGGCCTCATCGCGCGGAAGTAGCGCACAGGAATGCGCCGGACCTGCTGCTGTGGGAAAGTTTATTCAGGACCCCCACACGCCCCCTAAGCCCCCCCCCCGCCCCCCCCACATGCCCCCTCCCCACCCACACGTCCCCTCCCCGCCTCACACACACCCCCTCCCCCCCCACATACCCCCTCCGCCCCCCCACGCCCCCTCCCCCCCACACACATCTGCCCTCCCCCCCCTCCCCCCACACGCATCTGTGCCCCCAACCCCCCCGATAAACGCTGTTCCCAAGGCATCGCGGGGACGGGGATCAGGAACTGCTGTTCTGTCACCCCACCCCCCCATTTCTGCGTCTCTGCTGATTGGCAGGGGCATTGTCCGCTGAGTCTTGGAGGGGATCGGATGCTTCTGGAAGTTTCCCAGGCTTGAAACATTATCCCAGGCGCCTGCCCATGTCGGCATGGCGATGCGTTAGGAGTTTCCTGTGGCTGTCGGGAGGGTGAGCAACGCTGAATCCTGTGATGGGAGAAGCTTCTGTGTGCCGTCAATCAAAGACATTGGCCTATAGGAGCATCCTTCTGACAGTGTAGCACTGCACATTGACTCTGAGCTCTCTGGAGCTGTAAGACTGCTATTCGTTAAGTAGCAACCCGAATGAAATGGATTATTTTGCAATAAATTGTAAATATGTGCTTTTGAAAATATAGTGATAAATATATTTCACAGCTGTTTATCTGAAAACAGCATAATTAGTATATTTGCCCATATATTTTTGGCTGGACCGCAACAGTGGGGCCAGCCCTACAACGCGAATGTCTGTGACTGACTGACTGACTGAGTGACTGACTGACTGACTGAGTGACTGAGTGAGTGATAAAGTTACACCGCGCATGTCTGTGACTGACTGAGTGAGTGAGTGAGTGAGTGATAAAGTTACACCGCGCATGTCTGTGACTGACTGAGTGAGTGAGTGAGTGAGTGATAAAGTTACACCGCGCATGTCTGTGACTGACTGACTGAGTGAGTGAGTGACTGAGTGACTGAGTGAGTGAGTGACTGAGTGAGTGATAAAGTTACACCGCGCATGTCTGTGACTGACTGACTGAGTGAGTGAGTGACTGAGTGAGTGAGTGAGTGATAAAGTTACACTGCACATGTCTGTGACTGACTGAGTGAGTGAGTGATAAAGTTACACTGCACATGTCTGTGACGTCGGCTGGTTCGGTCCAGCCATATACTAGGTTTTAACCTGGTCTTGTTAATGTTTTTAAAAAATTTTCATTATTGATTATATTTTAAAATATTTCAGTATCTTTAATTTCCCTGAGGGTTATATTTACGGTTTTGGGCTGTCTGAGCTTTCAGCCATGGTTTATTGATGAGAGAGAGAGAGAGAGAGAGAGAGAGAGAGAGAGAGGGGTGAATATAAAGAAGAGTCCCCTCAGTCAGCTGGTCCTGGGACTCACTGAAGAAAATCCTAACACCACTATTAATAGTCAGACCCAGGACAGTGACATCCTCCTAGCTCAGAGAATTCGACCAAACACAATTATAATGAAACAAAAAGAAAAATATTTGACCTGTTGGAAAGAAATGACAAAAACTCAAAATAAACTTAATTGCTATTTGGCCCTAAACAGACTGTACACCATGGCTGACTACCTGACCATGGTGACAGTTAGCAAACAGAGAAAAACCTTGACAATGTACAGACTCAGTGAGCACATTGAAAAAGGCAGACACAGGCAGACCTGGCTGTCCAGAGAGGACAGACTGTGCTCACACTGAAGTCAAGGAGTGGTGGAGACAGAGCTACACTTCCTCACAACATGTGGAAAATACCTGGACATAAGAGAAAATTTCTACCAGAAATTGACAAAAATATGCCCTGAATTTGAAACTCTAAATGACCACCAAAAACTCCCCTATTTATTCGGAGAACACAAAAAATGCATCAGACTAGCGGCAAATTATATCACAGCTTGCCATAAACAGAGGGACAACCAGTGAGCCTATTTGGGTAAGCCTATATGTCTGTAAACTATGTCCATGTATGTGTTCATGTGTTCAATGGTGTATGTTCTTTATATGTTCTTTTCTGTGCTTTGGCAACATAAGTTGTATCTTGTCCTGCCAATAAAGCATTTTGAATTGAATTGAATTGAATTGAATTGAGAGAGAGAGAGAGAGAGAGAGAGAGGAAAGAGACTTTTGACTTTGACTTTTAAGGTCTGCTTTATTCACCATTCCACCAGCCTTCACAAGACCTCAAAAGCTATTTTTTCAAGACAAAGAACCCCCAACCCCATGACCTGCACAAAACCCCAGGCACCAACAAGAAAACCAAAACATTCACTGCAAGAAAAAAAGAAACCAAAAAAAACAAAGAAAAAAAAACAAAGAAACCAAAACACTCAATTAAAAAGAAAAGAAGAAAAAAAAAAATATAATAAATAATTAAGTACACGTATAAGGAAAAAAAGACACCAGAGAGAGAGAGA
>CM077286.1:4731066-4758566 GCA_039654925.1 Anguilla pacifica
AGTCTGACGAGGAGTACAGGGAGCTGTTCGACCTGGCGCTGCGCGGCCTGCAGCTGCTCTCCAAGTGGAGCACGCACGTCATGGAGGTGGTGAGTGTCCGTCCGTCCGTCCGTCTGTCTGTCTGTCCGTCCGTCTGTCTGTACGCACGTCATGGAGGTGGTGAGTGTCTGTCTGTCTGTCTGTCATGGAGGTGGTGAGTGTCTGTCTGTCTGTCATGGAGGTGGTGAGTGTCTGTCTGTCTGTCTGTCTGGACTCTGCCTACCTGTGGTCTCAGTATCAGAGACAGCACTGCCGCTCGCTATGGAAACAAGTTAACCTCTCTCTCTCTCCCTACCTCTCTCTTTCTCCCTATCCCTCTCTCTCCCTCCATCTGTCCCTCTCCCCCTCCCCCCCGCCCCTGCAGTACTCGTGGAAGCTGGTGCACCCCACGGATAAGTTCTGTAATAAGGACTGTCCCGGGACGGCGGAGGAGTACGAGCGCGCCACGCGCTACAACTACACGAGCGAGGAGAAGTTTGCGCTGGTGGAGGTGATGGCCATGATCAAAGGGCTGCAGGTGCTGATGGGGCGCATGGAGAGCGTCTTCAACCAGGCCATCCGCAACACCATCTACGCCGCGCTGCAGGACTTCGCCCAGATGACCCTGCGCGAGCCGCTGAGGCAGGCCGTGCGCAAGAAGAAGAACGTGCTCATCAGGTGGGGGGGGGGGGCGAGCGGAGGAGGCAGTCAAAGGCCAGCGGAGTCTGAAGTGATTCTGAAGAACAGTTAGAAGTCACTTTTAAAAACCTTTTCTTTTAGTTTGGCCTCTCTCAATGCTGTCCATGTTTTGTTGGTCTAATTTTACCTTCATGAGTTACTTTGGTTTATTTTATCCTCTTTCTTCTATTGTTTTGAAAACCGCTTTGAACACCGTATTCTGAAAAGCGCTATAAAAGTAGGTTTCATATAGTTTTCCTTTCCTCAGTAAATCATGTACCAGAATATAAAATCTAAAATGTTCCTCAGTAATAAGAACCCCTCCCCCTGTGCCCCCTGTGCCCCCTGTGCCCCCTGACAGCGTCCTGCAGGCCATCCGAAAGACCATCTGTGACTGGGAGGGGGCGCGGGAACCCCCCAACGACCCCTGCCTGAGAGGGGAGAAGGACCCCAAGGGCGGGTTCGACATCAAAGTGCCCCGCCGAGCCGTGGGGCCGTCCAGCACACAGGTCAGCTGCCCCGATCAACCCAACCCAAATCCTTACTCACACTCCTAACCCAACCCTGACCCCAACTTAACCCAACCCAAACTCTAACCCCGACCCTAACCCTAACCCTACCCAAATCCTTACTCACACTCCTAACCCAACCCCAACTCTAACCCAACCCAAACATTACCCCTACACCAAGCCCAACCCAACCCCAACCCCAACTCTAACCCCAACCCTGATCCAACCCAACCCCAACTCCAACCCCAACTCCAACCCAACCACAACCCAACCCTAACCCAACCTCAACCCAACCCTTACCCTAAATAAGGCTGTGTGCTGACCTGTGCCCCCCCCCAGCTGTACATGGTGCGCACCATGCTGGAGTCGCTGATCGCTGATAAGAGTGGATCCAAAAAGACGCTGCGCAGCAGCCTGGACGGGCCCATCGTGCTGGCCATCGAGGACTTCCACAAGCAGTCCTTCTTCTTCACCCACCTGCTCAACTTCAGCGGTGAGACGCCTGCGGCTGAACGCCAAAAAGCCCAACAGAGGGAAGCGTTCAGTATCAGTGTTCAGAATCCAGCAGGGATTAGATCTATATCAGTAAAACTGCTCTGCCAGAGCACTGAACATTTATTCTGAAGTTTGACTAAAGGAGTCAGTGTGGTTGAACAGTGTGCGTTGCTGGGTTATTTCACTGAAACTGTGTGTGTGCGCATGTGCGTGTGCATGCATCCGTATGTGTGTGTGTGTATTGTGCATGCGTGTGCCTGTGTGTGTATGTGTGCGTGTGTGTGTGTATGCGTATGTGCGCTCGTGTGTGTGTGTGTGTGCCTGTGTGTGTGTGCGCTTGTGTGTGTGTGTGTGTGTGTGTGCGTGTGTGTGTGTGTGTATGCGTATGTGCGCTTGTGTGTGTGTGTGTGTGTGTGTGTGCGCGTGTGCTTGCTCACCCGTGTGTGTGTCTCTGTGTCTCTGCAGAGGCCCTGCAGCAGTGCTGTGACCTCTCCCAGCTCTGGTTCCGCGAGTTCTTCCTGGAGCTGACCATGGGCCGCAGGATCCAGTTCCCCATCGAGATGTCCATGCCCTGGATCCTCACCGACCACATCCTGGAGACCAAGGAGCCCTCCATGATGGAGTAAGCCCTGTGCAGCACTCCCTGCAGAGCAGCCACTTCCTGTGCTCTCAGCTCTGACATCTCTGTGCCAGTAATACTATCTCTGCTGCCTGCCTGCATGTCAGTCTTATCTATACATATAACATACATGTATTAGTACTGTGGTTCTAGGCTGGCATAGAGAATTAGCATAGTTAGTTAAATATTTGTAATTTAGCAGAAGAAGCAGTCGTGCTTCTTGCCTTGTAGTTTGCCCTGGATAAGAGTGCCTGCTCAGTGAATGTAGTGTAGAGTAAAGCCATAGCGTGAGCTGTCTCCTCTCCTCCCTCCAGGTACGTGTTGTACCCGCTGGATCTGTACAACGACAGCGGCTACTACGCCCTGACCAAGTTCAAGAAGCAGTTTCTGTACGATGAGATCGAAGCAGAGGTGAGCTCGCATGGGCAGATCCACTTTTTTTACTGAAAGCTCCTCGTTTGCTGCTGAATTTAATATTTCATAAACTGTAAACTATAACTCTTGGTCCTGAAGTGTAACAATACACTAAACCCTAACTTTAATAGTTTGTAACAACTTTACCAGCTCTAAAACAACTGTTCTCTTCTTCATTTCAGGTGAATCTGTGTTTTGACCAGTTTGTCTACAAGTTGGCGGATCAGATATTTGCGTACTACAAGGCGATGGCGGGCAGGTAGGCGAGCGAACGCCGTTTTCAGCGCTGTGTCGCTGTGGGCGGAGCTTAGCGCTCTACGCAGGGGGCGCACGGGGAGAGCCGGTGTCTGATTGGGTAAAAGCCTCACCGCGCGTCTGATTGGGTAAAAGCCTCACCGCGTGTCTGATTGGGTAAAAGCCTCACCGCGCGTCTGATTGGGTAAAAGCCTCACCGCGTGTCTGATTGGGTAAAAGCCTCACCGCGCGTCTGATTGGGTAAAAGCCTCACCGCGCGTCTGATTGGGTAAAAGCCTCACCGCGCGTCTGCGTCTCTGTTCCCAGCGTCCTCCTGGACAAGCGCTTCCGGGCGGAGTGTAAGAACTACGGCGTGATCATCCCCTACCCCCCCTCCAACCGCTACGAGACGCTGCTGAAGCAGAGGCATGTGCAGGTGAGCGCGGCCTTACGCTCACACACCGCTAACTGCCCTGGCGTGTGAGACACCGGCCGGTTCTGACCCAGCCCCCCCCCCCCGACCCCCCCGCCTGTCCGCAGCTCCTGGGCCGCTCCATCGACCTGAACCGCCTGATCACCCAGAGGATCTCCGCTGCCATGTACAAGTCCCTGGACCAGGCCATCAGCCGCTTCGAGAGTGAGGACCTCACCTCCATAGTGGTGAGAGAGCAGAGAGCAGAGAGCAGCGTCCGCGTCACACCCAGAGCCGTGGCCTTCACACGTTTAACTGAGCTACAGCTCTAAGACCAGCACTCTCCTCTCCCCTCCTCCACCCTCCTCCCCCTCTCCTTCCCCCTCCTCCACCCTCCTCCCCCTCTCCTTTCCCCTCCTCCACCCTGCTCCCTCTCTCCTTTCCTCTCCTCCACCCTGCTCCCTCTCTCCTCTCCCCCTCTCTCCTCCTCCACCCTGCTCCCTCTCTCCTCTCCCCTTTTCCACCCTGCTCCCTCTCCCTCCCCCACCCCCCCTCACAGGAGCTGGAGTGGTTGATGGAGATTAACCGGCTGACGCATCGCTTGCTGTCGAAGCACATGACTCTGGACAGCTTCGACGCCATGTTCCGCGAGGCCAATCACAACGTCTCTGCCCCTTACGGACGAATCACGCTGCACGTCTTCTGGGAGCTCAACTTCGACTTCCTGCCCAACTACTGCTACAACGGCTCCACCAACCGGTGTGTGTGTGTGTGTGTGTGTGTCTGATTTATATGTCTCTTGATAAATGCTGCACCAAATGTAGCTGAGTCACCAGAAGATGATGCTACCTGCTGATGTGACTGATGACATCACCGATGTGCTCACTGATGATGTCACTGTCGATGTTCCAGGTTCGTTAGGACAGCCATTCCCTTTACCCAGGAGCCTCAGCGGGACAAGCCGGCCAACGTGCAGCCGTACTACCTGTACGGGTCAAAGGTGCGAGCCCCACCCCCCTAATCCTACAGCAACACAGCCATACAGCACAGCTATAGCACTCTCCCATATATGATGCATGCATATCACAATTATCTCTGATTTTTTATATTATCTCTGTTTGTGATGTCATTTCTGGTTGGTTATATTATCTCTGTTTGTGATGTCATCTCCGGTTGGTTATATTATCTCTGTTTGTGATGTCATCTCCGGTTGGTTATATTATCTCTGTTTGTGATGTCATCTCCGCTTGGTTATATTATCTCTGTTTGTGATGTCATCTCTGGTTAGTTATATTATCTCTGTTTGTGATGTCATCTCTCCCTGTGTCCCGCAGCCCCTGAACATCGCCTACTCACACATCTACAGCTCCTACCGGAACTTTGTGGGACCCCCCCACTTCAAGACTATCTGCCGTCTCCTGGGTTACCAGGGCATCGCCGTGGTGATGGAGGAGCTGCTGAAGATCGTCAAGAGCCTGGTAGGATCTGTCCGTCCGTCCCTCTGAATCTGCGGCTTCATGCACACCGTGTCTGTGGCTCTGGGACTGACAGTTAGAAACAGGCTCTCCTGCTGCGTTCCTCCTTCGCATTCTAATTCAAATTCACATTCAAATGTGCTTTACTGGTCTGACCACACGGAGGGGCAGTTTAGCCCAAGCTATCATCTGTATCAGCTGCGTTTGAAACTGGCTGTACCTGTTTAAATCAGCTGTGTTTGTGCAGACTCTGGCTGTACCTGTTTAAATCAGCTGTATGAATGGCAGTTTAAAACAGCGGTTTGGCGCTTGCTCTACCTGTTTAAAGAGCTGTGTTGGTGGCGGTTGGGCTCTTGCTGAACCCGTCCTGTGCGTGCGCTGCTCTCCCAGCTGCAGGGCACTATACTGCAGTACGTGAAGACGCTCATAGAGGTGATGCCCAAGATCTGCAGACTGCCACGGCACGAGTACGGATCACCAGGTGAGCTTACCTGTCAGCCCGTCTGCCGGTGAGAGGGACGCTGTGTCAGGTGAGGTTACCTATCGGCACATCTGAAGGTGAGAGGGCAGCTGTTAGTAAGACTGTTTCTCAGTCTTTAAAGAAGAGCTTCTGCAGGTGAGATCAGTGCTGCATTTACCTGAGTGGATAAAAGCACTTCAGAGTGAAATTAACCCCATATACACTGACCTGAGCTGTGATCTCTACCTGCTAATCAATACACAAAACCACAGTACTGTTAGCATCGCTGTGTAATGCCTTATACTTATGATTCTGATTAGGAGAGAGAGATACAGAAGAAAGGGAGAGAGAGAGGAGAGAGAAAAAGAAATAGGTGAAGGTTCAAGACAGGAGAGAGTGTGATGAAAGAGGAAGAGAGATTGAGTGAGATAGAGAGAGAGATGGAGTGAGAGAGAGGGATGAGTCAGAGATGGAGAGAGAGAGGGATGAGTCAGATGAGAGAGCAGGATGAAGAGAGGGTGAGAGAGAGAGGGGAGAGAGATGGAGTGAGAGAGAGGGATGAGTCAGAGATGGAGAGAGTAGGATGGAGGGAGGGTGAGAGAGAGAGGGGAGAGAGATGGAGTGAGAGAGGGATGGAGTCAGAGATGGAGAGAGTAGGATGGAGGGAGGGTGAGAGAGAAGGATAGAGTCAGAGATGGAGAGAGTAGGATGAGGGAGGGTGAGAGAGAGAGGGGAGAGAGATGGAGTGAGAGAGAGGGATGGAGTCAGAGATGGAGAGAGTAGGATGAAGAGAGGGTGAGAGAGGGGAGAGAGATGGAGTGAGAGAGGGATGGAGTCAGAGATGGAGAGAGTAGGATGGAGGGAGGGTGAGAGAGAAGGATAGAGTCAGAGATGGAGAGAGTAGGATGAAGAGAGGGTGAGAGAGAGAGAGGAGAGAGATGGAGTGAGGGATGTTGGGAGGGACGGAGATGGAGGGATGGAGAGATGTAAAGGGGCGTGTTGCACCTGCTCAGGCATCCTGGAGTTCTTCCACCACCAGCTGAAGGACATCATCGAGTACGCTGAGCTGAAGACCGACGTGTTCCAGAGTCTGAGGGAGGTGGGGAACGCCGTCCTGTTCTGCCTGCTGATCGAGCAGGCCCTGGTGAGCCCCCCCGTCCCAGCCCCCCCCACCCCGTCCCACAGGGGCAGGGACACTGCAGCATATCGGCACACGGGGAGACGTTAGACAAAGAAAAAAACTCCTATTGCGATTTTCTTGTGGGAAAAAGTGATTGTCTTCTGTATTTTGACTGTATTGTTACATTACACCCGGTTTAGGCCGCTTGGTACAGACAGGCCCCACCCCACAGCTGAGACAGGGCGGCTCCTCTGGGGAGTAACATACACAGAAGTCACGGAAAAGATCTAGAACTGAGAGCATGTAGTACAGCGTTAAGGAACCACAAAAGGAAAGCAGGCATCTGTCAATAGTTTTAAGTCTTTAATGCATTTAAAGTTTACATGAACAGATTTGATGTAATATTTTTTTATTTCAGTAATGCCAAATTATGTAAATGTAAAAATGCATGTTATAATGCATATTTGTTGGACCTCATACCATTTCAGGGTTTAACAGAAATAGTGAGAAGTGGTTTTTATCAGCTGGCAGTGTGATGGCTGGTTTTCTGTAAGCCGTCTGACTGGTGAATTCCTCATTTGTGGTCATTGAGGTCAGAACTGCACCCCTTAAGGGAAACTGAAATGATTCAGATCCTTTGAACTCGCAATTTGTGTCAGACGCTAGCTAATAAAATCAGCTTTATGGGAGAAGCTGTGACAGACTGTGTGGGGGTTGGGGGTGGAGGAGGTGGCGGGGGGGGGGCGGGGGGGTTTACTAACCATGAAGAATGGGAGACATGGGTCCGTGATGCTTGTGTTTGGCTGTGTGGTAGTATGAAATTATTGATGTGTGTGCATGTTTGTGTTTGTGTGTGTGTGTGTGTGTGTGTGTGTTAATGCGTGTGTTTGTGTGTGTGTGTGTGTTAATGCGTGTGTATGGGGGTGTAATGATCCTTCCTGAAACAAACTCTATTTCTCATTACACGCTGGCAACTACTACAGGTGGTAAGAAAAATTAGGTCATTTCCATGGTAACGCAAGCAGAAAAAACAAAAACAACATCAATCGCACATTGGTTTCCTTTTTTATCACTTGGTTCATTTTTTAAATTCAGTTTTATTGTAAGCTTTAATGGCTGCCATGGAAACGGGAATGTTAGGCTGCTGAGTTGTGTGTTTCTGGGGGTGCTTGTCAGGGTGCCAAACCATGAAAAAAAAAAATCAAGAGGAAATTTAAATAAAGATGATATGATGCGCCTCTAACCATTCCATTTTAGTAAATGGATTTTCCGAGATTTTCCGAATCCTGGAGAGATGATGCCGCTCCCTCCCTCCTCAGTATCCCTGGCTTCCATGGCAACAGTCACCATCTCTTTCCTGCTGTTTGCGGAGTCTTGCGTCGTCTTGCACGTCTGCTTCCCTGTTGCATTTCTCCTGGCTTTCGCCATCATCATCATCATCATCATCATCATCACGTTTTCTCCTGCCCTCGCATCTGTGCCGACTCTACCTGTGTGCCTCTCTGCGACCACACTCCGCATGCTGCATGATGATGTCATTCCTGTCTGTCGTGTCCGTGGTGGTGTTCCCAAGCTCGCACTGTTCCCCGTGTGAGAGCTGAGGTTCTGAGTTCCACGCGTCCCGGTTCTGTCGCCTTCCTCTGTGTGTTAAGTGCAGGAATGACAGCCGAAGACCTCTCGTGTCCCTGTGTGAAAGGTTTTACTGTGACCCAATGTGAACCAGTGTTGGTGTACACAGCCAATCAGTTCCTTTTACTGTCCTAAATTAATCCTGTTGGTTTAGAGCCACTGGCTACATCCATATAGATTTATATCTATATTTTATAGTTCATGAAGTAACACGTTCAACTGAAGAATCAAAGACAGAACACGGTCATCTGTGCAGAGCATGTGTTTGTGTGATGTCACCGATGATCTGTGCAGACGTGTGTGTGTGTGCGCGTGTGCATGTGCGCGTGCGTGTGTCCGTTGCTGTCATGTAATGGGGGGGGATTAGAGTGCTGACGTGTGTTGGCAGGGTTGTTCTTCCCTCGTCCAGAGGAGTGTGTTTCTGCTGTTTTCATTCCACTGCTGTCTGAGCACACATTTGCGTAAGTGTGTGTGAGCGCGTGTGTGTTCACCCTAAATGAGTGCTGAGGGCCCCCAGCCATGACCCTCAGGCCATGAAACTCACCCCCCCCCCCCCGCTGTCCCTCACTCTCAGTCCCAGGAGGAAGTGTGTGACTTACTGCACGCCGCCCCCTTCCAGAACATTCTGCCCCGCGTCTACATCAAAGGTAACCACGCCTCCTAAACCGCCTCAAACACTCACCCGCCGGGCAGGGGTCAGATGTTTCACAGGAAGTAGAGGAGGGATTTATCGATTAATGATTCATTTATTGTTCAGGGAGTGATTTGTTGATTGATGTTTGATTTATTGATGATTTTTTTGCTCATTGACTAATGTATTGATCTGTTTATTGATTGATTGATTTGTCGTTTTCCTCTGTAGAGGGGGAGCGTCTGGAGGTGAGGATGAAGAGGCTTGAGGCGAAGTACGCCCCGCTTCACCTGGTGCCCCTGATCGAGAGGCTGGGGACCCCACAGGTGAGCCACGCCCTTCCCCCTGAGCCCCTGTGAGCCGTTATGAGCAGCAGTGAGCTGCTGTGAGTAGTTATGAGCGGCTATGAGTCGTTATGAGTCGTTATAAGCTGTTATGAGCCGTTATGAGTCGTTATGAGCAGCTATGAGTCGTTATGAGTCGTTATGAGCCGTTATGAGCAGCTATGAGCAGCTATGAGCAGCGATGACGGCACGGTGTTCTAACCCTTTCTGCGCGTGTTCCCGCCGGTTTCTCCCCGCGCAGCAAATCGCGATTGCGCGGGAGGGGGACCTGCTGACGAAGGAGCGGCTGTGCTGCGGCCTGTCCATGTTCGAGGTCATCCTGACGCGCATACGCAGCTACCTGCAGGACGCTGTGTGGCGCGGGCCGCCGCCCACCAACGGCGTGATGCACGTGGACGAGTGCATGGAGTTCCACCGGCTCTGGAGCGCCATGCAGTTTGTGTACTGCATCCCCGTGGGCACCCACGAGTTCACTGCAGAGTAAGCGCCCGCCGCCCTGCTGCCCTGCAGCCCCGCCCAATCAGAGACCGCCGCCCCGCGCCCCCGCCCCCGCCCAATCAGAGACCGCCGCCCCGCGCCCCCGCCCAATCAGAGACCGCCGTCCCACGCCCCCGCCCCTGCCCAATCAGAGACCCCCGCCCGGCGCCCCCGCCCAATCAGAGACTGCCGCCCCGCGCCCCCGCCCAATCAGAGACCGCCGTCAGGCCCGTTACTGTGAACGCACAACAGGAACGCCATTCAGACTCAGCTCACTACAAATACATCCATTCATGCCTTTTTGATTCTGCTTATTGAATTTGAATTCGTTTCCTGAATGAACTGAGCTGAAATGAAATTGCCCTCAACCCTGCTGTCAGTAGTTTATGTCATTTAGAAGGCAGGCTCCTGTCTGTACAGGTTTTTGGGGCAAATTTTACTGAAGTCTTGGATACGAAACGGCTTTAGTCAGAATGGGGGGGTCTGACATCACTACGGGCCAGCAGTGTGCTTGAGTTAAATGTGAGGTGTGAGAACGCCCGCGTGCGGCCCGGTCCGGTTCGGCCCGGTGCGGTGCAGTGAGGACCCGTATGTGCCCGTCCCCACAGGCAGTGTTTCGGAGACGGGCTGAACTGGGCCGGCTGCTCCATCATCGTCCTGCTGGGCCAGCAGCGCCGCTTCGACCTGTTCGACTTCTGCTACCACCTGCTCAAGGTGCAGAGGCAGGACGGCAAGGACGAGATCATCAAGAACGTGGTGAGTGTGCTACGTACGCTAACCCTGAGCCTGACGCGCGCGCACACGCACGCACAGGGGACACACACTCTCTCACACACACACACACACACAC
Organism: Anguilla pacifica; assembly: GCA_039654925.1. Taxonomy (NCBI): domain Eukaryota; kingdom Metazoa; phylum Chordata; class Actinopteri; order Anguilliformes; family Anguillidae; genus Anguilla; species Anguilla pacifica. Next base: position 4,741,432 of record CM077286.1, read on the forward strand.
ACACACACACACGCACGCACAGGGGACACACTCTCTCTCACACACACACACACACACACACACACACACACACATGCGCACAGGGGACACACACTCACTCTCACACACACACACACACACACACACACACACACGCACGCACAGGGGACACACTCTCTCTCACACACACACACACACACACACACACACACACACATGCGCACAGGGGACACACACTCACTCTCACACACACACACACACACACACACACACACACGCGCACAGGGGACACACACTCTCTCTCACACACACACACACACACACACGCACAGGGGACACACACTCTCTCTCACACACACACACACACACACGCGCACAGGGGACACACACTCTCTCACACACACACACGTAATTTTGGCTACCTTTTAGGCTGGTGCACCTGTTTAATAAGTGATTTAACTCCTCTGATGAATGAGATGTCTTTACATTTCTATAGAAACGGAATTAAGAGTTGAATTATATGGCAATCTTTGAACAGAAAAATGTTGACATCTTATTGTAGTGCCTGTATTTTATGAATTTATGAATATTCACTTTTTTGCCGTTATTATAAATGCACATTGTGAAATGCTACAGAACTCATACACTGTGGTACTGGAGGTATAAGAGGCAGAACCTCAGGTCTCTCCTTCTCTCCCTCACCTCCCCTCACCCCCCACCCCACACAGCCCCTGAAGAAGATGGCCGACCGCATCAGGAAGTACCAGATCCTGAACAATGAGATCTTTGCCATCCTTAATAAGTACATGAAGGCAGTGGAGACGGACAGTTCCACCGTAGAGCACGTCCGCTGCTTCCAACCTCCTATACACCAATCCCTGGCCACTACCTGCTGAGAAAAACCCTCCCCCCCGAAAACCCACCAATCCCTGGCCACTACCTGCTGAGAAAAACCCTCCCCCCCGAAAACCCACCAATCCCTGGCCACTACCTGCTGAGAAACCCCCCTTCCCCCCCCAAACCCACCAATCCCTGGCCACTACCTGCTGAGAAACCCCGTTTCCCCCCCAAACCCACCATGTCCCAGGTCCCTAGGCTCATCACTGTAGCCCCACCCACAACCTCTCTGCTCTGTATGCCCATTAGAGCAGAACTCATTACCTGGTTGGTTCTGAGAGTAACTGTAGTTTTAGCCCCGCCCCCCTTGTGCAGATCCATGCTCCTCGGTCCTTACACAGGTACGCAGAATAAGGGCGGGCCTCCACCACAGGTAACCCCGGCAACCGCGTGAACAGGAACATCCCGCCCCTCCTCGAGCGTGAGGAAGCGTTGCACATTTCCTCACCTGTTAAAACAAAAGAACAAGGTAATGTCTGCTTTGTACAGCTCGAAACCATCCTAAAAAAAACAAAAAACAAAAACAAAAAAGGACTTGATGCTCTCAGAGATTACCCCCAATCAACAGCCTGGATTTCACAGTAGCATCCACAACCTATAATATTATCAAATAAATCAATGAATTTTGCAGAACGCAGAATGAATATACGGCCTTCTTCAATATAACTGCAAAGAGTTCCACAGAGCAATGCATTAATCAGTCAGTCTTTTTCTTTTTACCCAGCTTTATTGTATGTGTAGTTTCAGCTGAGGACAGGTTGCTTTGGGGTTAGATTGAATCAGGCCCCTGAGGGAGGGGAATGATACACGTTTTTTCTTCAGCTGCTCAGAACTGCTTTGGTTTGTTTGGTTTTGTTACGTTTCCATGACGTCCCATCTCACTGTGTGGACTACTGCATCCCTCAGAACTGCTTTCTGTAAATATGTTTTAATGTTCCATTATTTTAATGCCACTCCTTTTAACTGTAATCAAGCCCACTGCCTTTGCCTGCTTTACTTCCTGGAGAAGAATCTCCACAAATCCTCCATTTTATTTTTCTGGTGGGTATTGAGAGCTGACCCTTATAGGCCAGAATCAGTCCAGTGGCACTTTAATCAGGCCCCCCACCAACACAAAGACCCCCCCCCCCCCTTTAACCCTCTAAGAAAGCTTTAATGGGGGGAGTAAACATACAGAATGCGTGCCAGCTCCTCACTGAGGGACAAAACCGGACTCATCCCTGAAAAAGAACTCATCCCTGCGAGATGCAGTCAACTGACAAACAGCCAGCCCGTGGGTGGAGATAATTCTGTTAATTAGCTGGTTTTTTCTTTTCTTTTGTTGTTTTTAATTGAGCGAAAGGACAAAATAAACAGACGAGAGCGTTGATTTTACAGTTACAGGTGAGGATTCTGCCTCTTCTGTTTTGAAGGGGCAGTTCTCCTAAAAATGAAAATGAGGTATGTTTTAAATTACCTGGTAGTATCTGTCCATCCAGGTAGTTTAGCTGAAATGTGACAAGTTTTCTAGAAGCAGTAGCTCAGGTTCGTGAGCAACCGGGGGATTATATTTGGAAAGAGACGTTGTTGAATTTTTCAAATGTTAAATTTTGGCACTTTGAAGCCACTGGACCCGTGAGGTGTGTTTTATCGAATTGAGCTGCTGTGAATGTCTAGAAAACTACCTGGATGCTCATGCGTTACCATGGTTACCACGGGAGGATTTGGTTTGAAGAGAAGCGAAGGACAGCCGCCTGTCACCTCCCCACCAGCCCACCCCCGTTGGGTCAGAGTGACGTCAGTACACCTCACGGAGGACCTGAGCTTCAAACGCCCTGCCTCGCCCTCAAACGGGCTCCTCTCAAAACAGAGAATAACGCAACGGTCAGGGTTCAAAAGCTGTTGAAACAGTAGGTTTCTGTCATTGTGTGCGTCACATAATGTTGTGTGATTTTATTTTATTTTTTTAATTACTGTATTGTACAGAGAACGGCCTCAGATGGTGGTATGGTAATGTTGACGCACGTGACCCCTGACCCCCCCCCCCTACCCTGTGGGGGGAGGGCAGTGTAAATACCAGCTCCATCAGATCCACATATACATAACCACTGAAGAGAGAGATATATATATATATGAAAGATGCCAGAGCAACAACTCTGGGTTTTTTTTGCTTTTATTTATTGTAACTTTTTCATAGTTTTCTGGCTTCAGAAATGAACAAGAGGATTTGCCCCATTCACCACTGCTGTGTATTTCATTGACAAAGTGAGGTACTGAGTGTTGTAACAGTTTTTGCTTTAAAAAAAATAATAATACTGGTAATTTAATCTGTATCTTCATAATTATGTTGGTTCTACTTTTGACAAGACAAGTCATCTATTTTTGCAAGTCAGATTCTTAATGCTGTTTGTCTGTTAAACAGTTTTATATTATTTAGATATGCAAAACACAGTGGCATCATTACACCTTTCTCGACAAACCCCATCAGAGAAAGATGTGTGGAATTTTATCCAGACACGATTGGTCGAAATATGTCTCTCAAGCAAATTCCCTGAATAGAACCAGTAGTGTAACCCGATTGGATAAAAGGTAAAAATGGGGAGGAGTTGAGTTGTTGTCTTTGAAAATTACAGACCAATCCGATTCCCCTCTTACTAACAGAGCACTCTGGGAATCTGAGTAAAATCATTGGTTGCTTTTTCGCCCCTTACTCCAACAGCTGGGTAGTCTGGAAACAAGTCAGTATTTGCAGTTATTGGCTCTTTACTTTCAGTGTTACCAAATCATGCATTTAATATATTTATATCTATTTTCCATTTTATATTTGACTGAAACAACATTTTTAGTAAAACAAAAAGTCTTAAACAAAAAATGCATGGCAGCTTCTGTTATGACGTTTTTATTTTGAATATGTGTCCTTAGGCCTAATTTAGCATTTTCTTTCAAGTTTTTGTTTTAAGGAATTTTGATTGCTTTTATGTTTTTAAATAGTGCTTTCCACTGTTCCTTAATTGATATTTATTAATATAATTATACTTTATTTTTCCTTTAAGGGGTGAACATTTAAATTGAAAAAAACAAAAAAACAATGAAGCATCATTTTAAAATCTTAGCATGGCAGGTGTACTTTATTGTGGTCATGGCCCTATTTGTGACATGAGGTTTTGTTCATATTGTTGTACGAGTGATCATGTTCTGGAATATAAAAGATGAAAATAAACTACACAACAAACAGTCCATCAGAGGAACTGAAATAATGTTGTATTTCCATGAAATAAAAAAATTCTAACTGAAACCTGGCCATGAATTTTGTATCCAAAGTATTGTAGTGGATGCAGATGAAAACATTGACCATTTGATTCCTGGACTGGAGAATGCCATTCATTTAAAATGTTAGTATGGAGCACATTCTCAGGAAGACCCCTAAACCCTCAGCACGTGGACAGCACTTCTCATCAGGAGGATTATTCTGGGGTTCAGATACATTCAAGCCACTCTGGCTGAATGTTGCCCTGTTGGTTAGGGTAACAACAAAAGCCAGCAGACCCTGCGGCTCTCCATGACCAGGAGTGCGGACCACTGACTCAGACATGCTTTTCATAGCATTTAGACTTCCATCCATGTTCACTTCCCTTCCTGACCCTCCCCATGTTAGATCAACTAATTGTTTTTATAAATGTCTCAATTAAAAACTCAATTGTACAATTAGTCACTGGACAGTATGGGGACCACTGGAGGATAACCATTGAAACAGATATTTAAATCCCTGCAGGTCACATGTGAGACAGTCAGCTGGCCCTCTGAATAAGCAAACTTTTCTGCAGTATTTTGTGTATTTGTTAAGAACCTCCGGTTTGGAATTCTCGCACCTGTTCCTGCCCCATTGCAACAGTGTCCGTCATGAAGAGGCACTGCCAGATGCCGGCGGCCTGCATGTGTTCATCCGTACCGCTTGGGGGCAGTGTCTACAATTCGATCTGCACTGCTGTTCGGGACAGGAACCAATGAGGATGCGGGTTGACGTTTAAAAATGAGCCGCAGAACTTAGAAAACAGAAACGCTTTCCCTGGAGTTCTGTTTAAGATTGAATACAAACCAACTAAAGGCAACATTTAAAACAACAGCGAAGACAGTATTCACTGAACTAAAACCCCGGTAAGGCGTAAATGGTGAATGCTCCGTAACCGTAGCTGAATAGTTGGTTTGTTTGGTTATGTTAGCAGCAGAATGTTATATTAGTCTTTGCTCGCTGGTTAGGCTAAATATACTGGCAAGTTTGTTTAGTCGGCTAGCTAAAGTATCCTGTTAGTAAATTTATTTTGTCTTGCTATTTTTCCACTGTTAAAATAAAAATGTTGTCTAGTTAATTGTGCTGGCAACTACATTAGCGAAAACGAACTGTCGTTAACGAGGCAATATTAATAGTTACCTAGATTGGACTGTATGATGTGTTTGCTAACTTGGCTAGCTACTTGGATTGTTTTATGGTTGTCTGGCTGACGTTAATACCATTAGACTAACGCAGTTATCTAACTCTGTGGACCAACGTTAAATGAGGAATTGGTTGCGGAACGTTGTTTCGCACAGCTTACCTGAAAGATGACCACGCTGATCTACGTTGACAAAGAGAATGGTGCACTTCTCACACCTGCTCCTTCCAAACAGCGAGGGAGGCTTTTCTCCGCTCCAGGTAACTTCATTTACTCCGGCTCACCTGTTGGTTTTATTCTCGTTAATTTGTCTACGTCATATTCGCGAGACCGTGCTCTTTTTATGTCCTTGTAGGGAGCACCGTAGCGGACACCTGCCTGAAGACCCCCGCGTCTGGAAAGCCTCTGTGCGGGGTTCCCCCACAGTCGTGCCGCAGAGCGTTAGGGACGGTCAATAAGCTCGCATCCACCCCGTCCGTCTCCCTGACTGGCCGAAATAAGAACAAAACTCCAGCAATACCAACGGTTGGGTTATTGGTTATTTTGTTATATGCGTCTGTTGTCCTAAACGTGCCAGTGTTAAGTGCTTAACAAGGCTGCTCTCTTTCAGCAAAAAGTAAAAACGAAGAAACAGAACACTGAGGAGGAATATCCGGAAATTGAAAAGCTAATCCCATATAACCCGCTGGGTAAATGATCCTTAAATCTGTTCTGTTATGTTAATGCTTGCAGAGACTGCTGCTGTTGTCAGGAAGTTTATCTATCCAAAAAAGCAGACTCATTCAAAATGGTCTTGTCCATGGGTGGGGCGGGACATCTATATACCTTGTTCCATTTTAAATGCACCTTTGTTCCATTTTAAATGCACCTTTGTATTATCTTTGGTTTAAATAGCATGACAACTGTGAATGCGGTCTACACTCTCTGGAAGGATTTAATTTTATTGGCAACATTTTTACATCTACTTGAATGTCTGTGACCAGTACTCTGCTCCTAAACACACGCTGGTTTCAGACTTTGAGACGTACGAGGTTCCAGAGGAGGTTCGGCTGAGCCACCTGTGTCTGGCTGGCCTGGCTGGTTTCCCCGGAAACCCTGTTCTGCCTGAGGAGGAGGAGTTTCAAGTGATTGACGTGTGTGAACAGCTGGCGCCCATGAAAATGCCAGTGGGTGCGTAAGAATGATTCTGAAATTCTTTATAAACTGAAATGGCAAGTGGATTTACCAAATGCAACTGACTAGAGGATGTGGGAGGGGATGGGTGAGGTTGGATGTTGATGTGAGAAGTTTGCCATCCAAGTGTGCAATCCGTTAAAAACAATTCTGCCTTTTCTAAACTCTGGATTGGGGTGAAAGGGTTGTTTGACTTCAGGCCCCGCCCTGCGTCCAGGAGCCTGTTGCATTTCTAGATTTCCTAATGTTGTTGGCACCTTAAAGTAACTTCAGTTGTCCGTAGATCTGTTAAATGCTGATGTTTTACTGGTGTGCTGCCACTGAAGCGCGTTTCTGTATTGTGGTGTTTGCTTGCAATGCCAGCCCTGTCTAACGCTGCTCTCTCTTCCAGAGGACTTCTCTGCAGAGCTGGACTCCTTCCTACAGACCATCAGCCAGCTCACAGTGGACCTGCCTCCAGAGCCCGAATACTAATGTTTCATGTGTTTTTTATTTTGTTACTAATTTTGCTTCTAATAAAGTTTTACATTGTTTTACACTTCTGCCTCTGTAACAGTTTCTTAAACGATGGGTCGGAAGCCAAAATGGGTCATGGGCATGCATGAGGTGGATTCTGGAGTCTGTAGTTCACTAGGCTGTGCTCGTATGTGTATTTGACTTGTCCCAGAAAGGTAAATTAATTTGGGTCCTGAAAGTTCAACAACCAGTACTCTTAAGACTGGTTCCAGAATATGAATGTTGAAGCTTTTTTTTTTTTTTTTTTTTTTTTCTCCCCCTCACAGTCTCCCTAATAAGACAAAATTGGAGTAGCACATGCTTGTAAAACAGTCACCACACAGAACTGAGAAACCCAGTACCACACACTCAAAACAGTCCCCACACAGAATTGAGAAACCCAGTACCACAGACTCATTAAATCAGGACTTTTTAATACAGATCCTCTCATGAGGAAACGCGCTCAGACATTCTACTGGAAAATGTCTGAAGTGAGCCTCATTGCACCTTCTAAGCTGGGGGGGGGTTATGGTTGCACGGAGCTGGTCTGTAGTAAAACAGTCAGGACTCTATCAACATTTTTTTCCCAAAGAGCACATTGGCCCCTTACGTTGACAAATTTAGGAGCACACCAACACATCCCAATTAGCAGATGCGCTCCTAAATCATCCCCTCCCACCAGTTAGCACACATTATTGTTCAGGAGGAAATGCTCCTAAAATGGGAGCTCTTGTGCAGGAGAGCCCTGACCTCGCTAACTACCGCTGCAGTTATATAACATCGCTGCATCCATTCCAAAAATAAATATAAATATAAACATTTCTACATTCAATTGTACAAAACATGTTAAATATGTACATGCGAATATAAATCATCCCATTGAGAAGCATCTGAACATAAATAACCCCGGACGGGGGACTTCCTCACTGCTCCTGCGTCGCCATGGCGATGCCCACTCGGGCGTGGCGGATGGTGCGTCCGTGGAGCTTGTAGCCCTCCTGCTCGACCAGCGCCACGGCGCCAGGCTCCATGCCCTCGGCCGCCACGTGGCCCACGACCTGGTGCTGGTAGGGGTCGTACTTGCCCCCGACGGGCATCATCTTCTCCAGGCCGTGCTTGGCGAAGACGGCCTCCAGCCGCTCCTGCACCCGCTGCAGGCCCTGGCGTGTTTTCTGCGCCCCCTCGCCCTCCTCCTCCGCCTCGCCCCGCAGCTCCCGCACCACCAGCTCCAGCAGGTCCGCCACCTCCACCAGGTCCCGGCAGAAACTCTGGATTCCTATTGGTGGACACGGAGAAGAGAGGGGTGTTAAAATCAGAACAGGTTAACAGGTGCAGGTGAGACTGACCAGGTGCTGCGGGCCATTTGGGTCCATGAAACACAGAATGTTATTTTACAAACTCGGAATGAATCTCACCAAAGGTCTTGGCATCCTCAACGAACTTCTGAGTTTTCCTCCGAACCATTTCAGAGTCAGCCAAGGCTTTTTTGTACTTCTCCTGGAAAACACACCAAAGGCACACACAAGATTCTCACACAGTGATTACATCATCTGAAAAAAAAGAAAAATTTCAAATATATCCAAAACAACAAAATTAGTAAATTATTTTTTTTTAAATATATTTAAAAGTAGAAACAGCGCCCCCTGTCTGTGGCGGCTGGTCTTACAGTCAGGCTCTGGACCTGCTCCCCCAGCTTGGTGGCTCGCATCTCCAGCATCTGAATGTTGGTCACCGCATGCGTCTGGTCCGCCGTGCCGTCATCGCCATGGCAATCGTCACCCGTGCTGCGCTGCTGCGCTGCTGTACTGTACTGAAGAGGAACTCTGGGTAGGACAGGGAAATGACACTTTAGACGAACTCTGGGTGAGACAGGGTAATGACACATTAGAGGACCTTACAGGGACAAAATGGACGTTCAAAAAATAGAAAGCACAACTCAAATGCTCTCAGAACTTTCCTAGAAATAGGAACTCTAAAATTCCATTTAATTCTGTCCCCACCAGGGGGCGTGAGCCTCTTTCCCTTCTACTAAAAACCATTAGATCTGTGTTGTATTGCCAATTAATACTACTTTCATTAGGCCCAAACTTTTGCATCTTCAGCACAATCTTTCAGAAATGCAGCTACGGATTACTCTAAAGGTCCGTACCAAATACTGACCATGCGATTTAATGAGTCTCCATAGCAACAGAAAGTGGAGTCTCACAAACTCATTCACATCTGTGCAGGATATTCAGGTGAAAGAGCTCCATTTGGCCTGAGCAACAGCAGAAACATATCAGAGAGGACTATAGTGTGTAGTGCAGCACAGAGGCGAGGGAACTGGCCTTGCAGTCTGAAGGCTGCAGCTTTATCACTCAGCCAGGGACTGTCTGGCATTCCCCAGGATCAGCACCATTCACACACGATGGCACCAGCAGGCTAACCCTGGTCAGTACACACTGGTGAGCTGTGGTTTTGTTAACTGGCGTACTAACCAGGGAAGCTAGCTAGCACTAGCCAAGCAGCTTGCTAATGATGAAAGTAATGTACCCTATAACAGACAAAAGCCCTGCTATACACTGATGTGGATATACACCTATGGGAACTTCAGAAACATTTGCCCAACTATTACATGCATGTACAACAATGAACTGGGCAGCCAGTCAGTAAGGCAAGCTATCATGCATTTGCTGCACATGCTAAATTATTCTGCTGTAGCTAGTAGACCTAATTAACAGCGTAGCTCGACGGAAGTCTGGGCCAAACTAGTTTTGCATGCTTGCTCCATGAATGTCACGGGTTTGTCCTCACTAAGTTCTAAACAATACATTTCCAAGAAGTGTTGAGCAGCAAACTGCAGGTTGAAAGAGCCTGAATCTGCTGAGTGAGTGTAATGTGTGCAGGGCGCAGGGGCAGTCATTTAACAGGCAGATGAGTAAAATAAACGCTGTAAAGTTCAGAAAGGAGGGCCAGCACACAGTGCCTGCAGAGAGAGAGAGGCGGGCTGTGTCTGCTCGCTGCTCAGAGCGGTTTACGCCTCCATTTCCCAGAGGAGACAGGGAGAACGGCACCAGGAAACGTTCACTCAAGAGTTCAAACAAACACATCTGCCTGCAAACAAAACAAACCACAGCTTTTCAAATAAACAAAGCTAATTGCTAACAAAATTACCCACGTGGCTCCTTATGCAAACAAGTGGCTACTGTTACCTGGTCTAGATATGGATGGAGAAGGAAAAGACCTATTTATTAGTCATTTTCATTTATGGCATAGAAAATATATAGCCTACATTTTAAAACTTCATCTCTACATAACATGTTTCCTGTGTTCTTTTCCTGTGTAATCTGCTATGCTAAGGGCTGGTGCAACTATGCTTCTTTTGCAAAAGAAACAATCTTTCATGCTACTGCTGAAGAATGAAAAACAATTATTTCTGAAGGTGAAACAAACCGTTTCTGTTGTCAAATCCATAATTTATTCTAAACGGTTTTGCAAACCACGAGAGCCTGTCAGGCAGTGGAGTGTACAGTCACTCTGGACTTAGGATCATTGTGGGGAGTTTCATGCATGATGACCTCCTGCTTCAAACAAAAAGGGTAGACGCTGGACAGGAACAGCTCAACAAATCAGACCAGCTGAGAGGAGAGAATCAGCCTTTCATACTGTACAGGAAGGAGAGGCTCACCACTCCTGGACGTAGCGCAAACACACACTGACTCGCACGCACACACACACACACACACTTGTGCACACACACTCACTTGCGCACACCCTAAAACAAACAGGCCCTGAAAGGAACACGTAAATAAAACAGGTGAACTCAGACCAGCTGACTGACATTTACATCATTTGGCTGAAGCGCTTATCCAGAGCAAAAATGATTTGCATTTCAGCACGACCATCCAAGTTTCCAGCAAGTAAACAAGCCTGAAGACAAATTAGCACTGTCCACACAATTTTAATCCAACCAATATAAGCTCTTAAGCAAATTAAAAATTAAAAGATGGTTTCTCTATTAGATGAAGACATTCCAAGTCCGTGTAGACTGATGCTACTCCTCAGAGTAAACTGATCGACTGTGTGACGCACAGACTATCTTTAGAGAACCTACCAGATAACTTTTCCAGGTGTCCAGAAAGTGGCCTCAGGACCCGGGAGGTCAGTTGACAGTGACCCCCTAGCTTAAAAGGCGCACTACTGTACTGCAATATGTCAACCTATCCAAACATGTTTACCAGAACGGCTAACGGGTGTAGGTGGGTGTAGTACAATAGAAAGGTTTCAAGTTCGATTGCTAACTAGGACACTGCCGTTGTGCCTTTGGGCAAGGTACTTAACCCGAACTTCAGTATATATCCAGCTCCATCTGCATAAGCGGATACTGTGTAAAAGTTGCGCAAGTTGTTCTGGAGCGTCCCCTAAATTCCAGCGATGTAATGTAATCAGACTCATTTTTCCGAAGAAATGCCATTTTAAAGCAACCAAGGGCACATTGCGGGCAAAGGGCAGTGTAAGCACACGTATTCATCCACGTACTACAGAACGGGTCACAAGAAACGTACTGAATCATTGTGCCTGTCTAGACAACTTATTTTCTCTATACAAGTTCAACGTCACATATTCATGTCTCCAAAACTTCAGCCGTTGTCTATCCAGAATTACCAGTAGTTAGAGCGGGTCATAAATCTAAGGACAAGAATTTAAATGAAGAAATGTTCGTTAAAATTTTAGTGTGCGCCTAAGAGCAACTCACTAAAACTCCTACCAGGAAGTGAATCATCACAGATGAATAGCAAACAAACACGTAAAAACTATCAGACTCTAGGAAAAAATATCTATAAAGTAAGATCCTGTTCCACACCAAACAGTTTATTTCAGAAAGGTAAAAATAAATCCAACGTTCAGTGATTTTAAAGGCAACGCAACGCTACAATGCTTTCCACCAGCGCACTTGAAGCCAAATTAATACGTGAGCCCAAGCTCTCAAGGAATGGATCCCAAACGTGGCATCAGGGAGTGTTTAACCTTACAGCTTATCTTCTAAACTGTCATGAAAAATAGCCATACATTTTATGAGTTAGCGGATATAGCCATCTATGTAACATATTATCAACCTGTAGTGTGTCAATATGCGTTACCTGGAATACAATATTCGTGAAACGTTTTTATTTCGATTTTTCTGTTAACAGTGTTAAAACAGCCAAAAAGCGTGAAAATACACAGACTAGCAGTTTTAACACTCGAAGTTAAAGCTTTAATTTGCCTTAGTGTAATAATGTCTCAAACATCTTTCATTATTTCTGTCACAATGTGAAGCGGGTGACACGGCTACGAGCCAACAGTCACAAGACTGGAGACAACAGCCAACGTTAGCCATTAAACCAGCTAAGCCACCCACAGCACAAGCCAACACTTATATAAATATTGGCGTTATTAACTCGCTAACCAGCGAAAAAGAGAGAAGATATAACGCAAAATAACGAACCTAACTAACGTCAGCGACATCGTTTCAAATAACGGCGTTGGGCCAGCGCTAGCCAGCTGTTGGGGGTCAAACAACGGCAATACAGTACTAGCCATCGTAGCAGCTAACGGTCGAGCAAGGGAAGTAGTCTAATATAATACGTTAGATTTAACAAAATACGACATATACAAAGCAGATGTAATATACATATAAATAATGAATATCTTACTCGTTGCTCTTCGAGATGAAAGACCGTACTCTCCCCAAACAATTTAAACGGTTCCGCGAACAGCGTAAGAACTGTATAGCCATAGCGAGCCGCCACTGACTGGTACGATTTTCACTATCGCTGCTAGACCGCCTATTACCCAGCATCCATTTCGGGACAAATTAACGGAACGTCATTTTTCCTACCTATGGGTTACTTTAGAAAATATAATCCAAGCCTTTTTAAGTATCATATAATCGAATATATATATTTTTAATTAAACAAATCAGCTGTCACGCTATTTCATGCTAAGAAATGAAATTACCATTAATTACATAAGCATAATGTTTAGGAATTAACAGGCAAATTATTCAGTAGACTCCTAGTTGGTCTAAGTGCGGATACCGGACCACTAAAACTGACTATTTGGTAGAAAACGAACAAGTTAAAACAAAGCAAACGAGCCAAACCTGCATTCTATTTATAAGAATGAAGAAAAATTCTCAGAGAATTTAAACAGATTTTCCATAAACTGAATTAATAAAGATATTGGCTGCAGCAAAAACCAGCATACGCAGGTATCCCCCAGGACGGAGTTTGAAAACCTCCGTACCAGTGCTTTCTCCTGAAGGATTTGCCGTTGATGATGACCTTAAATAACCTTAAGCAGGAGAGAGATTGTGGAGAACAGCACCACTCAGTGGTGAATGCATGTCTATGCATCTGCTGATGGTCCTTGGATAAGGATTCTTGTGTCATTGATGAAGAGGCTCTTGATGGATCCATCTGAGGCCAGGAGGAAGACGTGTCTAATTTTCCATCAGCAAACCTCCGAAGAGCTGAGACCTCACTGCTCTCATTGGGCGTCATTCTGAAAACTTTTCCTAAATTATTCTTATTTTTGTTCTTAAAAATGTTCAGAAGAAAAACCAATATTGGATTTATGACATGTGCAGACCTTTGTCTTTGTGCATATCCCAGGTGTATGAGATGATGAATGCAGAATCTGAATGCTGATGTAAGTTTTACACAGAATACTGTTCATGTGATTAATATAAGGAAACAGCCACAAACAAATACAGATAAGAAAAAAAGATGAATGCTGAACGTTCTTGGAAACGTTCTCACACACAGTATACAATTACATGTGATCGTACACATGTTTTATGAATGAGGCCCATGTGAGAGGGTATTCACACTTTGGAGAGAACAGTAATTAACTAACACAAAGGATCAGTACACAAAGGATCAGTACAGAAAGTCGTGATTTAATTTGTATTTATCCCTTAACCATCTCCAAGTTAAAAAAAAAAAAATTAAATTAAAAATAAATCTGTAAAGTGCAAAGTTCAAAGGTTAGTGAGAGGCTCAAAGATGCAACAACGATGTATAATATGCGGAAACATTATACCTCATTGTTTTTGTTAGATATTTTGGAATAATTACATTTATAAGTGGTTATACAGTCCAGATTCATAAGCAATCAATATTTTCTGATCTCTGGTACTATAAAAAATGTCCAGCACCAGAAGCATCTGCAATGAGTTTAAACCTTAGAGGTTTGCATCAGTGAGAGTTCATTAGCACCAGTTACAGCGAAAGAGTTTAAAGTTTGTGATGCCCTTATCTCAGGGCAAAGAGACAACATTGCACAGTGTAAAAAATGTGACTGAATAAAAATGACGTGTACAAAACACTCAATGTCTCCTCCACTCTCAACAGCAGTACATTAAAAAATAAGGACTCAAAACTACTCTTAAACATGGACCATTTGTGTTTTCGTCTCATAGATCTCACAGTGAAACCTATTTTTTTCTTTCCATTTGGTGACCGTTCAGAACCAGCCTGCAACAGAAAATCCCAGCGCATTCATTCTCCAAAACCACAAACAATCTTTCCCTTAAAATCACTCAAAAGCACTTCCCCTCCGTCTGCAGACAGCTCAGTCCCCAGATCTGAACAGGTGTCACCCTGTCATTCACATCGATCACAGACACGCTCCCACTCAGCTTTGAGGTGAGATCAAAGCACTTGTCGTCTTGCTCTGTGGTAAAGCAGAGGCATGCGAGTTTAAAGATGCCCCCTGGGAATGAAATACATCCAGGAACTCAGTTTGTTACGCGATGATGACAACCATCAGGAGGGAGCTACCCAAACCATTCTAAAGAGAGGAGGGGGTGGGGGTCAAGGGTCATCCTCTTTCTCTCTTCTTCTTAGTCACATGACACAGAAACGTTCTCCTCTGGTTCAAGCCTTCTCATTGGTCCTCATTTCCTTTAGGTTCCTTTCTTTGACTCCCATTCCTGCAAACAGATAAACAGTGATGTCACTTCCTGTACCACTTCCTGTACCAGCTCTATCAAAATGGTAAATGTGCGTAGGCTAAACGCAGCAGCTGTAGCTGCACTCTGACGGGGTTTGCGGACAGCGGGAATGTGGGGACGCACCTTGGTCTTCTGCAGGACGTTTCCTTTGGTGGACGCGTAGATGGAGAGTGGCCGCTTGCGCAGTTCTGACGCACAGTTGACTGGCAGCAGAGTATCGCCATAGTGACCATCGCCCTTCCCGCCTTTTACCTGAGAACACACCTGTTCAGTCTCACACTCCCCACAGAGGAGCTGCTGAGCAGCAGCATCAGAGCACAGACTGATGGGGAGGGGTTCAGTACTGCAGTGTGCTGTAGTGTTTGGGGAGGGTCAGTACTGCAGTGTGCTGTAGTGTTTGGGTCGGTGGTTTGGGGAGGTCAGTACTGCAGGGTTTGTGTCGGTGGTTTGGGGAGGTCAGTACTGCAGGGTTTGTGTCGGTGGTTTGGGTTGGGTGAGTACAGCAGGGTTTGTGTCGGTGGTTTGGGGAGGTCAGTACTGCAGGGTTTATGTTGGTGGTTTGGGTCGGGTGAGTACTGCAGGGTTTGGGTTGGTGCTTTGGGTTGGGTGAGTACTGTAGGGTTTGTGTTGGTGGTTTGGGGAGGGTCAGTACTGCAGGGTTTGGGTCAGTGGTTTGGAGAGGGTCAGTACCTTGCTGGCGGGACGGCTCTCGTCTGGAGCACCGAGCACTCCTCCTGCTAGAGACTTCCTCAGGTTCTCCTTCACCACACTGAGCTTCAGCTCCAGCTCCACCCTCTGCCCCTCCTTCTCCTTACAGCTCTCCTCCAACCGCGACACACGCTCCTCCAGGGCCGTGTGCTTACCCGCTACGGTAATCACACACACGTAATCACATAAGCACACACACCAGCAGGAATATCAGAAGCCTGATCTTGGTCTATAACACATGCTACCACTAGATGGTGGTAGAGCTCCACAGGAAACAACTTTTCTGCCCAGTCTTCAGCTGCAACTACATTACATCGCTGGCAGTCAGCAGATGCTCTTATCCAGCACCACTAACACAATTCTTTACATTTTTGATGTGTGTTTGAGTGTGTGTGTGTGTGTGTGTGTGTGTGTGCTACTCTCTCACCGACAGAGCTCTTCAGCTCCTCCTTGGCCTCCCTCCTCTCCTTGCGCAGGAGGAGCAGGGCATTTCGGACGCCGTCCCGCTCCCTCTCCAGCTCCTCCTTCTCCTGCAGGTACCGCCGTGCGTCCTCCTCCGCCCGCGTCTTCCCGTACTTCCCGTAAAGATTGGCGTCTGAGACGGAGGAGGAGCGAGAGTAGCGTTACTGCCTCAAACGCATCTGCAGGATCACATCCTCCCTCTCTTCACCTGGTGCCAGGATCACATCCTCCCTCTCTTCACCTGGTGCCAGGATCATATCCTCCCTCTCTTCACCTGGTGCCAGGATCACATCCTCCCTCTCTTCACCTGGTGCCAGGATCACACCCTCCCTCTCTTTACCTGGTGCCAGGTACGACAGAATGCCCTGCAGGCATTAAACAGACCCAACCGTCTTCCCGCCATAGCGGTGAAGGAGCAGGGAAAGCCGATCCCGGATTAGTCATCAGGGGCTGGAAGAATCTCCCGAGCTACTGTAGCAAACCACAGAGCGAAGGGTCAAAGGTCATAAGGCTGTGACCCGAGGGGTTGTGGGAAGGTGAGGCAGTCACGCTCGCTCACACAGAGAGCGGCAGAGAACCTGAGAGGGGCTCGTAAATATCAGGTTACCCCCCCCCCCCCCCATTACCGACGGGGAGGGGGGGGCGCCCTTTGAAGCGACCGCGCCGAAGCTTTCACTCGATACTCTTCAGGTCATGGAACGCGGCGAGAGTCAGGGGGGGTAATTGGCGGTCAGACACAGAGATGGGCGAAGAGCCATAAACCTGACAACATCAGAATGACCCAGAGCAGCCGTGCCCCCTCTCCACCCTGCACCGAGCCGGCCCGGGAACACGAGGACCGTCTCCGTGGTTACAGTGTCACCGCGGTTACCGTGTCACTGTGTTCTATTAAGAAGCGTAAGACGGGCGGAGACGCGGGAGGAGAGCATAAATAAGACGACTGCGTTCGTTTTTCACAAGGAACCTGAAATCCGATGAACTCCGTGACTCATTCTCAGTCTAGACCTTTCAACATCTGAATCATTGTCAGTTTA
>CM077286.1:4763566-4788566 GCA_039654925.1 Anguilla pacifica
GAGCTCTTGTAGCACTGTTACCATGACGCAGACGGACAGACGGACACAGACGGACAGACAACCACTTCACTCACCCTCATTTTATTTATTACACAGGAAAACAAGTGCAGAGAAAGGCCACTAAGATTCAAATGAACTGACTTGGTCTAAAAACTGTTCTGTATGACTGTGAGGTCTAATAATAACATTGACATTTCTTTAATAATGAAGGCGGGTGTTTTCACTGTAAGGTGTTTATGTTCTTTTGAACAAAGTGGAATCCATGACGACTGCAGGGATGGGTTTGTTTACCCTGTAGAGCCGGTGCAGTCTGGCCCGTACCACCCAGAATCTCTGAGTTCTCTGGGGTCACGCGTTAAGACCCACACAGCGAGAATCTCACACTCCCTCACGCCCCAAAACCCTCACACCCTCAGCTAAAGCTGCTCTGGGTTTGTTTGTGTCTTTTAAGATGTATTTACTGTAACTTTAAAGTGAAAACAGGCTCAGTTTTTACATTTCTGAACAAACAGCGTCAGCTCCATCCCTGTGTCTGACAGTTCACCCCGAATCCGGGACTTTCCCCGAGACGCTCAGCCGCTGGGGTACACGAAAGCGCACCGCTGCGTAACCGTGGTGACGGCGGGGCCAACCTGCAGCCGGTTCTGGCGGATGACGGTCAGCTGCTTGGCCCACTGGCCGAACCTCTTCTTCCTCAGGAGGAAGGCGCAGATCCGGCAGTCCTTCGCCAGGCCCATGGAGTTCTCCTCCGACGGCCACTGGTGCGTCAGGCGCTGGGCCTTCCCCTCGTCCTCTTCCTCATCGTACGACTCGTACGAGCTGCTCAGAGCGTCCGAGTCGTTGTCTGCGTGATTGTGCGTACAGACAGGAAACCATCGTCAGAACAAATAACGTGTCTCACTCTCATTTACTTCCGTCTGTTAGGAATTAAAGAAGATCCTTTGATCTTAATGAGACAAAATTAGAGACCCACAGAACCACAGATCCAAACTGTCACTGAGATGCCAAACGTAAATTATTTATTACTTCCACAAATGAATTTAACTTCCCTTCACCCTGAGCAAAACAACATAACAGGTACATGTTTAATGTGATTTCAACACTAACAGAGTTGATATGAGTTCAGTAGGGATCAAATGTACTCTATCAGAGTAAAATGGACTGTTGGTTCACTGTAACACTGAACCTTCATGCATGTAGTTGTAAACTTTAGGGCTACTCCAGGCTTTAAAAGTTTAACGGTTTCTGTAATGGTGTCTAGCGGTGTTGATCTTCAGGCTCAGAGCCTCACAGTGCTCACAGGAGTTCTTGCGCTGCCCGCTGATCCGCGTGGTGGGGTAGGTGTTTTCAGCATCTTCATAGTACCCGTCTTCGATGGAGTTGGGGGGACTGGAGTTGTCTAGGAGATTAAGGGTCAGAGGTCACACTGTGGGCAGAGCTACAGCACTCACTGCGGGTGGTGACTGGTCAGGGGGCAGAGCTAGAGCACTCACTACAGGTGGTGATAGATCAGTAGGTGGAGCTAGAGCACCCACTGCGGGTGGTGATTGGTCAGGGGGTGGAGCTAGAGCACTCACTGCGAGTGGTGATTGGTCAGGGGGTGGAGCTAGTGCACTCACTGCGGGTGCTGATTGGTCTGGGGGCGGAGCTAGAGCACTCACTGCGGGTGGTGATGTATTGGGGCATCTTCCCAGGGCCGAGGGGTACGGCCTCCTCGTAGTAATCCTCAGGAGGGGGCGTGGTTGGAAGGGGGGGTGGGGTGTCAGCTGGACTCTGGGGAAAAAAAGATCACCCTAACCAATCAGCAAACAGAAAGCCTTGGGAGTGACCAATCGGCAGACGTGAGCCCTTTTCTCTTCCTGAACCTGTCCAGTCAGCATGCGTCTGTCTTTGTCCCACTCAAACCTGGCGCGGATCAGCCCAAAACCGGTGCAAACGACCGCGATCGGGAGCCGAGTCTGCCTCCACAACATCGGGGGTCAATTCAGATGTCAACACGTCAAATAAGAGTGGGGAAATACACTCTGAAATACACATTACTTCTGTGAGTGCCCTTTGACCCCACGGCCATCAATCATTTCGCCCCGCTGTCCTGTACGCTCACATTACCTGCCCCCCTGCCCCCCTGCCCCCCTGCCTCTCTGCCCCCCTGCCCCCCTGCCTCTCTGCCCCCCTGCCCCCCGTCACCCAGAATTATGAGAATAATGCTCCTTTATTCACTGATTTAAACAGGTCACCTTCCCTGTGTGTGTGTGTGTGTGTGCATGCAGTGCAGGTGTGTGTGTGTGTGTGTGTGTGCATGCAGTGCAGGTGTGTGTGTGTGTGTGTGCATGCAGTGCAGGTGTGTGTGTACATGTGTGTGTGTGTGTGTGTGTGTGTGTGTGCATGCAGTGCAGGTGCGTGTGTACATGTGTGTGCGTGTGTGTGTATGTGTATGCGCACCTTCCCGACACAGGCACTCCTCCACGGTCACGGGACGACTCACCGATTTAGGAGGGGGCGTTTGGGGCACCTCCTCTTCCCCAGAGGCTTTCTGCTCCTCCACAGGGTCTTTGTAGGAGCGTAAGTCACAGTCTGTATCAGAGCAACAGAGCTGTTACACACACACACACACACACTCTCACAGACATACACACTCTCACACTCACACACACACACACACTCTCACAGATACACTCACACATGCACACTCACTGTGGTGCACTCACCAAACTCCTCAAACAGGGACTCCACAAAACTTGTGCCGTTTCTGTACACAGAAGTGTTCATGTACATGTAGTCTGTTCCGTTCACTATGGAACACACACACACACGCACACACGGATACACAAAGATAAAGCACATTGTTAGATCACTTATTGGTATAACGGACTTGATCACTAGTCACCTTCTGGACCTTTATACACTCATCACACTGACCCCAGCCTTCTCTGTCTATCTCAGCCTCATCCCTTAAATATTATCACTCACGAAATGTCATTCTATGTTCATTAAAAATGTGCATTATGAATGGACATGGTATATTCTTATACTGGTGACTAAATAGAGAGAACACTGGTATTGGGTTTCCCCCCGTTACTACAAAAAAAGATTCATACACACTCTTTCCCTCTCCAATCTCTCTCTCTTTCCAGTCACTCTTTCCCTCTCCCCCTCTCTCTCTCTCTTTCCAGTCACTCTTTCCCTCTCCCCCTCTCTCTCTTCCCTCTCTCTCTCACCGGAGGGCTGCAGCTGCTTCAGCAGGCTCCTGACTGCACTCTTCTTCTCCTCCGTGGCAGAGCTCAGTGTTTCATGGTCCAGCAGCTTCAGCAGGACGTTCAGCTCTGTCACCAGGTGCTCCATCGCTGCAGGGGAAAGGTCAGAGGTCAGAGGTCACACCCAGGGGTCGCACAAACACAGACTGACATGGACATGTTAACGCAGTGAGAAAGTAACGCTGTCTGTCAGTGGTTCTACAGGTAGCACCTGTATGGTCAGTCAGTGGTTCTACAGGTAGCACCTGTACAGTCAGTCAGTGGTTCTACAGGTGGCACCTGTATGGTCAGTCAGTGGTTCTACAGGTAGCACCTGTATGGTCAGTCAGTGGTTCTACAGGTAGCACCTGTATGGTCAGTCAGTGGTTCTACAGGTGGCACCTGTATGGTCAGTCAGTGGTTCTACAGGTAGCACCTGTATGGTCAGTCAGTGGTTCTACAGGTAGCACCTGTATGGTCAGTCAGTGGTTCTACAGGTAGCACCTGTAGGTTTCCATCTCACCTTTAATCAGCAACAGCTGCAGAGCTGAGCGGCTAACTCAGATTCACTCAACAGAAAATACCAAATACACAGAATGAATCACTGTCAGTTCCATACATGTGACCGCATGCATGCTGTACAGGGTGGGATGCATTTTACAATATATTACATTATATATTACAGGCTGATTCAAAAATGCGAGCACAAATCCCATCTTAAAGTGCTGATATGTAACAGTTTCCTTATATTAAAACATTTATATGTTTAGGATAATTTCTGTTACCGTGGATACAGTCCCGGTGCAGCAGAACTGAACACCCCCACCTGGGAGACTGAGGCGTCTCTCGCCATGGAAACCGGCCCATCATGTCTTTTTTACCGCACATGTAGAGGTCCCTTTAAACCTGCACACCCCCCACCCCCGCAGCCCCTCCGCATCTGTACCCCTAACACCCCCACCCAGCCGCCCCCCCCATCCACACACTCTGCTGGCTAAGCTCACTTCATCCCTCCCCAGGCCACCCCGTCAGCCCGGTTCTGTCTTACAGGGTCACGCTCCCCGCCACACTCTCTCTCTCTCACACACACACACACTCACACACACAGCACACTGCACTGGGCTGAACACACACTCACCCTTACACACACACACACTCACACACACACCCTTACACACTCACCCTTACACACACTCACACACACACCCTTACACACTCACACATACACACACACACACTCACACACACAGCACACTGCACTGGGCTGAACACACACTCCCGCTCTACTGATCACACCTGAGCAAATGTGCCTGAAACGCTGTGGTATCAGTCTGGGAACAGTCAGCCCACAACACATCTGACAAACCAGATCAAAGCCCTGCTATGCACTATGATCAGAAGAAATTAGTCGAACCATGGTGTGTGTGTGTGTATACTGAGTGTGCCGTATGTGTGCTGTGTAAGGGTGTGTTGAGTGAGGGTGTGTGTGTGTGCATGTGCGTGCGTGCGTGCGTGCGTGTGTGTGTGTGTGTGTGTGTGTGTAAGGGTGTGTAAGGGTGTGTGTGTGTGTATGAGTGTGTGAGTGAGGGTGTGTGTGTGTGTGAGTGTGTGAGTGAGTGAGGGTGTGTGTGTGTGTGTGTGTAAGGGTGTGTGAGGGTGTGTGTGAGTATGTGTGTATGTGTGTGTGAGTGAGGGTGTGTGTGTGTGTGTGTGTGTGTGCGTGTGTGTGAGTGTGTGTGGGGAATCCTCCTCTTTAACAGGCTCCACGCTGTGAGGGTGATCTCACTAGCTGTGGCTCTGCAAGCCTGTAAGGGCAGAAGTCTCAGCTGTTCCGCTCAGTGAACGCATCAGACATCTGGATGTTCTGGCTCCGAGGCGGGGAGCCGTCCGCCAACATGTCTACCCCCCCCCCCCGCCTGGGGGGGCTAACGCAGCACACAGGCGTGATGAGGCAAGTCTCCAACCCATTTCATAGCGCTAACGCAACAACGCAAACAATGAGAGGTCTGTCAGCGCCCCAGCCCTCACAGAAGGGGGGGGGGTCCTGTTGTGGAGAAGCAGGGGATCCCCCCCCCCCATTACTGAATGCACAGAGAATGGGGGTTCGCTCATTTGTTCTGCGAGAGAAGAGTGTAACACACCACAGAGTGCTCAACCAGGACCATCATAATCTCCACACTCAGCATTAATCTAAATCTGAACTCTGAGAACTACTGAGGAAACTATGAAACATCCCATAATGTTTATGTGACAAAATTTGAGACCCAAAATATGACAATTAAGCAAAATTTGAGATATCAGACATAAAAAATATCAGTTTAATGGTCCTCTCGGTCCCCAGGCTTTCTGCCTGCATGCCTCTGTGCTTCTGACTGTCTTTCTGTCACAGTCAATGGCCTTTTCCACATGACCACTGCACTCTGTCTCCTGAAGCATGCCGTGTGCAGTGTGCAGTGTGCTAAATAAGCATGGTGTGTGCAGTGTGCTAAATAAGCGTGCCGTGTGCAGTGTGCTAAATAAGTGTGCTGTGTGCAGTGTGCTAAATAAGCATGGTGTGTGCAGTGTGCTAAATAAGCGTGCCGTGTGCAGTGTGCTAAATAAGTGTGCTGTGTGCAGTGTGCTAAATAAGTGTGCTGTGTGCAGTGTGCTAAATAAGCGTGCTGTGTGGAGTGTGTTTAAATGCCACTGAAATCATTGGGAAGCCACAGAATGGCGTTAAAAATGTGAAAGAATCCCATTCGCTGTGGGATGAGGTCATCTCACTCATGGTGGTTGTGGTGGGGGGGGGAGGTTTGTGGTTAAACACATTAACCATGCCTGACTCTGTCTGGAGGGGGGGTGACCCTGTACCCATGGAGGGGAATCCTTGATTTGATCCTCCTCCTCAAACAGTGGTATAAACACACGGGGAAAGGGGGGGGGGGCCTTCGGGAGGTACTTCTTCTACCTCCACCTCCACACATGGTTCACCACCAGGTCACGCTTCTTAAAATTAACCCCCCCCCCACTTGTGCGCCGTGGCAACAGGGAGTGGCTTAGCCAGCCTGGCCACGATCCAGCGGATCCCAGAGATGCGCGTGGGCCGGTGGCTAAAACACACAGGCAACACAGCGCAGTCAGGACACAGGCAACACAGCGCAGTCAGGACACAGGCAACACAGCGCAGTCAGGACACAGGCAACACAGCGCAGTCAGGACACAGGCAACACAGTGCAGTCAGGACACATGCAACACAGCGCAGTCAAGACACAGGCAGCACAGCGCAGTCAGGACACAGGCAACACAGCTCACTCAGGACACAGGCAACACAGCGCAGTCAGGACACAGGCAACACAGCTCACTCAGGACACAGGCAACACAGCAAGGTCAGGACACAGGCAATACAGCACAGTCAGGACACAGGCAACACATCTCACTCAGGACACAGGTAACACAGGCAACACAGCGCAGTCAGGACATAGGCAAAACAGGCAACACAACTCACTCAGGACACAGGCAACACAGCGAGGTCAGGACACAGGCAATACAGCATAGTCAGGACACAGGCAACACATCTCACTCAGGACACAGGTAACACAGGCAACACAGCGCAGTCAGGTCACTCAGGACAGAGGCACTGAAAACCATGCCTTCCCTAACCCCACTGCATGTGAACGCTGAGACTCTACCCCTCCACACGAGGGCTTGCAGCACCTGCCGTCGGACGGTACCAAAGCCAAGCCAAAACAGGGGCCGGGGAGACGCAGGGGACGGTCAATGGGACCCCAGAGAAGTGTGCACATGGTATGCTCCAACAGCATCACCCATCCCCCCCGCACATGGTATGCTCCAACAGCATCACCCATCCCCCCCGCACGTGGTACGCTCCAATAGCATCACCCATCCCCCCCGCACATGGTATGCTCCAACAGCATCACCCATCCCCCCCGCACGTGGTACGCTCCAACAGCCTCACACCCCCAGGGTGAGGCAGAGGAGGATGCCGAAGGACACGCAGGTTCACTGGTCCGGGTTTAGGGTGGCAGAGTCTGGTGCAGATCTACTGATCAGCCAAGAGCCCAGAGAGCCAAACTTACAACCACAGAACACCGTTAACCCAGCACTCAAGCGCACATAAACCCTGCAGCCAGAACACCTTTAACCCAGCACTCAAGCACACATAAACCCTGCAGCCAGAACACCATTAACCCAGCACTCAAGCACACATAAACCCTGCAGCCAGAACACCATTAACCCAGCACTCAAGCACACATAAACCCTGCAGCCAGAACACCGTTAACCCAGCACTAAAGCACACATAAACCCTGCAGCCAGAACACCATTAACCCAGCACTCAAGCACACATAAACCCTGCAGCCAGAACACCTTTAACCCAGCACTCAAGCACACATAAACCCTGCAGCCAGAACACCATTAACCCAGCACTCAAGCACACATAAACCCTGCAGCCAGAACACCATTAACCCAGCACTCAAGCGCACATAAACCCTGCAGCCAGAACACCATTAACCCAGCACTCAAGCGCACATAAACCCTGCAGCCAGAACACCGTTAACCCAGCACTCAAGCGCACATAAACCCTGCAGCCAGAACACCATTAACCCAGCACTCAAGCGCACATAAACCCTGCAGCCAGAACACCGTTAACCCAGCACTCAAGCGCACATAAACCCTGCAGCCAGAACACCGTTAACCCAGCACTCAAGCGCACATAAACCCTGCAGCCAGAACACCGTTAACCCAGCACTCAAGCGCACATAAACCCTGCAGCCAGAACACCGTTAACCCAGCACTCAAGCACACATAAACCCTGCAGCCAGAACACCGGTAACCCAGCACTCAAGCGCACATAAACCCTGCAGCCAGAACACCGTTAACCCAGCACTCAAGCGCACATAAACCCTGCAGCCAGAACACCGTTAACCCAGCACTCAAGCACACATAAACCCTGCAGCCAGAACACCATTAACCCAGCACTCAAGCGCACATAAACCCTGCAGCCAGAACACCGTTAACCCAGCACTCAAGCGCACATAAACCCTGCAGCCAGAACACCTTTAACCCAGCACTCAAGCGCACATAAACCCTGCAGCCAGAACACCTTTAACCCAGCACTCAAGCAGCGAACTCTGAGACATTTTCAATCAGCACACGAAAAATAAACAAAGGCAGAGGACCACATGTTGTTCTTAGATTGCACCTACCCCGGCTGTTTACCACCTCACACGCAGTCGTGAAGTACAGCTCAAGAGAGAAAAGCCCTCAGCACCTGGTCAGCATTGCAGATCTCTAACTTCACCAGCTGTACCGCGGAAGGACAAAACACAGCCACACTCAACACCCTCAGCATCCGCAATGTCCGAGGTGTCAGAAAAAGATTTAAACATTAACGCCTTAACAAAGGGAGCGTTCAGTTGATGCAAGCCAAAAAAACAAACATGACCCTGTCACAACAATTAGTCATTTGGACTGACAGACCAGGAAGTTTTAACAAAAGCCCTCTTGTAAGTTGTGTGGTGTCACCTTCCCTCCAAGGACAGACACCAGCATTAAACGGGAGAATTCGGTTTGATTAGTTAAAGCCAATCCACACAGTCAACAGACAGCGACATCGAATTCACAAGCACCCCCAAAGCCCCCAGAAAATCCCAGCCTGGCACACAAAATAAATAAATAAAACTGGGGGAATTTTGGTTACCTACCGGTAACAGCTGAGGTGGAAGAGAGAGCCACCATTTTCAGGAGAAAACAAACAGGAGAAAAAGCGTCACGTGTGAGAAAGTGTGAAATTCATCTGTAAATGAGTCCAGTGTTGTTTTTCTCAGAGGAGAGGAGCGGACACACTGCGGCAGCCTCTGTCTCCTCTCTGAGTGATCACTGCAGTGTGCTCTACCTGTCTACTCTTTCCTCTCCAAGGCTCTCTCTCTCTCTGTCTCAGACACACACACACACACACACCTACACACAAACACACCCACTCACACACACACACGCACACTCACACACACCCCCCCACACACAAACACGCCCACACACACACTCACACACACCCCGCCCCCCCCCCCCCCCCACACACACACCCCCCCACACACACACACGCACACACCACACACACACGCACACGCACACACATACGCACGCCCACACACAAACACGCCCACACACACACACACTCACACACACCCTGCCGCCCCCCCCCCCCCCCCACACACACACGCACACACACTCACACACTCCCCGCCCCCCCCACACACACACGTACACACACTCACCCCATTTCATAAGCTCCATTCTGTACTCCCTGAGATCTGAGATCCAGCAGCACCTGGAAGAGGCTCTCTGCCAACCCCCCCCCTCCCCCCCCAACCTGCCCCCCCAGCCCAACCCTGGAATCCTCCACTCACCCCCCACCCCCAGCCCAAACAGTCCAAAATCCCCTACAGCTTCCATTAACGTTGCCTTTGCAGATTCCATTTCAACACCACCCCCCCCCCCCCGCCCCAATGCTTAACACACACCTCCAAAACACACACAACACACACACGCACACACACACACACCAGACAAGAGGAGAGAGACCTGAATCTGCCTGAACCTGCAAAATGTCCAAATGAAAACACACATACTCAACTGTATGGCTACAAAAAAAGACTCAAGGAGAGACAGAGAGAAAGAGAGGGACAGGAAAGAGAGAGAGAGAGAGAAAATGAGTCTAAGATGCAGTAAGAGAGCAGTTATTTCTGGGATCTGAAAATATCAGCTAAAGAAAGAAAGCAAAGACTCACCGAAAGGTAAAAGCAGGATGAAGGCCTAAAATGGCTGCAGTTCACTGAGCCCACAGAACAGCCCAGAGGCGCTTTGCGCTACCGGAGAGATAAGACTTAATTGAGGAGGAGAGGAATGAAGGGATGAAAGGAGGCAGTGAAACGGCGCCTGGTGCCTCACCCCCGCCCCCCCCCCCCCCCCCACCCCTCGGGTACTGGTGACTCACACCGCGTCCACACACCGGGGAATCTTTCTCTCACAAGATCCCCGACAGTCAACATGACCCCCCGACACATGAACCACCTCAGCGCTTCTGCCATGAAGACCCCATACAGCACATGGTTGGCATGGAAACCACAAGCAGCACTTCTGATAAAAGCAGCTTCACTTCGCCGCCACATCCCTGAATACCCACCAGTACGTAACACAAGCTAGCGTTCATATGATCCAGCACCGCGAATGAGATAAAATCATCATAAAATAGATAAAATTACAGTAAAATATTGACACAGTTCAACGCAGTGATGACAGACACAGGTAACACGAGCTGACAGGGACCAGAACACATCAGCAGTAGGGCTGGGTTGTCTCTGCTCCAGATCACATCCTGTGTACCTGCAGATCTACCATCCTGTAGGTTCACTCTCCAGCTATAACAAAGCACACCTCATTCAGCAGCTAGAGCAGGGCTGCCCAACACTGTACCTGGTTATCTACCATCCTGTAGGTTCACACTCCTACCCTAACAAAGCACACCTCATTCAGCAGCTAGAGCAGGGCTGCCCAACCCTGTACCTGGTTATCTACCATCCTGTAGATTCACACTCCTACCCTAACAAAGCACACCTCATTCAGCAGCTAGAGCAGGGCTGCCCAACCCTGTACCTGGTTATCTACCATCCTGTAGGTTCACACTCCTACCCTAACAAAGCACACCTCATTCAGCAGCTAGAGCAGGACTGCCCAACCCTGTACCTGGTTATCTACCATCCAGCAGGTTCACACTCCTACCCTAACAAAGCACACCTCATTCAGCAGCTAGAGATCTCACTGAGCTGCTAATCAGTAGAGTCTGGTGACCCAGATTAGGGTTGGAGTGAAAGCCTACGGGACGGCAGAGCTCCAGGACCAGGGTGAGGCCCCCCCACTCTGCTCCCGTTCCTTCGGGGGGAGTTCGGGGGCGGGGCTTATTATAGCGGCCTCTCCCCGACATGCTCAGACATCGCTTCGCTGCACGCGGCTGTTTCGGGAGGAACCTGTAACCGCGGCGACAGCGGGTCCACAGGACTGGACACGCCCGACGCCAGCGAGCACGCTCGTGCTCCCTCACCGGCCCCACGGGGCTCACGCCTCGCTCCCCAAAAACGCCCCCCCCCCCCTCCAGCCGGTCCACGGGGGCCGTCCCGTCGTAAGAGCCTCATGTCTGAGAGAAAGGAGATGATTCTCAGCCCAGTTAATTCCTCTCATTCCTCTCAGATAAGTCTGCCCGGCTACCAGAGTCACGAGAGTCACTCAGTTACACAACTGCTGAGCCACACAGCTGCGCTCCCATAGTAGCGTAGCGTAGCGTAGCGTAGCATTAATGAGTGAGCCGCTAGGAATGACAACAGCATAGCATTCACATGACGCTAATGAGCGTGCCGTTAGCGAGCCCTTAGCTAGCGGTGTTTACAGGGAGCTCATTATTCAGCCCGCTGAGCTGTACTGAGGGCTGGCCATGCTGCCATTTTATAATAACCTGGGTGAAGCGCTGGAGGTGCTCTCCTGCTGCTGAGGTGAGGAGGCAGGAGAGTTCTAAAGGGCTAGGCCATCGCCACGGCGATGCACACCTGTCTGCTCGCCAGCCAGCGGAGGACACGGCTGGCCAGGTGTAGTCACACGGTCCCGACGGCACTTTCAATAACAGTCATTAAACACTTTCCCACAGTCAGTCCTCCAGCCCTCTGTCACCCTCTCCTTCCTCTGCGGAAGAGCGGATCAAACAGAAGGAAAATGCTGACTCAGCAGATCGGTGAGGATGAGGAAGAGATGGGAGGAAGCACAAGCGGTATTTGCTTTTCCTAATGTCAGATATGAGCGAAAAGACTGTACTCTAGTGGGACCAGTCAGATACAGCACAGCCCCCCCTCCCACACCCCAGCCCCCCCTCCCACACCCCAACACCCCCTGCTCAGAGCCCCCCTCCCATACCCCAACACCCCAACACCTCCTGCTCAGAGCCAGATCTCCCACTTCATACAGGGAGGGGCAGCTGGGATCGAACACCGTGACCTCTGACCTTTCCCGCAGGGCTGTGAGTTCACACAGAACCGCTCGTGCTGGAGTGAGACTGTCTAACATAAACACACACACGCACACACACACACACACACAGGCACATGCACACGCACACACAGTGCTGGTTACACTCTTAAAGTAACTGACCTGATTTATCTTTTGGACTCACTCGTTCATTCCTTTGTGTCAGTCTTACACGATGATGACAGCAGTGTTCACCCAGAGATCACAGGACAGGTAATCACTCACAGAAAGCCCACGCACATGAGTCACTGATAACCTCCATACACCAGAATGTCTTGTCTCTGATTAGTATCTGTGTGAGTGATGTCATAAAGGCAGGGAGAGTGCTATTGGTGGAGAGGGGATATAGACTATACAAGGACCCCCTTCAGGTGATCACCATTCTGCTTAAACTGAGACGGAAAGTTATCAGACTGGTCACATCATCACCTGATACGACCTCAGTGAGTCACACATTGTTTACGGAGCCTGGCAGCTATCGGCCAGTAGGGAATGCCCGTGGGAGGCGCCCCATCTGGGCTGCCCGCAGGTGCCTCTGAGACCCATGGCAGATCCGAGGGGGGGGGGGGGCATAGTTTAAATTCCTGTGACCCTCCTCCGCAATAAATTCCCCCTCAAATTCCCAACACACCCCGGCAAGCCCACGCACCCCACCGGGAACAGTGAGGGGGGGTGGGGGGGATGACCTCACTCTCCACTGCGGCAGACGAGACAGGATTGGAGGCTCAGCAATGTGACATCACAGCATCACAGGGTGCTTCAGCACTGGTGCGTACCCCTCATTCAAAAGGGCGGCTGACGAGCTGTCAATCAAGTCTGTGCTTCTTGCACTTGCTGTCTCTCTAGGGGCCGCACTCTCCCCCTCTGGGGAATTACTGCACTTTGACCCCTGACCTTCGCACTTGTGTTTGCACTGTTAGGCACTCTGGATTAGAATCTCTCCAAAATGGCAGTAAAGAGTTAGATAATTGGGACTTAAAAAGAAACTGACTTTCTGAAAGTGCTTTAGCAAAGACAGCAAGCTTGTTAGCAAGCAAACATGGGTAAAAGGTCTAACCTGAGATCCAAACACACTCCTGTTCACTGAAGCCTGCAAACTACATCCAGACCAGTCGAGTCCAAGAGTATGCAGGAGCGCGGGTCAGCGCTATGGAACAGCGGCATTGTGGGTAAGAGGATACGTCCCGCAGCTGTGGTTTCCTGTCCGGACCGATGACAGCTTCTATCACCCCGAACGTCTGTTTCCTGTCACACCCCACCGCGCTCCCCGAAACAGCACGGTCTCTCCCCCGAGCGCGGAGTCAGCCCACGCATCCCCCCCCATCTCACCCCCCCCCCAGCTCTCAATACAATTCTGGGCTCTGTTCATGCACTCCACTCCTCCCCAGCAGAGTACTGGTTTTGCTTCAACTTTGTGCTGGAGCAGAAACAAGTCAGCAATACGAAACTGCCACAACACAAAAGTTAAACATCACACAAGGTTACACTTCACAAACCCACCAGGCAGGGGTGCACAGGCTAACCGTGCCTCCCACAGCCTAAGTCTAACCCTAACTCCCAGGCTTCTGAGAGTCAAACTTCCACAGTCCTTCTGTATAATCCCATTGCCTGTGGTTTAGTTGTGCAAACAGACCAGTCTAAGGTGGGTGTGTCACACTGGGGAACAAACAGGCACAGGTATTCTCTCTCCTTCAGAGATGGACGGGGGAGCGTAACACATGAAACATGACCTCATTTACTGTTGATTTATCACCCGTATAACCCAAATCTCATCTGAGCCTGGACCGAGGCTGGGGTGGGGGGCCGGGGGGGGGTGAAAGGCCCCCACACTCCCTTCATTCTGTGTTTGCAGAAACATTTTACTCGCCCAATTTGTTGCAAATGGACTAAAAATGCACACGTTTTTTCTGAGATTACGAAAAAATCTGCTGAATCTTTTCAGTACAGTGCTTGTTTAGCTGCAGAACTGCGCGTGCGTTCATGATGCCTGCATGAACACGCACACACACACGCACACGCACACAGACACATGCACGCACGCACGCACACACACAGTTAAACGACACATCACTACTATGTTCTACACAATGCATATGTTGTTGTAATTACCTCCATGCTGGGCTCTCAGCTCCTGAGATAATGGCCTCACACGCAGCTGCAGTACTCCAGGGTTAACTCCATAAAGGCCCTGCTGTAACTGTAAGTCATCTGAGAGCTTCAGCAGGCCGACGCCCCTTTCCTGGGGAGGGGTCATCTCTGGCCTCCCTGGATAATTAACCTGCCTCCTCTAACGAGGCCAGAGAGCTCGTTTCCTCATTTACTCGACCCTGGGGGGGGTCAGAGGAGCCTTTCAGGGGCAGAATTACGGTCCCATACTCCTCCTCACCTGTTTACACATTAACCAGCTCTGAAGGCCAGCGGCACGCAGTGGGGCACTTGGGGCTTTGATGTGCCCCCCCCCCCGGCCCCCTCGAGCCCCCCCTTACCCACCCCCAGCCCTACAGCCTACAGCCATCAGCCCAAGCAGAACTTCAATCAGCTCCACTTCAAAAGAAGCAGGTCCCCTAGTCTGTGCTCAGCAACTCAAACAAGTTACTTATCACAGCACCACCGTTAAAATGGGGGGTGGGCTGGAGTTCAGCTGGGGGGGGGGTGGGCTGGAGTTCAGCTGGGGGGGGGGGGGGGTAATGTGCTGGATCTCTGGGTTGTTCAAACTCTACAGGATTCCTTATGTGTTTCTGGAAATGAAACTGCAGTTTCATGTAGGTCACGTGACCGCAGTTCTTCCCCCATTGGCTGTTTTGTGACAGTTGGGATGGGCCGGGGGAAGCCGGGGGTGGGACAGTGTGGTACAGTACAGCGCTGTCACTTCAGAGCGCAGAGGGTCAGGGGTCAGGGTTGAGAGGTCACAGCAGAGCTCGAACGTGCAGGGGAATGTCGGTCACGTCCGACCGGTCGCGGTCACTGCCACCGGTCTCATTCCACCCTCCCAAACCGACGTGACCGCGCACAACCCAGGACAAAAGCTCCCTTTCACCCCCACCAACATTATTCACACCACTATCAGCAAAGCAGTG
Organism: Anguilla pacifica; assembly: GCA_039654925.1. NCBI lineage: Eukaryota > Metazoa > Chordata > Actinopteri > Anguilliformes > Anguillidae > Anguilla > Anguilla pacifica. The sequence continues at coordinate 4,778,943 of CM077286.1, forward strand.
AGTTCACCCCTCAGCTATGTGAGAGTGGAGTTCATTCTTCCCCTCGCTCTATCTCTTCTTCTCTCACTCACTCCCCTCAACACCTTTCATTCACCCCTTTCTTTCCCCCCTCTTTCTTCCTCTCTCTCAATCACACCCCTTTTCTCCCTCTCTTTTTATTTTCCCCTTCTCTGTCTTTCTCCTCATATCTCTCCCTCACTCTCCTTCCCTCTTCCCTTTACCTCCCTCTCTCGCTCCCCCTTTCCCCCCCTCCCTCTCTCTCTCTCTTTCTGCTGAGGGTGGAATATTCTGGAAGGCCTGCGCTTGGGATTCTGGGTCAGCAGTGAGAGGCTGCTTTGTCCATCGCTGCGCATTCACAGACACGAGCCGACGGCCTGCAGAACAGGGGGATTCCCATGAGCACTGGGGCTCAACCCTGACCCCTGACCTCTGACCCCCGCAGACCCGTTAGACTCCGGAGAGACAGGGAAGGGGGGGAGACTCCTCAGCACCCCTGATCCTGTGTACAGCACTGTCACGCCCACGCTGAGACTTTGGGGTGAACACTCAGAGGTTTTGAGGTGCAGATGCACAGATTCTGGGGTGCAGGAGACGGCCACTCCATCCCGGTCACCTGGCAACAGCAGCCGAACACACTGCTGGTACGGTGAGGTAGTCCCATCTCAGCTCAGCTCATCTCAGGCCTGCAGTTAAAATCACGCTTATCATTGAGCAAACACGTGAAAAATGTGTGTGGGGGGGGGGGGGGGGGCTGCTCTTGCAGCTCTAGCAGGACGCTGTGTGTTCATGGTGTGAAGTGGAGATGAACCGGAGCGAAAAATGCAGGCTTAACACCCGAGAAGCACACGCAGACACACTTACATAAACAACCCTGCTGCTGTCTGACCTGTGAGCAACAACAACAACAGCAACAACAACAAGCAACAGCAACAACAAACAACAACAGCAACAACAACAAACAACAACAGCAACAACAACAAGCAACAGCAGAAACAACAACAAACAACAACAACAACAACAACAACAAACAACAACAGCAACAACAAACAACAGCAGAAACAACAGCAACAACAACAAGCAACAGCAACAACAACAAACAACAGCAGAAACAACAACAGCAGCAGCAACAACAACAAACAACAGCAGAAACAACAACAGCAGCAGCATTGGGTGACCCTGAGGGTGTTCCTCTTCCTGTCACCTTTAACCACGGGGGGGGGGTGGGGGGGGGGGGTTGAGGGGTGTTAGCAGCACCCTGCTGCTGAGCAACACCGCCCCCCTGCAGGCTGATGTGTGTAACACGCACTGCTCTGCGGTGCTGCTCTGCGGTGCTGTGCTGTTTCTGCAGACCTTTATTCCCGGCCTGATGAGAGAGGGCTGGTCTGAACACGCAGGGGATGAATACATCAGTTTCCCTCTGAGCAAACTATTCCACACCTGGAGCAGTAAAGACTGCACACCCAGGCTGGAATGAGGTATCAGAGGCAGGAGGGTAGATGAGGCACAATAATATGTGTGTGTGTGTGTGTGTGTGTGTGTGTGTGTGTGTGTGTGTGTGTGTGTGTGTGTGTGTGTGTGAGTGTGTGTATGTGTGTCTGTGTGTAAGTGAGTGTGTGCGTGTGTCTGTGTGTGTGTGTGCGTGTCTGTGTGTGAGTGAGTGTGTGCGTGTGTCTGTGTGTGAGTGAGTGTGTGCGTGTGTCTGTGTGTGTGTGAGTGTGTGCGTGTGTCTGTGTGTGTGTGTGCGTTTGTCTGTGTGTGAGTGAGTGTGTGTGTGTCTGTGTGTGTGTGTGCGTGTATGCGTGTGTCCGTGTGTGAGTGAGTGCGTGTGTGTGAGTGTGTGCGTGTGTCTGTGTGTGTGTGTGCGTGTCTGTGTGTGAGTGAGTGTGTGTGTGTCTGTGTGTGTGCGTGTGTCCGTGTGTGAGTGAGTGTGTGTGTGTGAGTGTGTGCGTGTGTCTGTGTGTGTGTATGTATGTGTGTGTGTGAGAGAGCATGCGTGTATATGTGTGTTGTTTTCAGTTCATTGACTATAATACACCAAACAGCTATACATAGTACAAACTAAAGAGAGCCACTGCAGCCTCCCCACTCCCCCCCAATCCTCCGACACAGCTACGCTTAGCGTCACACGCACGCAAACGGAGACCCCCCCGCACGGCGCTGTCCTGCTGGTAAAACAATCACACCGTGACCGGCGGGAAAAGGAAGGGCCTTCATTAGCTGTGTCTGATTGACAGCTGTTGACAGTGCGTCTGATTGGCCGATTAGGACACGGCAGCCTTTGTCTGTCACCTCGCGTTCTCGTGCGACGTCTCTGACCTCACTGTGTAATCCGGGTCGGCTATTTTGACTACAAGGTTCGGCACAGTAGTTCACCAGAAATAGAAACTACATCCTGCTAATTTAACCTTAACAGGAAGTTTAGGAAAAACAAGACCAAAAATAACACAAGAATGGGCACGCAGACACAAACTCTGTCTCACTCTCTCACACATACACACAGGCAGACGCACACACACGCTCTGTCTCTTACAGACACACACGTCCCCAGGGACACGTGTGGCTGGGGGTGTTGTTTCCTGGTGTTTGTGCAAACAGAGGCGGGGGTGATGGGGGGGTCAGGATGAGCGGCTTCCAGGAAGCTTTCACTCAGAGCCAAAGAGCAGAAGCGACAGAGAGCCACAGGTCCTTCACCTGCCCCGGGGGACGGGGGGGGGGGGGGGGGGGGGGGTAATAAAGAGAGGAAAAGATGCAGGTCACAGAGAGACACAGAGGCCGGGGATACAGTGAGAGAGAGAGAGAGAGAGAGAGAGAGGCAGTAGGAGAGAGAGACAGACAGAGAAGCGGAATGGCAAACTGTGCACTTCCAGGCCGACCCACTTCAAACCAGAACAGCAAAATGGCCAGTAACCATGACATTAATCAGCAGAGCCAGAGCTCGGCTATAAAACCCCTCAACTCTCAGTTCAGGCTGGTGATATCTGTGAAACTCAAACGACCCTAATCCAACATTTTATCATGATCAGATTCACCAGTTCCTTCACACAGTCCAGAGATGCTTTGCTTTTGGAGCAGGTGGGATTCCATCCCATTATAGTCCTGCAGAAAGCTTGGACACGGGCGGGGTAATCAGGCCCTGCTTGTTTTCACAAAGTTCAGGAATCACCTCATTGTCTCCCAGACACGGAGCTAAGAAGGGAAAACAGACGCAGGCCCGGCGGAGTCTGCGCCCTGCCAGAGATTAAACACAACCGCCACTGCGCCGTCTTTCCCAAACACGAACATGTGCCAAGACTGCGACTACCAAAACAGTGGCTCTTCCAGGAGATCTTATACCTACAAACGTTTCACCATGGGAGTCTCCTTAGAACTCAGCTCCATATAAAGTCAGGCTTTACTTTTATTATAAACAGGACGGAGAGGAAGAGCCGCGAGCCTTACTGTCAAGCCCTAGAGCCACTGAACACAACCCAACGTTTCGAACGAGACAGCCTCTACCGCAGACTACTGCCGTGTGATTATTTATTTCACAGGTGTATTCTTTCTCCGACTATACATAATAAACTTGAAAGTCTGGATCAACTTGGGCAGATTTGCAGGGTTTGAACTGCAGCAGCTGCGACTCGGCTATGACAGGGAGAGAAGACCATAGCAAACAGCAATCGCGTAACAATCTGTTAAACTGAAACGGCTGCACGCAACGGCCTCTTTATAGGGCTGTAACAGGTTTAAAAAGCGAGGCAGAGAACGGAATCCGTTTTTCAAAACCAGAGCAACTGTGAGACCCAAGCGTGAATACGATAACGCCCTAGCAAAGCCAGTACTGTCCGCGAATCCTTTACACTTCAGTTCCAAGGGAGATAAGCGCTGCATTGTTCCGCGCTTTACAGAAGAATGCTTCATAACACGAGTCCGTATTGACATACAGTGGAACTCCCTTCATACTGAGTTGAATACAAGCGGACGAACACAAACCCACAACGCAATGAACTCTTGTCCGCTTGCACTCCCACGCAAAGGCCAAACTTTCCGCACGTTTCTAGACTGTGCATGTAGCAAACATGCTGTAGGCTACCACAGAAACACAAATATACACGCACGAACACAGAAGTTGTTTTATTTTTATTCTTTAGCTTATTGCGACAGCAATTGCACAACTACAAAATGAAACAGCACAACTTTGCCCCGATTCAATTATGTACATTCCATGCAAACCGCGGTGATACGCAACTCCACATGGGAGCAGCCTAGTTCACTGTACTGCGCGTCGTTCAGGGAATTTGGCAACATGAACACAAGAACGCGAGCCAGTCGCAACTGTACCCTACATTCCTGGTGCACGTGCTGTGGACCTAGGTGCACCTGAGATGCAACCGCGTGCAATTAAGATCAGTTGCGAAATAATTTGCTCTGTTCGCCATATTCAGCGCCTGTGTGTCGTACAATAACGGGAATTACAGAGAGCTGTGCGGACACTCCTGGGGATAACCAAGCCACCTTTCTGCTTCTTGCTTGCCACCGTGCTGCCTGCTGAGCACTTTCTGAAGACAAACTCCACTTTTTTGTTGAACAGACGGCCGCATTATTATTAAAGCGTTCGCATTATTATCTGCATGTAAGCAAAACAAACATTCACAGACGCTCAAATGAAAGTCGTTTTTCAATCGCGCAAACGTCATCACGCGCGAAAAGTGGGGATACGTACAGTTAACGCTGCTCGTCTCCATGCCGGTGAGGTGCTCGGTGAAGTCCCGGGTTTCCTTAATTGAACAGTTTCCCCAACTTTAAGCCGGCAGCGCAGGACCCACTGTGGCCCCGTGTGCGGAGTACAGCACACCGTCACGTACAGTTGATTAAGGCAGACTCTCTCAATGAAGTTCTGCGGAGGCGCTGTTTCCTTCGCTGCGGTCACTGGGTCCTAGCGCTCGTGCTGAAAAAAACCCCGTTCGTTGCAAAACTTGCTCCAGTGGCCTAATTCCAATTTGGGACATTACCGTCGCTGGTTTCACGAGCAAACATTTACTTTAAATAAATGTAAAACAAGATTTAAGGTAGAATAAGGTGAAAAATGAAACCATTTATTTTAAACTGATGAATATTTAACGTAAGTATATGAATATTTATTATGCATTTGTAATAATTAACAAAAGATAATTATACAAACAAATGAAAAACAAATTAAGGCAATTTTTGAAATACAGTATCAGGCCACACATCCCAAACCATACACAACAAAGCAGTTTTATTTAAATATAAGATATACATAATTTATTGGTACAGAACTGACCAATAAATAAAGTATAGCTAGGCTGTATACAGTTACAAAGGAAAAAATGTACAATTAAAAAATACTGCTATTTTTTAAATCCCCTGCTATTTAAAAGTGTTCAATAAGTAAATTATTTAGTAAATAGGTGTACAACTCTCAGCATGTCGCCTGTAAGTACTGAAACAATCCTTAAATGCAGGTCATGTACTACATATACATTACACCCTGCCGCCCCAATATCGTGGAGTGTCTTGTAACTCTTCATATGCGGCACTGCATGATGGAATGAATGGGTGAATAAGTGGATGAATAATATTCATGTAAACTATTCCACTGGGTACAAATGCTCAGCAGCCTTGTCTTTTCAGACAATGACTGAATACCTCTTAAATCAGTGGTCTCAAACTCGTTGCCATGGAGGGCCGTGTGTATGCAGGTGTTCCTTCCAACCAATTAATGCTGCCTTAATTGAGTCCAATTACTCATTCGGCCATATGCATTTAACTGCATTGAAGCACAGGATATAAGCAAGTTTTTATTTGGACAATGCGAGTCACCATAGACGCCGGGTCACCATTATGTGCAAACCTGCATCCCTAATTCAGCAAATAATCAAACTAATTATATAATCAAGATCTGAGGCTGGAATGAAAACCAGCACACACACGGCCCTCCATGGCGCTGAGTTTGAGCCCACTGCCTTAAATCAAAACTGTAACGAGCGTCACCTGAGCTTCAGCAGTTCTGATCTACTGAGCAGCTGCGTGTGGCACGCGACTTTGCACTTTCACTAAAACCACTTCCTTATGCCGAACCTCCCAGCGCTCAGTGTCCCATTCTTCTTACTCAGATCTTTTTCAGCGACCCTCAGTGAGACAGCAGACCATAATGAACACGGAGTCCAGCTGAGCCGCATTCCATCAGAGTAAATGGTAAGTAAAAAAAAAACATTTTTTAAAAGCCAATGTAAAATAATGAGTCTAAAATATTAGTTGAATCCCATTGATATTAATCACAGTATCTTATAGTGGACTAATAAAATACAACGGAATAAATCACACAGCAAAAAAAAAACAAAAAAAAAACGAACCCATTAGATGTGCTGTATTGAGTGTCACAGTTATGTGAAGCAGTGTGGAACCCAATCATGTTGATTTTCCATAAGTGTGTAGACAGCGCTGCAGAGGAATCTGAACCTAGTCCAGCAGCTCCCAACCTCGGTCCTGGGGGCCCACTCTGTACGCTGGCGTTCGGTCCAACCACAACTGCAATCCCAGAATTTTAACAAGCTGTTATTTTTTCTCAATCATGTGCTCTTTATGTTTGGAGGCATAATTTACCCTCTTCAACCACATTGGGTCAGAAATAGCTAGGCATGCCATGAGGAATAAAAGTCCCATATTCACATTGTGCTTATTGTGCTATATTGCAAACGTAAGACCTTTAAACTTTTTAAAGGATGAAATTAAAGATTGAGGTGATAATGAAGTATTCAAAGATAAGACAAATGATAACAAGCTAAACTTACATTGTGTTAAGAAGTTTAAGGAAAAAATTTGGAAAAAACTTAAACACACCAGTTCAACAACCTAATTGGGAGCCTATTGATATACCTTTAATTGGGTCAGGTAAACAATTCTGTTACTTGTTTTTATGTAACTGTTTGCAATTTAGCACAATATGAACATACTATTTGTATTCTCCATGGCATGCATAGCTATTTCTGATACAATGTGGCTTAAAATGGTAAATGATCCTTCTAAACATGCAAAGCACCTAACTAAGAAAAAAAGAACAGCTTGTTAAAATTCTTGGATTGCAGTTGTGTTTGGAACAAATACCAGCATAGACAGTTGTCCCTCAGGACCAAGGTTGGGAACCACTTATCTAGCCTAAAATATAAGACAGTACTCTACGGTTTCATAAAATCCCCAAATCCACCACACCCTTCTTCCCATGAAGTCAACACACAACTATAATTCCATAGTTCAAACAATACACGCAACTTGCTTTTTGTGTGAGTTTTCTTTTCCAATATTCAATAAAAAAAGTTTGATAAACGCAGTAGAAAAAATAAAAATACACTTGGTAACAGCTTTTACATCTCAGCAGTCAGCTCTATCATGAGTACATTTGAATTATTTCTTGATGTCTCTCAACTGAAAATACATTCTGTAGCGATAGCTAGTCTTCGAAAAAGGAGAGAAAATTAATTGATGATCGAAGGTAAGGAGAAGAACAAAAAAAGCCTCGTGCTGTAGCCAGATTAACCATCGGCAGTTTAAAAACACGCTTAGGAGATCCGGGTATTAGTACCCCTTTGGTTTGCCTCCTCACTAAATTGATGTAAATTCCAACGATCCTGCACACAGCCTCTTAGAAATATCTGAGTACAATAACTCTTGTTTGTATTAGCTTTCTTTAACTGTAATATATATGTATTCTCTTATCAGTGGATAAGTAGCCCAATCCCTGTAAAACACGCATAAATGATGATTAATAAATAAAAATGATGAGTGAAATCATTCTGAGAAATGTGCTATTTTTCCACATGTTTGGACCATTTTCTTTCTACAAATGAAAACTGCGCCGTCTCTGTCTCTTAGCATCCTGTTAAAGTGTTGGATATGCGTCAACATTCTCGTCATCCAGTTTGCTGGCGCGCGCCCACAACTCGAACGTAAGGCAAAGCCTGACCAGTGACGGCCCGATAAGACCGTCATAGCAGAGGAGCGTGCCCGCGGCCGCCATCGTCTCGCAAATGAATGAAATCTCAACTCAAATCGATTCAACATACGCAGCTTTACGCACTTGCAAAAAAACCGCCTTGATAAGTCAGTGTTCCAACTCTCTCTAAACCGCGCGCGTGTTCGGACTTCCTCTCTGTGGTGACGCCAGCGTGGTTCTGGTTCTCTGGGACCGGACGGCCGGTTCGGTCTCTCTCGGCGTGATCCGCCGTTAAAACAGCCTTGCTTGTTTCTTCAGCTCGTTTCTCTTCCACAGCGCCAGCCGGTCAAACTCCGCCATCGTCATCCCGAACACCTGGTAGAACTCCTCGGGCGACAAATTCCTCGGGCGACAAATGACGCTGCCGAGTGGGCACATACAGAACAAGAGGAAAAACATTATTATTATTATTATTATTATTATTATTATTATTATTATTATTAATAAGACTAGCAGTAGAATATAATCGGGCCTAACTGGGATTCCATACCAGTGGTGCCTGATTTAGATGTTAGTTCCTGACTGATGTAGAAACCTTAGAATACAGGCAATCTCAGATAATTCATGATGACTCACCTCTAACCTGGCTCTGTCTACATCCTTTGGCAGCCTGTTGCGCCCCCTTGTGGTCACGATCAAGGCTTCATACCGGTAAATCTGTAGGACAGGTGGATAAGGTCAATGAGAGATGGAATCCTCAAACACACTGTGATTTGATGTTTTTAAATAGCTATACATAGAACAAACAAGCATGTACACACACACACACCAAACACAAATACATATACACAAAACAAAACATCATCTGGCACACCCACAGAACTGTTGGACACGCCCACACAGTTGTTGGACACACCCACAGAGCTTAGTCTCAGTCCAGAACTCCAGTCCCCTCCCCTCCCCTCCCCACCTCAGACTTTCAGATCTTGCATTTCAGAATGAAGAATGTCTTCCTCACAGACTCTCACCTTGTATTCTGGAGAGAGAGAGAGAGAGAGGGAGGGAAAGAGAGAGAGAATAAGATGACAAAATACATTATTTCTGTATTCTTCAGAAATAACTAGACACATAGTATTTTTGCTTTGATGCAGGTCTATCATGTCTGACTGCTCTGATTCGCTCTGCTGTTCACCTTTGACCTCTGATTCAGGAGAAGCCGCTCACCTCTGATGCCCCAGTTCACCGCGTTGCTGCTGTCGTACTGGAAGTAATCAGCACTCTGGGGCTGAGGGACAAACACAGGTAAGAGATCACAGGTGAGGAGAGGCAGGGAGCGGCACTGTGGAGCAAGTGTGCAAAAACAGGCCCTTATTTTGTACTGTGTCACTGTGTTTGGACCCCTACTCGGATGCTGTCTCTGACCCCCAGACCCCGCCCCCTCTCAGACCCCGCCCCCTCACCCTGTGTAGTCCGTTCCTGCCGTATCCTGGAAGGGAAGCTGATTTGGAAATGTAGGAGTCTGGAAAAAAAAAAGAAACCGTTAAGTGTCAGGCAGGGCATTGTGGGTACCCAGCGTCCCGTGTGTGTGTGTAAAAGCTGCTTCAGTGCCGTTTCGGTGTCAGCATGCAGTGACATTTACCAGCAGCAGGGGGCACTGCATACATGCAGAACAGAGCCCTGTGGCTCCAACC
>CM077286.1:4793566-4808566 GCA_039654925.1 Anguilla pacifica
ATCAAACACAGAGTCAAACACAGACTCAGGAGCAGCTCATTATGGTGTCTCGGTAGAGTAGCTCCCTGCTAGCAGCTCCTGTTTCTGAGCATAGCAGAACAGAGCAGAGCTTTCAGGCCGGTAACCGTTAGCCGTTAGCCTGGCTGGGTGCTTCCTCCACGCTGGTAGCGGCTGTAAGACTGTAAGGCTCTGAGCTGTACATCACAGGCCTGTGGTCCCGCGCTGGAGAAATTAACCCAATAAAAACGCAGCGGACTTCCTTATTTATCACCCATTCCTCATCTTCAGCGCGTGGATGGGATGAGAAAGGGCCGCAGCTTGCTGTGAATGTAAGGACATTATGGCTACGCTAGCGATCGATAGGGCCCCGGGGGGGGGGGGCACCGGGGGGGTCGTGCTGAAGGATAATGCCTCTCCAGGGTTTAGAGGGAGTCAGCAGTACTGGAGCACCAATGTCGGGGGGGGGGGGGGGGTGAATTTGTCACAGCCTGTTTGAGTCCTCTGTGCAGGCCTGGCCTCTGTGCCACCAGGGAATCAGAAACCGGGATTTCCTGGGTCACAAGAAGTGCGTGGAACCGTGTGGAAGCTTGTGTGTGTGTGTGTGTGCGTGTGTGTGTGTGTGTGTGTGGGGGGGGGGGGGTGTGGTGCGTGTAGGTGTGTGTGGGTGTGTGTGTTTACCTTCAGCCCTGAACCGCCCCCCCCCCTTACAGGGACCACAGACCCATAATGCACAGCAACACAAGAGGACCACAGTTACACATACACACACATGCAGGCACACACACGCATGCACACAGACACACATACACACACACACACACACACACACACACACACACACACACACACACAGTGACATGCAGTTCACAGATAAAAGGTGCACTGAAGCCTTTGCCGCTCTACTAGCTGACTGTACTGGTAGGATGTGCATCACACAGAAAGCACTGGCACAACAGAAAGAGGAGAAAGATGTTTTAACACATCCGCCCGATATGTCACAGGAGAAAAAGCACTGTGCATCTTTACCCACTGTCACTAACGCACACACAGACTGTCACTACATGAAAGATGGTAAAAAGCTCTAAGATACGTAAGATCTGTAGGGGCTGTACTGTGTTGAAAACTCACACTTGGACACTTTGTCAGATTCCAGATTCTACTTCTACAGATTCTACTTGGACTAGTCAGATTCCAAAAAATAAGATGTCTCGGGAGTTGCTTGTGTGACACCCCTTTTGAAAAGGCGTGACTAGGCTGGCAGCGCTCAGTGCAGATTATAAACACACTGCTGCTTCCAGCGCAGGAGGAAGAGCCTGAGAGGAAGAGGAGTGAGACAGCTCAGGGATGTTCAGACTCTTCCACTAAACCCGAGAGGAGAGGCGAGCTCAGCAACATCATCAGAGATTTTACTCCCCACAATGCAACGGGGCACATCGAAACAAGCTCCCTCACGTTTCCTCACAGAGAAACAAAACCCCCAAAATAAGCCGATGGGCAGAGGGACACGGACGGGACGGGACGGGACGGGCGGGGGTGCAGGGTCGAGGGGGAGCAGTGTCGGCCACACTGTACCATGCTGCTTATAGATGGGGGGTCTCCTGTAGATGTTGGGGTCCCCTGTGGCTGAGAAGAGAAAGAGAGAGCAATGATGAAACAGAGAAAGGTAAGGCGGAGGAAGAGGAGGAGGAGGAGGAAGAGCTGGATTTGTGCTGAGGAGCAGACGTTTCGCACTTCCTCCTTAGTGAAAGTAATCTTAATCAAACTCTAATGCTTTCAAATACAATTTGCAATGTGTTCGTGAAAACATCTTAAGCACTCGGTAGTTTTATAAAAATTTCCAAACGAATATACCATGTTGCTTTATAACAAAAAAACGTTTCTGGCCAGTGACCAGAAACTGGAATAAGATGGTTAACTTATAGCATCAATTATAACACCTTTTATGACGCTTGTCACCTGATATCCACTTCCTGTTTGGTCCTTCACAATAATGTTTGGTGAGCTGTCGATCATCACAATGACCACAGTCAGACAGGAAGTCCACGTAATCGCCTGATGATGTAACTGGATGATGAAATCAAAGCTGAAATGTAGACCTCTGTGATGCCTGTGCTACACACTTACAGTCCATAAGACAGGAGCCAATGGGAACGCAAGGCACACGCTTGCAGGAGAATCACACCCAATCAAAGAGCAGAGAAGCAATGATGTCACAAAGACAGCGGTCGACCATGACTACCAGTTGGCACGGAAACACAACACACAAGCAGCCAAAGAAAGAGGGAAATGGCCACGGCCAATGATGCAGGGCTAACAGATGGCATGCAAATGAGGAGGGGGAAAGGGCAGTGAGGGGAGGAGCTGATTGGTCAGAGCTTCCCACAGGAGAGAGACTCCTCCCACAGTGGGGCAGAGGGGAGGGTGGGTGGGCAGGTGATGATGAAAGCGAAGGCCTACCTGGCACATGGAAATGTTTGGGGACCTGGTACGAGGTCGGAGTGCCACACCGAGCGTCCAGCTGACCATAATAAGGAGAGCTCCTCCCACTCTCTGAGCCTGCAGCCCCGCCCCCGGCCAATGACAGCAACAGAACAACAGCATGAGTGACAGCTTGCTCCGCCCCCGACCCGCCCCCCCGTCCCAACCCCCGGCCAATGACAGCAACAGAACAACAGCATGAGTGACAGCTTGGTCCACCCCCGCCTGCTCCCGCCCAAGGCCAGCCCCCTGCTTGGTAACAAGCCAATCAGGAACAGAACATGTTTCAGGGCCGTAGGAAAAAGGCACGCCATGCCAGCCTGGGCACACAACAGGCACACAAAGCCGCTGGCATTTCCAGGTACAGGGCGCTGAAAGAGCCCGCCTCATATTTCACTGCATCTCCTGTTTCATCCGCTATGGGCCTACAGGCTCCCACACACACACACACACACACACACAGGCTCCCACACACACACACACACACACACACACACACACCCACACAGGCTCCCACACACACACACACACACACACACACAGGGGTCCACACACACAGGCTCCCACACACACACACACACACACCCACACACAGGCTCCCCCCCACACACACACACACACAGGCTCCCCCCCACACACACACACACACAGGCTCCCACACACACACACACACACACAGGGGGCCACACACACACAGGGGTCCACACACACACACACACACACACACACAGGGGTCCACACACACACACACACACACACAGGGGTCCACACACACACACACACGCACAGGCTCCCACACACACACACACACCCACACACAGGCTCCCACACACACACACACACACACACACACACAGGGGTCCACAAACACACACACACACACACACACACCCTCACACAGGGGTCCACAAACACACACACACACACACACACAGGCTCCCACATACACACACACACACACACAGGGGTCCACACACACACACCCACACACAGGGGTCCACACACACACACACACAAGCACTCCTGCCAGTTAATATGGACCTACTTACAAGTAAAACGTTCTCTGTGAAACCAAATATCCTCCAAATATCCCTGTAATGACTTTTTCCCCCTTATAAAATATTAATTCTTATATTCTCTATCAATATATGAGCATACACAATTAGTTCATTGTCTGAATAATTACTCTAATTACTATAATAATTATTCTGCAATCATCACATATGTGGTTAACAATCACTGGTTAGCAATTACACCACTTCACAATGATTATTGATATAATATAAACTGTAGATACTGGAGTCTAATTTCTTTGAATTAGCCAGTTTGGCTAGCACACTGTTTGAGAGCTGAAGGTGCTCATTAATTTCTACAGCTTCACAGCTCCTCCTGGTACTCATATTCTGATGGCATCACACTTTACAGGTGTGGAAATGCAAGAACAGGTGAGACTACTCAGCCAAATCTAGCGCAGAGGCGTGCTCAGCTCAGCAGAGTGAGCGGAGAGTGAGGTTCAGCGTGAAATCCTAAAATCACTCCGGACTCTGCGGTTGAGTGAGCATCTTCTTACGGGACAGACTAAGAGGTTTTGAGTTTTGCAGGAAGTTGATGAAGTTAGTTATCTGTGTTCTGTTACCGCATCATGACCAGAGAAGAGGAGTGCTGGTGATGGGTGGAGGTACAGCAATCCCCTGCAGCAAAACACTGGTGAGTTTTACACATGTTGGAGAGGGTGGGGAGAGGCCATCTTACGTAGGGTGGTTTCTTGGAGAAAGATGGAAGGGCTGTGTTAGAGGGGGATGGATGAGCCGTGTCTGGAGGGAGGGGCTATGTTTGGAGGGCGGGGCCAGATTTGCTCCAGTGTGAAACATTGCTTTGAAAGCCCAGAGCCAGGGTAGCATGGCAGGTCTGTGTGAATGGGGTGATGGGGTGATGACATCATGGGTCAGTGCCGGTGGGGATGATGCAGGGGATTGGCTCCTGGGGGCATGACTGGAGACCTGGGGGGGGCATGAGGTGCTTTGAGTGGGTGCCTGGTGCAGGTGAACCCTATAGCAGTACAGGAAAGCTCCACAGGAGAACAGGTGAACCCTACAGCAGTGAACGTGAACACAACAGCAGTATGGACAAAGTTTATCCTCAGTAAAGACTAGCATCAATAACCAGCACAGAATTCTCCTACGTAGTTCAACTCTCTCTGAAAGGAGACTGTGTCCCCCTGAGCATGGGTCCGGCAGATGAGGAGTCTTGGCATGGGGGGTGGGGGGCCTCCTGACGGGGGGGGGGGCCTCCTGACTCACCGGGATGGTGGTAGTAGTGCTGGGGGGAGCGGGGCAGGCTGGGGGACACGCCCTGTCGGCTGTAGGAGGGCGAGTCGATGTACCCCGGGCTGGAGCACCGTCGCTGCCTCAGGTCCACGCTGTCATACAGGTCCTGCACAGAGACGGGAGAGTGAGAGAGACAGAGAGAGACACACACACACACACACACACACGCACTCACACGCACACACACGCACACACACACTCACACACACACACACTCACACACACACACTCACACGCACACACACACACACTCACACGCACACACACACACACTCACACGCACACACACCCATTACCTGGGAGTACGGAGACAGAGTTCCCAGGGACTGCAAACAGAACAGAACAGAGGGGGCGGGTTAAGGGTGTGAGCAGTTCCAGAGACAGGGGCGGGGCTACAGGGGCGGGGCTACAGAAACAGGGGCAGGCCTACAGAGACGGGGCGGGGCTACAGGCACATGGGCAGATCTACATGGACAGGGGCGGGGCTACAGGGACATGGGCGGAGCAACAGGGGCAGGGCTACAGAGGCAGGGGCGGGGCTACAGTGACATGGGTGGAGCTACACGGAAAGGGGCAGGGCTACAGGGACAGGCTTACAGAGACAGGAGCGGGGGACAGGGGCGGAGCTACAGGGACAGGGGCAGGGCTACAGAGACAGGAGTGGGGGACAGGGGCGGAGCTACAGAGACAGGGGCAGGGCTACAGAGACAGGAGCGGGGGACAGGGGCGGAGCTACAGAAACAGGGGCAGGCCTACAGAGACAGGGGTGGGGCTACAGAAACAGGGGCAGGCCTACAGAGATAGGGCGGGGCTACAGGGACAGGGGCGGGGGGGCAGGGGCGGAGCTACACAGACAGGGGCGGG
Organism: Anguilla pacifica; assembly: GCA_039654925.1. Lineage (NCBI taxonomy): Eukaryota > Metazoa > Chordata > Actinopteri > Anguilliformes > Anguillidae > Anguilla > Anguilla pacifica. Next base: position 4,799,236 of record CM077286.1, read on the forward strand.
GCTACAGGGACAGGGGCAGGGCTACAGAGACAGGAGCGGGGGGCAGGGGCGGAGCTACAGGGACAGGGGCAGGGCTACAGAGACAGGAGCGGGGGACAGGGGCGGAGCTACAGAGACAGGGGCAGGCCTACAGAGATAGGGCGGGGCTACAGGGACAGGGGCGGAGCTACACAGACAGGGGCGGGGCTACAGAGACAGGAGCGGGGGACAGGGGCGGAGCTACAGAAACAGGGGCAGGCCTACAGAGATAAGGCGGGGCTACAGGGACAGGGGCGGGGGGACAGGGGCAGAGCTACACAGACAGGGGCAGGGCTACAGAGACAGGAGCGGGGGACAGGGGCGGAGCTACAGAAACAGGGGCAGGCCTACAGAGATAAGGCGGGGCTACAGGGACAGGGGCGGGGGGACAGGGGCGGAGCTACACAGACAGGGGCGGGGCTACAGGGACAGGGGCGGGGGGACAGGGGCGGAGCTGCACAGACAGGGGCGGGGCTACAGGGACAGGGGCGGGGTCACGCGTGAGCAGACAGGACGCGCACAGCCCCGGGGCCTCAGTACCTCTCCGTAGCTGTAGCGCTCCAGCCGGTCGTCAGAGCTGTATCTCACGTACGGCTCGTAGGCCAGGAGCGCCGGCTGCTGCACCTCGTAAATGGACTTGATCTTGGGCAGAGCCGCCAGGTCCTTGTAATTCAGGATCTCGTTTTCCACTTTGGCCTGGAGAAGGGACACGGGACAAAAACACACAGACAGACAGACAGGCAGACAGGCAGGCAGAGAGACAGACACACAGACAGACAGAGAGACAGACACACAGACAGGCAGACAGACACACAGAGAGATAGACACACAGACAGAGAGACAGACACACAGACAGGCAGACAGACACACAAACATACAGAGAGACAGACACACAGACAGGCAGACAGACAGGCAGAGACAGGCAGACAGACACACAGAGACATAGACACACAGACAGACAGACAGACAGACACACAAACATACAGAGAGACAGACACACAATCATACAGACAGACAGACAGACAGACAGAGATATGACATGAGTGCGAGTGAGAGGAAGCTTGCTGCTCTCCTTCCTGTGCTTTCTCAGCCCTCTCTGTAAACCTGCTGTCGATCTGCAGGACCACGCAGCGTCAGACTGACAGGAAGTCATTAAATCATGCGCTGCGTCAGAGTGACAGGAAGTCATTAAATCTCCGCGCTGCGTACCCCGCCGGAGCGCGCGACCTTGGGCTCTGCTGAGTGGCTCAAACGCAACGCGCTACACGCTACACGCTACACGCCTGCTTACACGGCTGTTTCGCCGCGGCGCAGAGCACGCGTGCGGAAAGGTCACCCGCACGCAGCCGGGCATGACGCTGTTCACACACTCTGAACATTCACTTCACACCCTGCCTCAACACGCTGAGGACCAGGGAGCGAGGACCACACAAAAAACATGCTGCACGCTTGCTAGCTTCAGTTAGCTGTTTAACTAGCCAGTTAGCCTGCCAGCTAAGCTGCTAAGCTAAAATAAGCTCGCTTGCCAATTTCTCAATCCCGCCCCTCTCCCACAGTACTCACACAGATGACTCGGCTGGGGGAGCCGATGCTCGAGCCGGGGGGGGAGATGGACGTCTCTGACATGCGTCTGTGCTGTGCAAAACAAACACACACACGCGCAGTTAGGGTCTGCCAGCAGGGCGGCGCTGTAGTGTATCTTAAGTACCGAAGCTTTGGAAGACAGAGGCAGTGGCACAGGGATTAACTAGAGCTGGCAATATACAAGGGCTGCAGCAAAACAAGGAGAGTTTGCAGTGTATCTGAAGTTTACAGGGAGCAGAGTTTACAGTGTATCTGAAGTTAATGGTGAGCAGAGTTTACAGTGTATCTGAAGTTAATGGTGAGCAGAGTTTACAGTGTATCTGAAGTTTACGGTGAGCAGAGTTTACAGTGTATCTGAAGTTTACGGTGAGCAGAGTTTGCAGTGTATCTGAAGTTTACGGTGAGCAGAGTTTACAGTGTATCTGAAGTTTACGGTGAGCAGAGTTTGCAGTGTATCTGAAGTTTACGGTGAGCAGAGTTTACAGTGTATCTGAAGTTTATGGTGAGCAGAGTTTACAGTGTATCTGAAGTTTACGGTCAGCAGAGTTTGTGTGCTTCAGGTGCAGCGGAATCTTCTGGCGCTCACCTTCAGCTTCCGCTCGGCACGAGCTGCCTGTTTACATAACGGGTGCCACACCTCTGAACCTGAGAGAGAGAGAGAGAGAGAGAGAGGGAGAGAGAGAGAGAGAGAGAGAGAGAGAGAGAGAGTGGGAGGGAGGAAGGGAGGGAGAGAGACAGAGAGAGAGAGGGAGGGAGGGAGAGAGAGTGAGAAAGAGAGGGAGGGAGGGAGAGAGAGAGAGAGAGAGGGAGGGAGGGAGAGAGAGAGAGGGAGAGATGGTACATAAACCTTCAGACACACCTCTAAAAATTTGAAACGGTTAAGACACACTTCTCTCCAATCCCACAAACTGCACGGCTGCCCTGGCTTTCTCACACAATGCTTCGCTACAAATAGAGACGTGTTTGCAAACCACACATCTAACTAAATTCATATTCATATTTTCTCATATTTTACAGTGAATTATAATGTCTTTTGACGTTGCATATATATGAACGTTTGGTTTTCTCTCAGCTTGTTTCTGCCTTCGGGGCTGAAGTGATTTGTGTCAGTCCTGCGTAACATTTACACAAACCTGACATAGCTAAGCTGCCATTCATCCAACAGAACTTCATTTCAAATAAAATTTAAAAACGAGTCATTTACAGACAATATTAACTACCTAAATGTTTGCAATTTTACGAGAGTAAAATTCTCTTCCAGGGAGTTTTTCCTGGCCACCGATGCCTCTGGTTTGCTCTGTGGGGGCTATGTAACATGATATGTAAATTGATTGATTGAATTTCCTGTCCACATTTGTACCTGAAGCCATTCCAACTGCTGTTTCTCTCTCTGTTCCTCTCTCTGTTCCTCTGAACACGTGTTCAATAATCCATCATTAATAATAGAGAAAGTGCATTTGATACACAGGGATACAGGCTAATAATTCATGAGCTGAATCTCTGTGTTGGTTGAGCCGTTAGCATCCACTAACCCCACAGTTAGCAGAGCTAAGGCGTTAGCATCCACTAAACCCACAGTTAGCAGAGCTGGGCATTAGCATGCACTGATCACACAGTTAGCAGAGCTGAGCCATTAGTTTCCACTAAACCCACAGTGAGCAGAGCTGGGCAGGCTCCATATAGGAGGGAGAACATGCCATTTAAATGAAACTGGTCTCCATATGAGCTGAGCTTATTTCCTTTGTGAGAGAGATCAGCTTGCCTGTAGGGGGCGCTGAAGACAGTGGAAGCTCCAGTGATCTTTCCCCCAATCCCGCCCCACCCTGCCCCGTCCCTCCCTGCCCCACCCCACCCTGCTCAAACCTCTGACACGACTCCTCAATTATTTACAGCAGCTTAACCTCAATTATCTGTTCAGGTGAGGCTGTTCCATGACCCCTCCTCCCTCACCGTGTGTCCAGGCACTCAGAGCTCAGGGAAAAGCCATAACAGAGCACGCTCAGATCTTCCAGGCTCAAACCCTATTTCTGGGGGTTCTGTCCCACGTGGGCCCTGGGGGTGCTGTCAGCGCACCGGGTACAAGCCCCCCCGCCCTGCAGCCCCCCCAGCCCCCCCCGCCCTGCAGGACCACGCTGACATCAGGTGAGAGGCAGGTACCCCACCTCAGGGCCACCATCCATCATCACAGCCCCGCCCCCCCAGCCCTGCTCACCTGTCAGGTACATCTCCTCCCCCTCGCTGAACATCATGTGACACCTGGCACAGCGGGCACAGGTAGGGTGGTAGTGTTTCCCCCCCGCCTGAGGGACAGGGAGAGAGGGAGGGAGGGAAAGAGAGAAGAAGAGAGACAGTGAGAGAGAGGGGGAGAGGGAGAAAATAAGGTGACACATATAAAGAGCTGGTAGTCAGTGATGCACATCCTGGGCCTAATTATAAGGCAGCATTTTTTCCTGAAGGAAAAGAGAACAGCCATTATGTCAGTAAAAAGCTCAATTATTTTAAAAGTTTAGAATATTCATAAATTTACTGAAGTGAGGTTCAAATTGACTTGATCCTTAAGTATCTCTTCTCCTTACAAACGGAATTTTAATGCTCCACTCTAAAAAGCTGGAAGACTTAATTAATGTATGATCCTAATCAGCACAAAGACCCCTGAGAGACAGAACAAGATGCACAGCTCATGATGAGAGGGACTAGATTCCTGCACCTGACCAATGAAATCCTCTGAACATTATTACATCACAATACAAACCGCTTCCACCCAACCAAATATGTTTATTTCCTGTTTTTTTCCCAGCACACCTCATTGCTCTCAAATCAGCTGTTCCTGTACGGCAGCTGAGACGGTCATAATTCTTTTTTATTTTATTTTTTTTATCTTTATTTTGCCAGGCAGGTCAATTAAAATTCGAAACACATTTTATGACCTGGCAAGGGTCCAAAGTGCTGTTGAGGAGGCATGAGGAGGGGGGGAGGGGTAAAATGAAAGAGATTCCCCGGAGAATCTGTGACTCAAACCCACGGTCCTCCAGTGTAGAGACCAGCGCCCCCTGCAGGGGCCCCGCAGCACTGCTCTCTCTTACCCGCAGGCGGACAGGCTAAGAGATGGGAGCAGACAGCTTAAATGTCCAGGAGGACCACAGCGGAACACAGCACTCCCGCTGCACTGGAACTGGATGCCAAGGCTGAGGCAGGGCTCCAAAAAAAGCTCTGGAACAGCCTCAAATCACCAGCGACAGTTTTGCATAAACATTTATGAGCGATATTCTCGGGCTTGGAGGGGCGGGCAGACACTCTAAAGCAGTTTCCACGGCGATATTTTTTCCAGCAGAGGTGCAGCACATATGAACATATTCATTTTACAGTGGTTTTTTTTCCCACAACTACAAACATAAATATCAGTTATATTTGTGCCAGTGAATTATTTCATTGAGTGCAGGTTATATGCACCCAAGGGAACAGCTCCAACCACAAATAAGATTGAATGAAATAAAATCAAAACTGGTAATATCCACATGCACAGCCTCAGGAGCTACACACTGTAAGACCTGCTCTGGAGGTCCTGTATTTAGTGAGCTTTCTTCTTTTAGACCACAAACCCCGAATACCCTGGCAGCCATTTTAATATCAGCAGGTTGTCAGTAACCTCTCTTAATACCTACAATTACTTTCACTGCACACAAAACTGTCCGGGCCAATAAAAAGATACATTAAACCTGAAATAATATTCTTTAAAAGCCCATAAAGTGAAGTATTTTAAAAAAGAAATTCAAGGAGAGAAACTCACATGGTGTTCTATCCAAAACACACATTTCCTCATTGAAGAAAATGAGGTGTAAAACCTGCATATACTGTATCTGTGTGTATGTGTCTGTGTGTGTTTGTATAAGTGTGTGTGTGTGTGTGTGTGTGTGTGCGTGTGTTTGTATAATTGTGTGCGTGCATGTGTGTGTGTGTGTGTGTGCGAGTGTGTTTGTGTGCATGTGTGTGTGCGTGTGTGTGTGTGTGTTTGTGTGCATGTGCGTGTGCGTGTGTGCGTGTGTGTGTGCGCGAGTGTGTGTGTGCATGTGTGTGTGCGTGGCTCTAGCTAAGGCACATTAAAAAGGCCTATTTTTAGGGCAGTGCCTGACCGGAGCAGTGTGCCTGTCAGCTGAATGTGTTTCACGCAGCCTGAATGATTTTTAACGGCATCGTTAATCAGATCTGCGCTGTGAGTGCTGAGCTGTGAGTGCTGCTCTGAGTGCTGCTCTGTGAGAGCTGCTCTGTGAGAGCTGCTCTGTGAGTGCTGCTCTGAGTGCTGCTCTGTGAGAGCTGTGCTGTGAGAGCTGCTCTGTGAGAGCTGTGCTGTGAGTGCTGCTCTGTGAGTGCTGCTCTGTGAGTGCTGCGCTGTGAGTGCTGCTCTGTGAGAGCTGCTCTGTGAGAGCTGCTCTGTGAGTGCTGCTCTGTGAGTGCTGCTCTGTGAGTGCTGCTCTGAGTGCTGCTCTGTGAGTGCTACTCTGTGAGTGCTGCTCTGAGTGCTTCTCTGTGAGTGCTGCTCTGTGAGTGCTGCTCTGAGTGCTTCTCTGTGAGAGCTGCTCTGTGAGTGCTGCTCTGAGTGCTTCTCTGTGAGTGCTGCTCTGTGAGTGCTGCGCTGTGAGTGCTGCTCTGTGAGTGCTGCTCTGAGTGCTGCTCTGTGAGTGCTACTCTGTGAGTGCTGCTCTGAGTGCTTCTCTGTGAGTGCTGCTCTGTGAGTGCTGCTCTGAGTGCTTCTCTGTGAGAGCTACTCTGTGAGTGCTGCTCTGAGTGCTTCTCTGTGAGAGCTGCTCTGTGAGTGCTGCTCTGTGAGAGCTGCTCTGAGTGCTGCTCTGTGAGAGCTGCTCTGTGAGTGCTGCTCTGTGAGTGCTGCTCTGTGAGTGCTGCTCTGAGTGCTGCTCTGTGAGTGCTACTCTGTGAGTGCTGCTCTGAGTGCTTCTCTGTGAGTGCTGCTCTGTGAGTGCTGCTCTGAGTGCTTCTCTGTGAGAGCTGCTCTGTGAGTGCTGCTCTGAGTGCTTCTCTGTGAGTGCTGCTCTGTGAGTGCTGCGCTGTGAGTGCTGCTCTGTGAGTGCTGCTCTGAGTGCTGCTCTGTGAGTGCTACTCTGTGAGTGCTGCTCTGAGTGCTTCTCTGTGAGTGCTGCTCTGTGAGTGCTGCTCTGAGTGCTTCTCTGTGAGAGCTACTCTGTGAGTGCTGCTCTGAGTGCTTCTCTGTGAGTGCTGCTCTGTGAGTGCTGCGCTGTGAGAGCTGCTCTGTGAGAGCTGCTCTGTGAGTGCTGCGCTGTGAGAGCTGCTCTGTGAGTGCTGCTCTGTGAGTGCTGCTCCGCCCACCGTCCCCAGCGCTGTGGCTCTTAAAGGAGACGAGAGAGAGCAGCGCTCATTAACCCTCAGTACTACGCCTTCAGCACTCTGCCTCCAACAAGCTGCTCTGCCTCCGATTCGCTGCTCTGCCTCAGACTCGCTGCTCTGCCTCAGACACGCTGCTCTGCCTCAGACACGCTGCTCTGCCTCAGACTCGCTGCTCTGCCTCCGACTCTCTGCTCTGCCTCAGACACGCTGCTCTGCCTCAGACTCGCTGCTCTGCCTCAGACACGCTGCTCTGCCTCAGACTCGCTGCTCTGCCTCAGACACGCTGCTCTGCCTCAGACTCGCTGCTCTGCCTCAGACACGCTGCTCTCTGACCAGTCAAACAGAACAATCAGAGACGGCACCATCAGAGTGATTTATCATTCATTACGCCAGTGAGTACGGTGCACACGAATGTTTCAGGACTCGCCTTCATTGTGAAAACCACAAGAAACGGGATGAAGACATTTCCTCGATCAGGGTTTACCACCTTTAGTATGTTTCCTTGCCAGGCAAGGCTCTTTCAGTGGATGGACATCTACACCTATTTGAGCCTTTGTATCTCTGCACACTCATATGCAATGCAAGGACCTGTAAAGTGCTTCATATAAGCTTCACTGAGGAAAAGTACCCGACACCTTCAGAAGCACTACAAAGGCATTCATGAACTCTGGGTTAAAGCTGGATGCTGGGTTAGAGCTGAACGCTGGGTTAAAGCTGGATGCTGGGTTAAAGCTGAACGCTGGGTTAGAGTTGAACACTGAGTTAGAGCTGAACGCTGGGTTAAAGCTGAATGCTGGGCTAGAGCTGAACACTGGGTTAGAGCTGAATGCTGGGTTAGAGTTGAACGCTGAGTTAGAGCTGAATGCTGGGTTAAAGCTGAATGCTGAGTTAGAGCTGAATGCTGGGTTAAAGCTGAATGCTGGGTTAGAGCTGAACGCTGGGTTAAAGCTGAATGCTGGGTTAGAGCTGAACGCTGGGTTAAAGCTGAATGCTATGCCCTAGCAGCAGATCTATGAGCCATGCTGATGTTCTGACAGCACACTGTAAACTGCAGACCCTGTTTTTATGATCTGCTTTATCGGTCTCTGGCGGTAAACAAACGCGCGCGGGATCGCAGCGGGGGGGGGGGGCGGGGCGGCGCGGGCGGGGCGGGGCTCTCCACAAGGTTCCTCAGCATCGCTGGAGACAGCATCGTCATTTTTAACAACGTGCCATTAAACCCACAGAGGAGGGACTGCCCTAATGCTCACAGTGCTGTTCATCGCTTCTCACACTGACCAGAGGAGGCGCTCTACTCCCTCTATTTACACCCCTCTCTCTCCCCTCCCTCCATCTACACCCCTCCCTCTCCTCCCCCTCCATCTACAGCTCTCCCTCTCTCCTCCCTCCATCTACACCCCTCCCTCTCTTCCCCCCTACAGCTACACCCCTCTCTCTCCTCCCCCCTCTATTTAAAACCCTCTCTCTCCCCCTCCCTCCATCTACAGCCCTCCCTCTCTTCTCCCCTCCATCTACACCCCTCCCTCTCCTCCCCTCTATCTACACCCCTCCCTCTCTCCTCCCTCCATCACTCTCATTCTCTCTGTCCTTGACCCCATTCTCTCATTCTTTTCCTCCCCATATCTGTCTCAGCAGCCTGTTCTTTTCTTATCTCCTCTCTCTCTCTCTCTCTCTCTCTCTCCTCATTATCTCTCTCTCCCCCATTTTCTCTCCCTCTCCCTCCCTCATTCTCTCTTTATCTCTCTCCCCTTCATTGTCTCTCTCTCCTCCATTCTCTCTGTCCCTCTCCCTCTCTCCCTCCCTCATTCTCTCTCTCTCGGTTCCTCTCTGAGAGAGCATGGGAGATGGTAAATCTGTATTACAGAAATACACTCTTATTGCCAAAGCAAAGTGCTTTCCAGAAAGGAACCGTAGAAGACCAGAATGAAGTAAACGAAGAGAATGAGTAATAATGAAAAGTTCAATATGCTAAGAATGAATAAATATAATTTTATTTTCTTGGGAAATTTTGTTTCCAGGGGGCTTGCCAAACTGATGTGGGATTGGTTGAGAGCACAGGGGAGGAGGAGGAGCTCAACTCTGTAGCAGGTTTGAGAAAACCCTGGGGGCGGGGCCCGTTTCCATCTTTTTTTCTCTATGCGTACACACACCCTTGTGTTTACAGAGCACCTATTCGCCCAGGTTCACCTGAGCGTCCACCTGAGAACTCTACCTGCCTCAGCCCACAGGTGGGTGGACCCAGCACAGGAGCGGTGACCCCTGGTGGGCTCACACACATCTACCGTTTCGGAATATTAAAAGCCTGTATGAGGTTTCAGCAGGACAAAAACAACAATCGATGAAACACATAAATAAACCCTCAGCATCCGCT
>CM077286.1:4813566-4823566 GCA_039654925.1 Anguilla pacifica
AGGTACACACACACACACACACACACACACACACACACACACACAGGTACATACACACACACTCACACACACACACACACTCACACACGCACACTTGGACTCCGGGCTGAAAGCCATCTCTCTGTGATCAATGCTTCCCTTTAGGCCTGGACAGAGGGGAATATGGATATAAACTGTGGGCTGAATTCTGTTACACAGGGAACCGCTTCTGACAGGTAGATTTACGAGGTCCCGTTAGAGGATGAGAGCAATTAATGTGGTGTCAGACGTGGTTTTGGCCCCCATACCCCTCCCCCATGCCTCCCCACCCCAAACCACATCCCCTCCCCACCAGCGGCCCCCCCCCCCCCCCCCCCAGCCAGCAGCAGCCACCCCGCTGCCTCTAAATCACTGCTGTCTTTCATGAAGGTAATTGACTAGTGACAACAAATGAATGGTGTGCCTCTGGGAAATTGAGTTCTTTTCTGGAGGCGCTTGGCCAAAAATCCCACAGCAGTTATGGGCTGACAGCTGATTGGGCGCTGACAGCCCACCTGACAGCGACGGCCAATCCATCTTCATCTCCGCGTCAGCACAGCTCTTCTGGGAGCCCAACAGGAGTGGAGAAAAATAAATAATAAAAAAGCCTCACAGAAGAAAGTCTTCTGTTCAGACTGTCCAACTGAAATCTTTCCCTGGGGTCAACGTTTTGCTGATTGTGCCCTTTCTGAACCGCTGGTCCAGAGGTGCATCCTCCACATGGACTGGATTCAGAAGAGAACCGTGTGCTTCTGACAGACGAGTATTACTGTTCGCTGATATAGGCGGCGCCATTGACTCAGTCCAGACCTGGGTCAAATACGTGTTTGACCCAGGTCTGACTCAGTCATGTCAGAGCTGCACAGATGCTTTCAGTGGGAGGAGCACCATTAGGGTTTGCCTCAGTGAAGCAGCCCCTTAATGAGAGAGTATTTCTTTGATCAGTGACATCCTGTAAGGTCAGTGATTCTCTAAAAAAGAGTCTCTGTAAGCATAGCGCTGCTCCACAGACCATGGAGGAGCAACAGACAGAGATGGAGGGGTGAGGGAGGAGCAACAGACAGAGATGGAGGGGTGAGGGAGGAGCAACAGACAGAGATGGAGGGGTGAGGGAGGAGAAACAGACAGAGATGGAGGGGTGAGGGAGGAGAAATAGAAGTGATGGAGGGGTGAGGGAGGAGAAACAGACAGAGATGGAGGGGTGAGGGAGGAGCAACAGACAGAGATGGAGGGGTGAGGGAGGAGAAATAGAAGTGATGGAGGAGGAGGAAGGGTCGGAGCATGTCTGGGCGGCGGCAGACTTACGGCTGGGCCCGTGGATTTTGATTGGCTCGCTGGTGCTGACCAAGGTGTGTGAGCACTGCTGACAGATGCAGTCTTTCCCGCTGAACGTGACTCTGTCTCCAATGGGGAAGGGCTTCCTGGAACAGAGAACCAAAACAGCCAATCAGGGGACAGAATGGAAGCGGGTGCCAGGTCAGCATTCCCGTACCCACGACACATGTGGGTTCACAAGCTATTACAAGTAAACATGACTTAACCCCAGGCGAGTCCGATTACACCCTGACACACACACCTTCAGAGTACTGCCACACACACACACACACACACACATGCACACACACACATGCACTCACACACACACAAACATGCACACACGCACTCACACGCACACACGCACATGCACTCACACACACACAAACATGCACACACGCACTCACACACCTAAACGCAGCTATGTCACAAACAGTCAGATTGACCCTGAAGGTTGCTCAGTCCTAATCGGATCAATCCTGAAAATGTCGGATGTATTTAGCTCACTGGGGCTCAGCCAATTACGGAGGCCACAGAGGGAGCACAGACTTATTTAGGGGCTTATTTAAGCTTTTACTTCCTTACTTACTTCTGTTTACTTCCACAGACTCACAACCTCACGACTTCCACATCCTAACCTCAGCACAGACTCAGTCAGTGAGAGAGGACAGACACTGCATCATATGAACGTTAGGCCGGTACGTTCTTAAACAGGTGGAGGTGGGGAGACTTTCTCAGGACTAGAGTAATAAAGAAATCACATTTATCCCTGAGTCATACAGCCCTACACGTCCTGCCACAGGCAGGGGTCTTCACTGTCTGCAGAGACACAAAAGCCTCTTTGTGATTAATAAAGATCTGCGTCACAGGAAACGATCGATAACTTCGTATTTCAAGGAAAAGCCACAGAGCTGAGAGCAGCACAAAACCGACAGCGTACTCAAAACCGCCAAAACAGATACACAAAGAAACAGATCCGCAAATCTATACTCCACAAACGCATACGTACACACCCACACACACACAAACACACACACAGACACACACACACTCACACACACACACACACACACACACACAAACACACACACAGACACACGTGGGAAGGAAACATCATTCCAGCGTTTTACTGCCAGAGGAGAGAAATCTGCAATAAAAGACGCCTCTAAATCCCAATTTAGGGAATTGGCGAGAATAATCCCCTTAGTTTCTTTAGTGTTCTGTGTGTAGGAAGACAGACCCCCCCCCGCGCCCCCCCGCGCCCCCCCGGGGAGCTCTGGATCCCTGACAGAGCGCCTCTCTCTCCCTCCATCACATGGGTCCCTACAGCACTGAGAGACTACACACGCACAGCATGCGTGTGTGAGTGTGTGTGTGTGTGTGTGAGTGTGTGTGTCTGTGTGTGAGTGTGTGTGTGTGTCTCTGTGTGTGTGTGTGTGTCTGTGTGTCTGTGTGTGTGAGTGTGTGTGTGTGTATGTTTGCGTGCGTGTGTGCATGTGTGTGTACATGTATGTGTGTGTGTCTGCATGCGTGTGTGAGTGTGAGTGTGCGCTCACACTCTCACCCTCTCACACGCTCGTTCTCCAGAGCGTGGCTCCGCCCCCCCGGTCTCCTCGCTCTGCCCCCGCCGCTCCCCGCTGCCTGAATGGGGCGGGGCTTCTCACAGACGAGTGCGCTCTGCCCTGTCAGCGCTTTCTGCGCTTTAAAAATGCACGCTGTTTACATATTTAATGCAGAGCTCCCTCCCCAGGCCCCCCCAGGCCCCCCCAGGCCCCCACAGGCTGAGCTATTCTGGTCTCAGTCTGGCACGCATCAGAGCGAAGCTCAGGCAGAGCAGACCGCGCTGGAGAAGAGGAGCAGCGTGGCGGCGTTACCGAGCCTCTAAACGTAGCGCGCAACAAACAACGGCCCCGAGCCGCGGCGGTATCCGAGCGGTTACGGTTCTGTGACAGGGAGCCATCTTTCTCCATCTGTCTGTCAACCGACAGAATCTGCTGATGGGAGGATACACACAGCCACGGCCAAGAAAACCCCGCGGGACGCTGAAGCATCTTTACTGGCCCTGGCACTCTACTATCCCAACAATCCCAGAATGCCCTGCATACAGTCTGCCCCCACTATCATTCATCAAGTGCTCATTGCCCTCAGCTTGCTAGTGGCAAAAGGAGAGAGAGTTTGATTCAGGGGAGAGGACTCCTCATAAAAACACACAGAAACACACTCAGTGACAGACAGACTGACAGCAAGCTGAGGACCAGCAGAGCGCTCCCAGGTCCTCAGACAGGTTCACTCATTAATAACAGTACTGGTGAAATGGCAGTGTGTTCTACACTCTCAGAAATGAAGGTGAAGTGGAAGCACATTTTTCTTCTTTAAGGAACAAATTTCTCAAATGTACCCAGGAAGTACAATACTGTTCTTCAATTTGGGTACTAATACGTACCTATTACAAGTGAAAAAGGTACAAATTAATTATGTATAGCTGGCTAGGGGTACAGTTTTATGTACCTAACTGTGACAAACATTCTTTTTCAGAGAGTGTAGCCAAACATGGAATGACCTAAAGGTTTACCAAAATAAATAAGAGCATGTGACCCAGTCAGAGCCGCATTTACCCTAATTAACCTGAGACAGGTAAACGTATCATTCTCACCCGTGTCCTAACCTCCAGCAACCTCCCCAGAAAGCCCAGCCGCCCCAGAAAAAGCTCACTGCGATATCTCAGCGTCAGCCAGGGTCAGCCTTCCATTTTAAAAATGTAATTCCAGGAGCAGAATCTGACAAGGCGCCTCCAGTAATCGGATAACAGTGATTTTTAGGGAGCAGGACAGGAAGTCCAGATTAATGCTCAGAGCTGGACTGCCCGGCCCGATCACTGCACTCCGCCCTCCCCCGGTGGGGGTCCCAAGGTCCACGTGAGCGTGCCACATCTTCATCCTTCCCCTCATCCTCCTCCTTTACCTCATCAGTCAACACCTCTTGTTTGGGGCCTAATATAGAAACAGCCATTCCCTGACGCGCCCCAAAATAGCCACTCAACTGGTTTCAGCCCCCCCCCCCCCCCCCCCACACACACACACACACACACCCTGGGGGGGGCAGAAGCGGAGCAGAAACAGCGACAGACACTCGGCATGAGCAGGCGACATTACAGTAGGACACCGCTCTGCTCAAATGATCCTCTGAACAAGGCCAGCGTTTCACACAACAACCCGAGCCCCAGGCTCACACTCTGAGCCAAAACCATTAACCCAGTTTTTCATTTTTTATATTTTCTTTTTTTTCATTTTTAAAGGCATTTTAAAGACTGACAACTATTTTCTCTCCCCTTCCGAGATACAAGCCACAAAATCGGTTCCCTAATTTCAGACGCCTCAACGAGGTCCGCCAAATGTTCTTTTCTTTCAGGAGAGGGAATAACGTTGGGCTCTCTAACCTAGTTTCCAGAGGGTGGGGGGGGGGGGGGGGCTGAGGGAAGAGTCAGATTTATCCTGAAATGGCCGTGGAGGAGAAGGCAGATTAATTGCGGGACGAGCTCAGAGACGGCGGTTTCCGATAGCGGATCTGCTCTCAGGCCTGTATTAGCGGAAGGAAGAGATTCTCATTACGATGAAGCTCTGCAGCCAGGGGTAATTATGCAGGTCTACAGCAGGGGGCAGCAGGGAGCTGGACTCACTGAAACAAACTAGACCGAGAGGCTCCTGTTCATCCTGAACATCATATACTGAGCATGCTGTGTCGTATCCCCCCCCCCCCCACACACACACAGCATGTACACACACACACACAGTGTGTACGAACACACACGCAAACACACAGCGTGCACACACACACTCACACACACACACCCAAACACACAGCGTGCACACACTCACTCACTCACACACACACACTCACACAGCTTTTAATCAGTTTAATGGAGTGACTTCTTGGCTGCCTTTTCTTCGGCTGGTCCTTTGATGCGTCTTACGCGGGTTTTTACTGAGGGCTGTAAATATAAACGTTTTCCTCAGCGCAAGGAAACAAACCAGTCCTTAAAATGCTGGAGTGATCCTCTTAGATCCATGAAGAGGTTATAACCCCAATAGGAGCCTACATTAAGAGGTTATGATGCGTCAATATAAGAATTTACAACCCTGTGAAATTACACCCTTCCCTTCATTAAGAGGTTATAGCAGATAAATACAAGAATAATATTCAATGAAAAGTTTATATCCCAGTAATATAATAACACTCCACAAAGAAGCAATAACTGTGATATATGATATCCTCCATTACAGAAGCAATGATTCCCAGACAGAAGAAGAATAAAACTCCATGAAGATGTAAAAGTGCTGTCCCGTACTGGGACTGGCTGTGATGGGAGGGGTTGGTTCTGATGTCGCGGGGGGGGGGGGGGGGGGGGGAGGTGAGACCTGGGGCCAGGTTGGGAGGAGACTGAGTGATTGATTGACAGCTCAGGTGCGCTCAGGCGTACCTGCAGACGCTGCAGACGAAGCACTTGGGGTGGTAGGTGCGCCCCAGCGCGGAGACCACCTCCCCACCTGGGACGGGACCGGGGTGGGAGGAGCTCAGGTGAGCGCGTACCTGCAGACGCTGCAGACGAAGCAGTTGGGGTGGTAGGTGCGGCCCAGGGCGGAGACCACCTCCCCACCTGGGACGGGACTGGGGTGGGAGGAGACTGACTGATTGATTGACAGCTCAGGTGAGCGCATACCTGCAGACGCTGCAGACGAAGCAGTTGGGGTGGTAGGTGCGGCCCAGCGCGGAGACCACCTCCCCGGTGATGAAGTCCCGGCAGCTGTCACACCGCGTGCCGTACAGCCGCTGGTAATCCGCCGTGCAGATGTACTCGCCGTTCTTCTGGAAGAATCCGGAGCGCGCCAGATCACAGGCACACACTGCGGGGGGGTCGGGGGGGCGGGGGGGCGAGGCGGGGCGGGGGGTCAGGGGGGAGAGAAGGGACATGCGCTGGGTTAGGGGTATCTATACGCAATAAATGAACAATGAAATCCATAGACACATAATGTCATATAGTTCATATGATGCACAACAGAGACTGTCTAAAGGAAATAAATGATGTTCCAGGCGTGAATGTTTTCAGTTGTACCGGATCCAGAAGGCTGGATTTTATTGTCATGTTATCAATAATATTGTAAATACTGTATACACACAAATAATATACGCCTAACCCCAATCCGATATGATCAATACAGCAATCGCTCGGTCATAACTCGCACATCCCAGAGAGATCATCAGAGCAACGGTCTGCGGGACAGACTGAACGTCTATTTTTATGAAACTGGGACACGGGCCCCAGTTCCACTGAACCGAGGATTTTCGTTTTTAGCTAAACTGAAACGGTTCCCGAGTTAGCAGCATAGAAAAGGAAAAGTAGAGAAGAGAGAGAGAGAAAAAAGAGAATGACCTCTAATGACCTTCACAATAGCAACAATTCTGTGTGAGCCAAAAAACTGATTCACATCCGATTCAAACATTGAGCACCTTCAATCTCTAAACAAAACAGCGTCTGCCAACCCTCCCCACCCCCACACTGCCCACACCCCCACCCTCACCTACACCCATTCTATTTAATTTCCTGCTTTGTGAATGCCTTTCAGAGATGTCAAATCCGCGTTCTCAGTAGAATTAGATGGGGTGTTAGAACGAGAGGGGGAGGGGGAGGGCAAATGTTTGACAGACAGACAGACAGACAGACAGCCCCTCAGTAGAGACTGACTGCCGTATGCTGAAGTGCGGTGCGTGTCAAACACACACACGCGTGTGTGTGTGTGTGTGTGTGTGTGTGTGTGTGTGTGTGAGTGCGTGTGTGTGCGTGTGTGTGTGTGTGAGTGTGAGTGTGCGTGTGTGTGTGAGTGTGCGTGTGTGTGTGTGTGTGTGTGTGTGTGTGTGTGTGTGTGTGTGTGTATGTGTGTGTGTGTGTGTGTAATGCATAAGCTTCAAATGTTAAAGACAGGTTTTTCCAGACTTGACTAGTAGATGTATTACAGCCTTCTGAACGGGGACACCCTGAAACAGACACAGGTAATCTGCACCTGTACAGGACGGCCAGACTGCACTTTCCTCACCTGTACAGGAGGGCCAGACTGCACTTTCCGCACCTGTACAGGAGGACCAGACTGCACTTTCCTCACCTGTACAGGAGGGCCAGACTGCACTTTCCTCACCTGTACAGGAGGGCCAGACTGCACTTTCCGCCCCAGCAGGGGTGTCACAGCACAAACGGGTTATTAGCTGGTCTGTTCACGCCTGCAGAATTATTACTCAGCACAAACACTGCTAATCACACTCTAAACTCCAGGGAGTAACTCATAAATTATCCTTCACACTGTTCTAAATGCTCACCCCCCCCCTCCCCATCACACTGTCCCAAACACACACCCCCCTCCCCAATCACACTGTCCAAAACAGCCCCCCCCACCACCATCTTACTGTTCCAAATCCACACCCTCCACCCCCCAACCACACTGTCCCAAATGCACACCCCCACGCCCCATCACACTGTCCCAAACGCACACCCCCCTCCCCAATCACACTGTCCAAAACAGCCCTCCCCGCCACCATCTTACTGTTCCAAATCCACACCCTCCACCCCCCAACCACACTGTTCCAAATGCACACCCCCCTCCCCAACAACACTGTCCCAAACGTGCACCCCCCCTCCCCATCACACTGTCCCAAACGTGCACCCCCACCCCCATCACATTAAATGATCGAGCTGAGCAGCTCGTATGTCGTGAGTTCGGCGAAGCAGCTCGGCTTATTGAAACGTGAATCATCGGCGAGACGTCCGCCGTCCTCAAACGCAGAGTAAACGAGCCCAACGACGCCGCGGCCGCGGGACTCCACGTTAATCCAGTTTGTGGAATGCTGTGTTCTGTGCGGCTTAATCCAGTTTAGGCTTCAAAGCGGTTCGTGGAACGGCGCGATGTTGTTGAATACGCCGCATGCTTTCAGCGTGAGATCGTTAGATCGTTAGCAGGTTAAAACGCAGACAACTGGCGCAGCCTCTCTCTGATGTCCCTCTCAGAGCGAAGACCAGCCGTTACAGGCTGCAGGTGAGTTGCCTAGGAGACACGCTGTGACCTTCACCTGCAGAACACTGGAGAGCGAACAACTAAGGACAGTGCGGATATCCAGAGCACTAATGGGCACATAAAAATACAAGTGCAACAAGCTACACGCACCTTTCTAAAATGATTTAAATATCTTATCGGGACATTTAGAACCAGCTAACTACTTAACCTTTCCATTTTGTATCACCATTAAATATGTTGTTTCAAGATCACAAATAAGCATAGATTGAACTAATCTTGATTCTTCCTGGACCGCAGTAATGAAATCAAACATATAAACCTTTTTGACCATCTTTGCCCACCTTCCAGACAGTTAATTTAATCCCGCCCACATAGAGAGCGAGCTCATGTGGGTCCCTGACGGTCCGAACATCAGGGGAATGGCAGAGAGGGTCACTGTGGGCTGCTGGGATTGGAGCAGAGAGCGCTGGAGTCAGAAGCAGGTCACACTGCAACACGCTCAGCTCAGGCGGCTCCTGCATATCAACATGGCGAGACGTTCTGCTTTCCGATGTTCCACTGAAACCGGGAGTCTGCTCGCTCTTTAGCCCAGAGACTGACTTCATCAGGTCTTCACTGCCAGAAAAATAAAACTTAATCTCCAAATAAAATAAATTAACGCAGAACTATGTGTGTTAGAGAAGAATACCAACGTAACGGCATAAATAATATTAAGCAGAGCTTTATTTACGGGCTTCATTTCATCCAGAAAAACATACCAGTAAACAAACAGATGTGATCAATCAGAGACACTCACTAAAACCCTGATATTCAGCAGATTGGATGATCTTATGAGTGCTTGTCTGACCTCTGAGGAACTTTGGCTAGCAGGGCTCCCAGGCTGCTTATCTAGGCCAGCACGCTGAGGAAGGGGAGTTTCTCCAGCGAGGTTTGGCTCAGACTGAGGCGGGGTTTTACAGCCTAATACTGCGTGAGAAATTACTGAAGGGTAAGAATATGAGGAAATCCCACAATGCACCACTTTATCACGAGACCGCTGGATAAGCTGGTGAGAAAAAAACAAACTTTTTAAACAGAGTCTGCTGCAGAAACACAAATACCCTCCGAGCCAGCCAGTCCTACAGAAATGAGAAATAATCCAACAGCAATGAAGATTCATTTTTTGGGCACTTTGGGGAGGGGGGGGGGGTTAAATTGCTTTCCAGTACCAGTGCTCTGAGAGGCTGAAACTGCTTCATGGGGTGGGGGGGGGGAGTGGTGGTTGTGCGGGTCCTTGTGATCGATGTTTTAAACTCCACTGAGCTGTGCCTGTATAGAATCTGCTGAAACTCTCCTCCACCCACACAACAAAGAGAAGAACATCACATTCAGTGGGAGGAGAGAGGGGGAGGTAGTGAGAGATAGAGAGAGAGGGCAAAAGATAAAGAGAAAAAGAGAGATGGATGTAGATAGAGAGAAGGATAAAGAGAAGGAGAGAAAAAGAGAAAGACTGCTTGCATGTGTGTGAGGGAGCCAGAGTTCTAAGCATGCAAACCATAAGCCACAACATGCTCACATTGCATTTCAAAAATCCTAAAATATAACTGAAGTTAGCTCACCACAAATGAAAA